>BSBM01000910.1:1437500-1842500 GCA_027924585.1 Larix kaempferi | reverse complement strand
ACAATGGATACCCATGTAAAGTCTTGTTTGGTGCTTTTAGACATTATTCATGGCCTTGGATGTCTAAATGGTTTCTTTATGGCCAAAGGCACGATATTCTTCCATAAAACATCATTCCAAGAGCCTTGATTAGGCACATACATATTGCTGAAAACTACTTCATGGTATCGACATCCTTAATCATAAGGCAATGATACCATTAAGAGGTCATATGTGGTTAGTGGAGGAAATCATCATAGCTCCTTCTAAATAGAATATTCCTTTAGGGCCCAAGGTTAAGGTCTCTCTCTCTCTGACTATCTCTCTAAACTAGCTATGGGTTATAGGTTTTAAGGGTTGGGTTTTTCATGATAGAGTTTAGGGTTGATGAGAATTAGAGGATATAAGGGTTAGGGGTTAATTTTTATTTGACTATACACTTTAGAGGTTAGGATTACGTGGTTAGGGTTATAGGGGTTAAGGGATATATTCCATTATGTGTTAGTATTTAGGCGTTTTAGGGGCTATACTAGTTTAGGATTATAGTGGGCCAAGAGTTATGATGGTTAGTTGTACTGGGGACTAGGGATTGCAGTAGATATGGGGGTCATGGAATTATGGTTAAAAGGATGAAGATTTATATGTACATGAGGATAATGCAAGTTAGTGATTTTGTGCAACAATATATATCCTAACCCTTGGGGGGAATGACATAAGAGAGGGTTGAGGGAGGGAGGAGGGATGGGGTAGAGTGGAAGAGAGGGGGGGGATTGGAAGAGAAATGGGGGTGGGGTTATAGAGGGAGGGGGGGGGTTAGGGAGAGAGATAAAAATACAAGTGTAAAAAGGACGCGTGCGTGCATCCAACAACGCGTGCGTGCATCTGCGCATGCGCACATTTTTGCACACACATGTGTGGATTCAAATTTTTTTTAGCGCCCTTGCAGGTTTGGTATTAGCTTCGAATTGCCAAACCTTGAGGCTCGGACTGATTTATGGCAGAACGCAACAATTTTTGTAACTTCATGTTTTTCACTCCTAGTTCCGCATATGCTCCACTTGTGCACTACTAATGAAATTGCACACACTTGTCGAGCTCTATGTGCAGATTCTAACTACATATTTTTGGAATAGATCTGTTATTTTTTTCTATTTTTAATTCATTTTTAACTGCACTCATGTCAAATTTGGTAAAAACATAGGTCATTTATTTGGCCTATAACTTTTGATTGGCTTACCGATTGCGAGAACGGAAAAGAACCCACACAAGAGTACAAGAATACCTACAAGCTAAAAAAAATAAAAAAATTGATTATGTTCAGACCATGATATGGTGGCTCAACACTTGACCATGTCGTTTTAGGGCTTCACTGACTTTCTTAATTTTAAAAAAATATAAAATTAACTTCTAAAATTTTGGAAAAATAGCATTGCACAAGATTTGTTTGTTTCCTATGCCTCTACATATTTTTTTTCTCATAAATTGACAATTTACATAACAAATAGGTGGCCCAACAAAAACATGTGCATTATGTTTTACAGGAAAAAAAAAACATAGCAATCTTAAAATAATGACATTTTGGGGTGGTTATACCACTTTTCCATAAATAAAAGTTATATATTCTGGAAGGTAATCCGTTTTTCTACGTTTCATCTTTTTACACCTAATTCTAAAAACTTTTGTAAGTACCCCTAATAATTCATTTTAATCATAAGATTTCTGTTTTTCTAGCATGCCATTGCAACTAACGTGTCATAATTGGGTATCATTACCTTGCACTAGCCCATATACTACTAATACATGAAATTAGTAATTGTTAAGTGGGAAGAAAGTTAATGGACATTAATTTAATTGTGATACTTCTTCAAGAAACTTTCCTAAGTAGTTAGTTTTGAGCAACTACAAGGTTATATTGAAGAAATGTTCAAGATTTCAAGTGAATGTTTTTTTCCAATGATTGTTTTTATAAGAGTTTCACTTGGTGTGTCAAATTAGTAACTAGTTATAAATAGTCCTTGAAATAATATTTTAGGGAGATTGCATTTGTTGATGTAGGAACTTGCTTTGTGTTTGTGCCATTGAAACCAGTTTCCATGAAAATTATGAATTTTATTTTTTACTGTGGCAATTAATCATATCTGCAATAAGAAAATGCAGATTTTTCACAACATCATTTCAAAACCTCATTAATCTTCCCTTTGACCATTATGAGTGTTTTTAATGAACTTAAATTAGAGTATCTTCAATGAATTTTATAAAAAGACATGGACCTCTAGTTGAAATTCCAATTGTAAAATATTTTAAAATATATTTATGTAACCACATGATGATGGATGTTACTAATTATCTAAACTACAATATTTTCATAAAGTAGTTTTAGAAGTTGGTTGGATCAAACAATATCCTTCTCTTGTTTGTATCTTTATGAAAAGCTCCTTTTACAATTATATTTCAAAATCAAATATAGAATATATATTTCAATATACTATATTGAAATTCTCTAATGATCTTTCATATAGAGATTTTAAGTTAAAAACAATATGGAGTATAAGAAGAGCTAACATATTTTAACACTATTCTCAATTTAAAGATAACTATTAATATTAAGATTAAGGTAGACATTAGTATTGTTCTGATATATACACCAACCATGGTCCTTCCATTTTTAATATAACCGTATATATAACTCTAAAGATAACTATTAATATTAAGATTAAGGTAGACATTAATATTGTTTTGATATATACACCAACAATAGTCCTTCCATTTTTAATATTGATGGGGTCGGCATCAACATAAAGGGAATAGGACATCAATATAAAGGGCAGAGGACATTTCGATCTGGTGAATACGAACGGCCCCAAGGAGTCTCTCGGGCCAAGCGCAAGGTGAATGATAACTGTTGCGAGAGCCGAGGAGACGATGTTGACATCGATCTATAAATAATTGTAAAATATTAGAGAATATATCTATACAACCAATTGTAAAATATCTAGTTAAAGTTCCAATTGTAAAATATTTTAAAATATATATCTATACAACCATATAATGTAACTATATGTTTAGAATACAATGTTTTCATTAAATTATTATGATAATCTAATAGTTGTTTTGAGAGCAATATACTTTTCTTATATTAATGCATACACTAAAAAAATATATCTTTATTCAAAACCAAAATCATGACATATACAATCAACTTGTTTTACAATTATATTTCAAAGTTAAATATTAGATATATATTTCAACTTTTAATGGTGGTTGCTTTTATAGAAATTAAGTTTAACATGTATGTGGAATAGAAGTAATGATAAGAGCTACGTGCAACTTAGTCCCTGCCTTATTGTATAAAAGTAAAAATTAATATTAAATATCAACTAATAACTATTTATTTAAAAAACGAAAAAAACAACGGTATTGAGTTAGCAAAATGATAGTTTAATGATAACAAATTAATGCAACTTCCTACAAATACTCCTATTTTATAAGAAACTTCAAATATAAAGGGCCAAAGTCCTAAAATAGAAATGATGTTGTTGAAATTCAATTTGAAATCGATGTATATATGAAATGTTAGTAGTCCAAAAATGAGGGTTCTATGTCCTTCCTTCTTCATAATAAAAAAAATTTGCAATAGAAACCAAAGTTGTTACAGGTCAAATTTATTATGGGTCACGATGCTCTTGAAATTTATCTTAACGTAACTATTAGTAGGAATTGGGGAAGGCATGGGCCACATTGATATGGATCTATGATCTCTGATCTATCATGTCAATTCCAATTTAGGGCTTTGGCCCTCTGACTTACAAAGATGTTTGTAAAAATTATCTTATTTTAGTTTGATTACCCATCAAACAAATAAACATGACTCCTAATGCAAAGATGAAGGATTTAATTCTCACTAAGAGATGGCATAAGTTCTAGCTTTATATTTCTCTCTAGGCCTCACTCAAAATAATACCCTCAATCTCATTGATTTTGCCCTTGTTGGAAAGTTCTATGGCCCCTAGCTAACCCAACCATGTTGTATTCATGGATCTCGAAAACATAGATCTCATCAGGATAAGATTCTCACTTCTATATCTCTTTCTTCCTTGTGGAAGAGGATTTTCTATCTCTATTTGCTCACAAAGAAAATTGTGACTAAATTTTCAAAGGTGGACACTAGTTTCGACTTGGATGTAAAAGATATGCTTAAAGACTATTATTTCCTTATATTGTAATGGAACATTTTGTCACAATAATCTAGACAAATTGGACAAGCGAAACAGACAATCAAACATTTGGAAATCCTTGAATAAATCTATATGATTGCTCAAAATATTTATTGGAATCATGTGAACGGTAGAAATATCGAATTTTAAAAAAGGGAAAAATTCTAGGCCGGCCCTTGTTTACAAAGATAGATAAATCAAATTCTAAATTGACTAATTAAGAATCATTTAATTGTGTGGTCAGACTTAATAATTTTCCATCTTAAGGATTCTGAATAGGGAAAAGAGATAAGAGCCAGCAGGAAAGATAGAGATTGTTTTCAAACCAATATTTTTTTTTTTATAATTTGTATGCAAGATTGCTGAACTAACGATAGATAGGAATGAAAGCCTCTTTTCCAAATCTATCACATGTTCTACAACACCTTTAACATTCCCATTGGTCTCTATTGATGATTGTATGGTTGATAGTTCATTGCCCATGTTATTCCTCTAGTTAACCCACAAAAGAGCACAATCACCCAACATTGTCAAGACGTATCCCAAGATGCACAGTATGAATGCCATGGGGTACTTTTTGAGATTCAAATCTTGAAATGTCTTATTGGAATCACTCTGAAAGTGTAGGATAGTGGTGCTTAGAACCATGCCCCTTGCAAATCTAGGCCAACGCAAGAAAGCTTTGGTTCTACCTCTAGAAATAGGTAGAAATCCTTCCTACAAAAGGCACAAAAAACAAAATAATGGGACACCATATTTTCACCATGACTAAACATATCTCAAATCCCTCTTCTTCGTTTCATTGCCTTGACCACTTCCTTAAGCTGCATGGACAAAACTAGGACAAGAAAGCAAGAAGTTATCAAGTATATTGATTGCAAGTAGCACCAATTGGCATTTACAATCAATTGTAGCCATGTATCTTTGTCCACAAAAACAACAATCTCTCCATGGAAAACAATAGAGTACATTCCGACAAGTTATAGGTGCTTTATGTTAGTGAATGTGCATGTTCTTCTCTCAATACAACCAAAGGGGATGGACTTACCTAACCCATAAATAGAGTATTAACAGTCTCTATTCCAAGCTAAGAGACCTACTATCCATAAACCATGTCAGGAGACGTGTTCATCATAAACTTGTCACCGTAAATTTGTTGAAATGTCTACTAAGCGAAAGAGACAAATGTCAAACCTTTATTTTAATTTTTTAATTTTTAAAGCTTAAACATTTATTATTTACCTAAAAATTTAATGATAAAACATGTCACAAACCTCCAAATTTTTTAAAAATAGAATTCAAAATTATTATTTTATTAAAAAAATTAAAAATATACACAAATTTTATGAAGCACAAAGTTTGAAAATATTAATTTTATGTATGGATGTTCTTAATACATAAACATGAACGATATAATCACTTGCCAAGACTAACAACAATTTCAAAAAATAATACAAACTTAGCTCTCCTTTGAAATGGAGAAGGACGAGTTTTCATCAAACCTTAGAGTGCAATAGGGACTAAAACAAAGACTATTTTGCTTTATGATTGGTGCAGTTTCCAAAGTGAGAAGACCGGTTTCCAAAGTGAGAAGACCACTATGATGCTCTCTCTTATTCTTTTAAAAATATTATTTATTTCTTATTTTAAAAAGTAGATATAGAGAAGAGTTTCTTTACATCGATGAAATTCATTTTTTTTAAATGATACTAATAAAATGTTTTTTTTTTCAAATTTAATAATAATTACTTTGTATTGATAAAATTGCAAATATCAAATATTAATATTACAAAATAAGATTACAATAAAAATATTTGAAATATAAAAATAAAGAATTCCACAATTTAAAATTGTAATTTTTAAAAAAAATTAATAACAAAAATTTTAAATTGAAATTTTAACTTTTTCAAATTCTAAAATTTATCAAATAAATAAATTAATTATAAACATTATAAAATAAATAAACATTATATCATATTAATATGAAATAAAAATTTCTTACTATCTAAAGTATAGAAACTTTTGAAATTTCTTTTAATTTTTTTTAAATACTTTATTCATCATTAAAAAGAAAAGAGCCACATAAACTCTTTATGTGTAAGGTTAAAATACAATATTTGAAAAAAGCAAGTGGCATCTTTTCTAAAAACTTAATGGACGACAAATATGAAATACTAACTCTTTTTATTATAAATTTGCATTAAAATTGTCTTAGAAATAAAATTTTAAAATGTTTTTATTTAATTAAATAAGTTGATAACCAGTTAATATAGATAGATCTATGTTTTATGTTTATTTAATATATAATATAAGGATGCTATTTGACCTATGATCCTTTGTAAAAAGATAATTTTTTGTATTTTGAAAATAAAATTTAACATTATAAATGTGTGAAGAGTGTATATATTAGATGTAGTTTAAGTATTGCATGTTTTCAATTTTTATTTTAAAATGTTTTTATTTAATTAAATAAGTTGATAACCAGTTAATATAGATACATCTATGTTTTAGGTTTATTTAATATACAATATGAGCATGCTATTTGATCTATGATCCTTTGTAAAAAGAGAATTTTTTGTATTTTGAAAATAAAATTTAAGATTATAAATGTGTGAAGAGTGCTTATATATTAGATGTAGTTTAAGTATTGTATGTTTTCAATTTTTATGTCCTGCATGGGTAGGAATATATACTAATCTTTTGATGGTCAAAGATTTTGACTCTGCATTAGTTTGGAAGAGTGATTGCAATGTTTAAAAAAAACATATTACTCTGCATTAGTTTGGAAGAGTGATTGCAATGTTTAAAAAAAACATATTACTCTACATTAGTTTGGAAGAGTGATTGCAATGTTTTTATAATGTTTAAAAAAACATATTAAACTGATTTTTTTATAATGAAAAATATATTTTATATTTTTAGAAAATTAAAATTATGCTTTTCTTATTGGTGAAGGACTATTTAGACAAATTGTAAATCCGAAAAAAAACATATTATTCTGCATTAGTTTGGACGAGTGATTGCAATGTTTTTATAATGTTTAAAAAAACATAAAAAAAAACATATTACTCTACATTAGTTTGGAAGTGATTGCAATGTTTTTATAATGTTTAAAAGAAAAACATGACTTTTATGAAAAATATATTTTATATTTTTAGAAAATTAAAATTATGTTTTTCTTATTAGTGAAGGACTATTTAAATCAAACTTCAATCCATGGAGGAGGAAATAAAATTGTCAGAAATTAAAATAAAATAAAATTTATTTTAAAATAAAAAAATTCCATGCGTATTGTCCATGCATACTGTTAGTCCAACTAGGAATCTCTGCTCACAAGAGGCATGCCTTCTCTGATGTTCTCCTTCTTCCATGAAGGACAATAATGAAGCTCTCAAATCGGCCTCGGCCTTCTTTTCCCCAAAACCCTTTCAGATAGTCTATTTTTCATATGACTCAACGATAATAATACATTTTCCACCACCGTGTGAGTATCTGCAAGCTCCGGCAAGAGACGCAGCAAAGAAGACTATACGCCATTTGTAATAATTTCCAAATCCAACAAAGTAAATGATGCATTTGCTTAGTTTAATGGTAGATCTTAACACATAATTTGATTGGCCATGTAACCCAACTGCTATTATAACCACTTTGTTGCTATCATATGAGTAAGCCCAGGTGGTATTCCCAGGTCGACCAAAGGCTGAAATTCAACATTTTGTTCCATGTACATTCTCATGAAATCAGATGCATTTTCCAGTGCATTCAACATTGATTAATTGGTATCCTATAACTGCCCTTGTAGACCATTGATTTACTACTTCATTGTCTTCGTGACATTTTGAATATGCAAGGCTTGATAGTGGATGGACGCCTGCCATTTCTCGACCATTTTTCCCAAATGAAACTACAGAGAGTAATTGGAAAAGGAATGATAAGAAGACAAATACAAATTATAGAATGGGAAGGAACAACATTCTGAGGGAAGGCAGGGGGGTGTTGCAGCTACTCACAGCAACACTCACAAATCTCTAAACTAAAAAATTCACCTACAGAACAGTCACAGATGACAGTAACAACTAACTTTTTTACTCAACAGTAACCTACAGGACAGTCACAGCTCACTGTCACAACTGACTATAATCTTCAGCACAGTCAAAGCTGACAGTAACAGCTCAGTATTTGAGCGAACAGTCACCTACAGGACTGTTGCAGCTAACTGTTACAGTTGCGTTATGATGACCCCTGCATTCACAAACTTGTCTAATAACAAGCAAATATAATTAACTCTTAAAATATCATTAATTCCTTAAGCTGCTACAGCAAACTAACATCAAAATAATTCTGAGTTTACAAACTCATGAAACAAAGCATAACAAAAAAATACACAGTAAAATTCTGAGATTGATTTCAACTTTGTTCATTCACTCCGTATTGCCTGAAATCACGATTACAATGCTAGGTATATATAGTGTTTCAACCCAGTTGATCATTAAATGTTTAATTGGCCCTTCATTACAAATTTTACTGCAGAAATAAATGCATTGTTCTGTTACAGTCTTGAGCCGTTAAATATCTGTCTGTAAATGCCTCTTTAAAACTGGATATGCTGCAACAGAGTTTATGAGTGTCGCTTCAACCTTAATGATTAAATCGGTTAAGCGGTGGAAGCTCTTCAGTAATTTGAACAATAAACAAAATCTGATCTGATTTGTATCTTCGATAATTTCTGAATTTGGTGATGGCCTTTCAAACATAAAATATATTATTTATGGGCGGTGTGGCAGTGACACCTCTTCAAAATTTCGGCGATCATCTTAGCTTAGTGGTGGAGTAATTAATTAATTCCTAACATTCTCCCCCTTAATTACTACACAAAATTTTGAAATACTATCTTTTTGTTACAGCTTACAAACCCCAATGTTTTTCCTATGAAACTCAAACAGCTCTTTCCCCAGAGGTTTTGTAAATAGTTCTGCAAACTGATTTTCTGATCTGCAAAATTCCATAATGATTTCATTCTTGTTTATCGGTTCTCGAATGAAATGATACCTTGTATCAATATGCTTACTTCTTTTATGAAAGATGTGATTTCTTGATAGTGCAATCACTGATTTGTTGTCACAGAAAATCTATGCTGGTCCATCTTGTTCATGCTGCGACTCAGAAAGAGTTCTTCTCATCCACACAGTCTGACATGCAGCTGTTGTTGCTGCAACATACTCTGCCTCAGCAGAGGATAGTGTCACTATGGGATGTTTCTTTGAATCTCATGCTATTGATCCCGATCCAAAACTGAATACATATCCAGATGTACTTTTTCTATCATTTGTAGAACCTGCAAAATCATTGTCAGTATATCCAATCAACTTGAAATCTGAGTTTGATGTATACTGGATACCAAAATTTGTTGTTCCAACAATATATCTCAGAATCCTGTTTCCAAGTTGCCAATGGGTATTCTTTGGGGACTCCATAAATCTTGAAATCATACTTACTGCAAACACTATATCAGGTCTTGTTGCAGTCAAGTACATGAGACTTCCTACTAGTCTCTTATACATCGTTGGATCAACATTTGACCCATCATCCTCCTTACTGAGTTTTGTACCAGTTGCAATTGGTGTTACAACTGGCTTACAATTCATCATTCTAAATCTTTTCAGTACATCATTTTCATACTTAGCTTGATTTATAAAAATACCATCCTCAAACTGAGTAACTTCAATACCAAGAAAATATTTCATCATTCCTAAATCAGTCATCTCAAATTTTGTTTTCATGGCTTTCTTAAACTCATCTACTGAAATATCTCTAGTGAAGATCAAATCATCAACATATAAGCAAACAATCAGTATTTTACCTTTGTATACAAGGTTGGCTCACTTGGACTTCTGCTAAATCCTTCACTATTCAAATATTCATCAATCCTGCTATACCAAACTCTAGGTGCCTGCTTCAATCCATACAATGCTTTATTTAATCTGTAAACTTTGTCATCATGTCCATCAATTTCATATCCAGGAGGTTGTCTTACATAAACCTCTTCTTCTAAAGATCCATTCAAAAATGCAGACATTACATCCATTTGATATACATACCATTTATTATGAGCAACAATAGCTAATACCATTCGTACTGTATCAAGTCTGGCTACAGGTGCAAACGTCTCGTTATAACCAACACCAGGTTGTTGACTAAACCCCTGAGCTACAAGTCTTGCTTTGTATTTTTCAACTTCACCATCAGCATTTAACTTAGTCTTATAAATCCATTTGACACCAATACAATTTTTATTATCAGGAATATCTACAAGATCCCAAGTATTATTTCTTTCTATGGCATCAATTTCTTCATCCATTGCTTTTATCCAAACATCCTTTTTAACTGCTTCATAAAAAATTATAGGATCACATGCTATCAATGCAAAATTTGAAACTTGATCTACTTCATCATCTTGCTCATATAGTTCTCTTAAACTTTTAGTCTTCTGACCTCTAACTCTGTTTCTTAATGAAGCTAATGTAGGATTTGATTCATTACTTACCTCTGATCCTGTTCTTTGTCATCCATCAACACTTGATGGTTCACCATGTTCTTGAGTTCTGGACGTTTTGGCAGGTGTCCTAACTGCTGGTGTAGGCATATGTGGAGTTAAATGTCCAGCCTGTATGTCCTGCTCATCACCTTCATCTTCTGCGTGAGATGTAACAACGTCCTCTGCAACCAACTTATCTATTCTGCCATCCCACGCTTCTTCTTCCTTAAACATCACATCTATGCTGATGACATACTTCTTGGTGATTGGGTTATAGAGTCTATATGCTTTAGATTCTTCACTATATCCAACAAAAATACATTTATGACTTCTGTCATCTAACTTTCTCCTCATCTCTTCAAGTACATGTGCATAAGCTACACAACCAAAAATTCTTAAATGAGATATGCTGCTACACTTACCATTCCATGCTTGCTGTGGAACTCGATCCTTCACACTCTTAGTTGGGCTTCTGTTCAGAATGTATACTGCACAGGTAACAACATCTCCCCAATATTCATTTGAAAGATGCTTCTCCTTCATCATACTTCGAGCCATGTTCATAATGGTTCAATTCTTTCTTTCTGCTACTTTGTTTTGCTGTGGAGTGTAGCTAGCAGTAAACTGTCTTTTAATTCCATGATATTTACAAAATTCCACAAATTCATTCAACATCTACTCACCTCCTCTATCCGATCTCAAGAATTTAATACTTCTGTCACTCTCCTTTTCAACCATAGCTTTAAAACTTCTAAACACATCAAATGCTTGAGATTTATGTTTCAGCAAATACACCCAAGTTTTTCGACTGAAATCA
The DNA here is from genome assembly GCA_027924585.1 of Larix kaempferi. Classification (NCBI taxonomy): domain Eukaryota; kingdom Viridiplantae; phylum Streptophyta; class Pinopsida; order Pinales; family Pinaceae; genus Larix; species Larix kaempferi. Next base: position 1,830,955 of record BSBM01000910.1, on the reverse strand, counting down.
TCAATGAAATTCATAAAGTAAACATTACCAGTCAAAGAAGGTGTTTGCATCGGTCCACACAAATCTGTGTGTACCAGCTCCAACGGTGCTTTTCTTCTGCATGATACTCCAGAGATGAATTTATCTCTATGATGCTTTCCCAATATGCAGCTCTCACATGAGCTTGCTGGCTGCTGGATACTAGGCAACCCTTTTACCATATGCTTCTTCTGTAACAGATCTAAGCCACCAAAATGTAAATGGCCATACCTCAAATGCCATAACCACGACTGATCTAAACTCTTAGTTTTATAAGCATTCAAAGACTTAGTCAAATAATTCCTCATAATCAACGGAAACATTCTGTTCTTTGTCATTTCTACTCTGGCTATCAACTGCTTACTTGGAAATTTGTTATAAATAGTACATACCTTGTCTTTAAAGATCACTCTGTACTTCTTCTCCAACAACTGTCCCACACTCAATAAATTACATGTTAAACCAGGAACATAATAAACATTATGAATTGTTCTTCTTTTTCCATTCTTGGCATATACAACAATTACACCTTTACCATTAACTTTTACTTACAGTCATTACCCAACTTCACTTCAGACTAAATGCTTGTGTCCATATTTACAAATAACTCCTTATTTCCAGTCATATGATTGCTGCATGCATTTTCCAAGAACCATATATCCTTTGAACTTTCCTGGGTGACATTACAAGTTAGAAACATAGGCTTCTCTTCATTTTCAGCCTCCTCTGTAACATGTGTAGACAGCTTACCAATATCTACTTGCTTCTTCCAACACTTGTTAGCATAATGCCCAAATTTCTTGCAATAGAAACATTGAACCTTAGATCTATCATACCTTTGATTATTTGGCTGCCATGTTTTCCTGCTACTCCCCCTTGCGCTAGGAGTATTCTGCTGTGACTTTTCTTCAGATTCTGAAACATTTCTGCTGTCACAATGATCAGCAGTTCGACCTCCTCTTCCTCTGCTACTAGTCCTTCCTTTGCCTCTGCCTCTAGTAACATGTAAGAGAGATTTAAAAGCATTTTCTAATGGAGTGTCATCATACCTGTTCATTCTTGATTCATGAGCAATCAAAGAACCAGTCAGCTCATCAATGTGCATTTGATTGAGATCTTTAAACTCTTCAATGGGAACAACCACTGCTTCAAACTTCTTTGGCAAACATCTCAACAATTTCTCTATGACACGCTGATCTGGGATGTCTTCACCATACTGTCTCAGCTGGTTTACAGTACTCATGACTTGAGTCATAAAATTATCAACAGTCTCACTGTCTTTCATCTTCAGATTCTCAAAATCCCTTCTCAAATTCTGCAACTTAACATTCTTCACCTTGGTCACACCTTGATAGCAGGTTTCAAGAGTGTCCCAAGCTTTCTTCGAAGACATGGCATTTGATATATTCGGAATTATTGATTCATTTAGGCCTTGCTGAATAAGGCCAAGAGCTTTGTTATCTTTCTTCATATTCTCCTTCAATAGAACACGCTCAACATTTGACAGAGCCAATTCAGCAGCTTGATTAGCTGGCTCTGGATAGCCAATCGTAACAAACTCCCAAATATCCTAAGCACGCAGGATAGTTCTCATCTTAATAAACCATGTGTCATAATTCCTCTCATTCAACACAGGAATTTGTAGCTACACTGAACTACTGTTAGTAGCCATCACTAATTAAATCCAAATTACTCAAAAACAAAAACGAGAAATAAACCTTAACCAGGCTCTGATACCACTAAGGGAAGGCAGGGGGGTGTTGCAGTTACTCATAGCAACACTCACGAATCTCTAAAATAAAAAAATTCTCCTACAGAACAGTCACAACTGACAGTAACAACTGATTGTTTTACTCAACAGTAACCTACAGGATAGTCACAGCTCACTGTCACAGCTCACTGTAATCTTCAACACAGTCACAGCTGACTGTAATCTTCAACACAGTCACAACTGATAGTAACAACTCACTGTTTTAGCTAACAGTCACCTACAGGATTGTTCCAGCTGACTGTTCCAGCTGCGTTATGATGACCCCTATGTTCACAAACTTGTCTAATAATAAGCAAATATAATTAACTCTTAAAATATCATTAATTACTTAAGCTGCTACATCAAACTAACATCAAAATAATTTTGAGTTTACAAACTCATGAAACAGAGCATAACAGAAAAATACACAGTAAAATTCTGAGATTGATTTCAACTCTATTCATTCACTCGGTATTGCCTGAAATCACGATTACAATGCTGGGTATATATAGTGTTTCAACCCAGTTGATCATTAAATGTTTAATTGGCCCTTCATTACAAAATTTACTGCAAAAATAAATGCATTGTTCTGTTATAGTCTTGAGCCGTTAAATATCTGTCTATAAATGCCTCTTCAAAACTGGATATGCTGCAACAGAGTTTCTGAGTGTCGCTTCAACCTTAATGATTAAATTGGTTAAGTGGTGGAAGCTCTTCAGTAATTTGAAGAGTCAACAAAATCTGATCTGATTTGTATCTTCGATAATTTCTGAATTTGGTGATGGCCTTTCAGACATATAATATATTATTTATGGGCGGTGTGGCAGTGACACCTCTTCAAAATTTTGGCGATCATCTTAGCTTAGCGGTGTAGTAATTAATTAATTCCTGACACATTCATCAGTCCCAACCATAGTATTGTGAATACACTAAAGAATATGAGAAGGGGAAATAAACTCAGCGCCTGTTGTTTTCTTGTCATCTCTGATCCCTACAACTTCAACTCCAACAAAATCTCAGCTAAAGTAGCTGCATCTGCTCCAAAATAAACAGGTAGGGACTCTACCTTCTGTATCGTTGCCCAGTAGGTCACACTATGACTTGGAGGAATTGCTAGTTTCCTTGACTGACATAATTTGAAGGCTTCGTCTGAACTATGATTGGTGCAACCGTAATCGTTAATGGTGCTGGAGAGTCTCACCGTCGTTGTTACTTTCAATTGGGTAGTATTGAAGACACAATTTTGTACTTGAGAATATTTTGACTTTGTCTTCATATTTTTCCTGTTCTTGGACTGAGATTTGTTCATTGATAGCAGCAGCTTCTTTCTTAGACGAGTGTTCCAACAGCATGAGCAGCTTCTTGATCTCATTGTCTGTTCACATGGGCAGTCATCTGCTATTAGTGACCACCTGAATGCATGCATATGTATATTAAATTACATCACAATTATTGCTTGAACTTCTTAATTATAACTAGGTCTAATTTCTATAGGGAAATCCATTAATGTTGTGACAGGATCTTCAGCAGCGTTGGTTGAAAATCAGAAGATATAGAGTTCACATTTAAAAAACAAAAAAGGTAAGGTATATTCGTATAAAACTCGAATACATTTCCTGCAACAGCCACCTTCTACTTGTCGGCATCGATAGTGAAGTCATGTACCAGGGACTTCTATTCATGATGCTTATAAGTCTCTTCTGCAATCTGTAACTGAGTCAAGTACCAGCCCATATAAGCCTTTTTGCACTTACATGTTTTTCTCAAGCAATGGTGTAGCTTGTATTGCAAACTCAGCTGTAGAGCACCGGGGGGTTGTCGCATTGCACAAAGCTTCGATAACTAAATATTTCCATGTTCCTTACAACTTCACTTTAGCAAAGAACATATAATATCTTCATGAGATCCTTTCAATGCTCATTGATCACGCTAAGTAAAAAGACGGTTTACGTTGGAACCCTAAGGACCAAAGCATCCATTTTCATAGAAGCTCATCATCAAACCAAGTTAAGAAGACGATTTATGTTGGAACCCAAAGGACCAAGGCATACATTTTAATGAAAGATGAAAGGATCAGCATGAAAGTCCTCAAGAAAACACTTATCACACCAAGCCATAAAGATAGTTTATACTTTGCACCAAAGGATCAAAGCACTAGGACAGTCAAAGGGACCTACCTAACTTATTAGGGAAGAAGGTGTCACATATTCTAAATCCTCTTTGAAATAGATTATGGTCTTCCCCTGATATGGCATAAACATACAAGTATTAAAATCATTAACTGTAATAATCTTAAGCATCATCATCCATAAAATAAAAAAGTAACTTCCATCCTTTTTTCAAGAGCCCATATGTTCTTGATATTTGGTCAAAATATGCATAAAACAATGGGAAAATCCCCTTGTTCTTCTCCTCCCCCTAGGAATCCTAAGGAAATGGCTCAAGTCAACATAGATCATTAATTTTGTCACACTAATTTGAAAAACATCCCCTATTCATCATGTGATGAATTAGACTCACCTAAGACAAAAGAGCTTCCAAGGAGATGAGCATGCCCCCAATTCAAACTTAATCTAAAGATTGAATACCCAATTGGAGAATCCCACAAATATATCATATCCTTTTAAGACATAATTGGTAAGATTACCTCACCACATAATTGGATGCTCTGGTGTTTTAGTCAAAAATAAATGATGACACACTTCTCAGAAACTTGGTCTTGGAGACCAAGAAGGGGTATACCTCGAGGAACCCCTCGTGTAAGTAAAAACTTCAAATTAAATTTTGAAAAAGCTTCAAAAGGAAACCAAGGGATTTTGGAAGTACCTTGATAGAGTTGTGGTGTTTTAGTCAAAAATAAATGATGACATACTTCTCAGAAACTTGGTCTTGGAGAGCAAGAAGGGGCAGATCTTGTGGAACCCCCTCGTGTAAGCAAAAACTTCAAATTAAATTTTGACAAAGCTTCAAAAGGCAACCAAGGGATTTTGGAAGCACCTTGATAGAGTTGCGAAGGCCATTTTCGTCAGGGGCATTCAAGTGGCTACAAATAACTATGTTGAGACAACATTCGTGGAAGAATTCAAACTTTATAAATCTTTGAATATCAAATCCATTGAATTCAAGTGTGATTATAATGTCTTTGTTGATATCATGAATTAATTAACAAAGAGCTAAAATTGTTTTTCAACAATTCAAAATTGGGTCTTTAGACCTACACAAGACATTGATATTGCCTTCTCTTGTATTAAGAGATCCTTGATCAATGATGCTCACTGGATTGCCAACAGATCAATCTCCTTGTTGGATGGCAATGAGGTTGACTATATTTCCAACCAGTGAATCGCCTTGCAGGATGATTCAATTTATTTCAAACTAAATCCTTGTTGGGTGATGCAATTTGTTTGAAACTCAATGGAAAACTAGTATAAAATGATGGTTGCAGACCCATCTACAAGAGGCGCTACAACAAGGGGCTGTTGCATTTTTTGAGGCAATAATCTAGAGGACCCATCTACAAGCTATGTACAACAATTGACTGTCGATTTTTAGGACGCCAGGACACTGGAATATATGCAAGTGGCCATCAAAGAAGCAAGGTATCCCATGCACCTTATCCAAAGAGTTTTTGGAGGCACTACTCCATTGATAATATAAATACAAGCCCATCACTTTTTCAAACTATCCCATACACATTACCCTTCCCAGGAATACAACACTCAAGTAAAATGGATTCCCCTTAGTCTATCATGGGCAATCAAGTGAGTCACCAAAGGAAAAGCACCACTGACACAGACACCTAGCCAATAAAATCCAGGTTCTCCTGTTTGCTTCTAGTATTTTGTATTGCTCATATGTCACCATCTATTGCTTGACATCCTATGGAACTCCACTGCCTATGGATCTTAAACGTATTATTAATCCAAGTTACATCTGTTTCTCACTGCATACAAAAGAAAAAATTAAAAGAAATGTCTGACAGTCAACTACTCAAATAATTAGCTTGAATCAATATTTGATCTGCAATCACCCAATAGGAACAATCGAAAATACAAAAACCCAAAAAATGGATAGCTTGAAGAGAATCTTATTTTAAATTTTGTAACAGAAATTTGAATATATATCAAAGCAATTCATATTTAAATTTTGCGAATGGATGTTGGGTGTTGTGCACTTGGTGAAAACAGATCTAATGAGAACTTGGGACATTGGAAAATATCCAAAGACATAGTGAGAACTTGAAACTTACATTAAGCACAGAAAGGACCGATTAAAGATCTAAAGGGAAATTTACTAAAAATTACACTTTCCATGAGGGAACACAAGATGAATCTGGTTCCTCGGAGGTACAATAAAATCTCACTCGTAGTCTTATCTATCTTCAATTTTAAAGAAAAAATAATGAATTCTAAGATATCAATATAAAACTCAGGAAGACACCACACGAGGTAGATTGCGCAATATGATTACAAATTCCAACGACGATAAATTTGTGTGTCAAAACAATTCAAATTACTTCACACATAGATTTACTAATACTACTATCATTTGGTTGGATTCTCGATGTGCAGCATGGATATATCACATTGAACCAACCATTATGTGATGGGATGTAGTCCACATTTTTCATTTAATGGGAGGCCCAATATCAGATTTGAATTTCAAATGCAGTTTAAATCACTTTCCAGCTTACTTGGATGAAAAATGAAGCCTGCAAAAATCCAATTTTGTGGTTTTTTCTCTTGCTTTGAATCTTGCTTGTATTTTTATTGTTATGAAGCTCAGTAGCATTCAACAGCTGCTTTGGATGAACAAGAGAACTCTAATTACAACTATTTTGGGATGAACATGATAACTTAATCACAGCTGTTTTCGGATGAACAGGATAACTCTAATCACAGTCCATTCTTATAAATTAAATATTTATCTTTTGTCATTTCACATATAATTTCTACAGTCCTATATGAGAGAAATGTGTAATTCCATGTTTAATGAACATTTGAAATGTGGCATCTAAAAATTACCAATAAAATATTAATAACACAAATATATTTCAATGTCATCCTCAAAATATATTTCAAATAAAACCTATGACATTTTTAAAAATATATTTCAATAAGTCAGCTTAAAACTCCAGTTCTATCAAGCATCAAAAGGAAATCAAATCTGCAAAGTGCAAACCTTTTTCAAATTTTGTTCCTCCAAAAGAGTTATTACCTCCACATAAGCTTGATAGTACCAGAGTTAAAATTGATCTAGGTTGGTGTATACTTCCATGTTGAAAGATCCCTATATTAAAATTGATCTACATTGGTGTATACTTCCATGTTGAAAGATCCCTATATACTTGATCTTACAAACATGCTTGTTTCTAGGATTTATGGTGCTCATTGAGAGCAACAATGCTTCATGTGTCATAATTACTTTTCCAAAATCTAGATTTATACCAACCTTTTTGAAAGAAATAATGGTACATATGCAGCTCTAATTTTCACAATGAGAAAATGCCAGAGCTTTTCAATTACCTCAATTTATCATGTAAAATATTTTATGTTTTCAAGAACCTATTTCTAATTAGAACTTTTTCCTGAACTTTGATTTTCATCCTAATAGGGATCTTCCTTGTTGCTATAATACCTATCACATTGATATTGCTCGATTGAAAATTGAAATGACATATCAGAGTTACATGGAAGGTATTCTTAAGCAACGAAACAAGCATTGAACTTTTGGCAGTAGAGAGGAAGTTAAGCGTCTTTGGAGAGTGACCATTCAAATTCCAAATGAAAGCAACAGAGTACATCAGAAGATGAGAGGACAGTCTCCCAAATATTGGTGGATTTTTGTATTCGAATAAAATAAAACACAAAGCAAAGAGAAGATGAATATTGATGTACTGGATAATTATATACTAAATAATTGGAAATACAATGAGCTCAGCAATATTGGTTTACGCCAACTCAATGCAGAAGAAAGTTCTGCACAACAACAGTGTGTGTCCTAATCTAGGCATGTGTACTTGCTTCTTCTGCATAATGAAGGAAAATAACCCTGGCAAGAAGCATGCATTGTGTAATACTTAAGGCATTTCCCTCAAGAGGCAAGCTCTTTTCATGAGTGAGCAGTGGATTACATATAGCAAATCAACTCCATGAATGATCTCAATGCTGGGCACTCTAAACTACATCTCTTACCTCACAACGGAGGGGCTCAAGGATAGTAGACGATGGCTTCTAAGGAACCAGATTAGGAATACTACTTTTCCTATCAGTGATTACATATAGCAAATCAACTCCATGAATGATCTCAATGCTGGGCACTCTGAACTGCATCTCCTACCTCACAACGGAGGGGCTTAAGGATAGTAGATGATGGCTTCTAAGGAACCATATTAACAATACTACTTTTCCTATAATAGCATAGTCTACTAGAGAAATTAAATTCTAATAAGAGATGATTTGAAAAATAATCCATTTTTTAGCCCAATTAATTAAAATCAATTAGTGGGTATAGATCTACCAGTAGCAAAGAGCACGAAGGATTGCAATGTAATAGTTGAAAATTTAATCCTGGGAACTGCACTCCACATACACAATGCACAATTGCATGACTCAATTAACAACAAATAGAGGACAATGCACAATCTCATGACTCAATTAACAACAAATAGAGGACGGTTTCAGTTTTTTAGTGTTTCACCCCAAAAATTACTAAAATATTGATTTCCACCATTTTTTATATTGTCACTAGGGCAGAGCGCTTTCTTTTTGTTGCAACTTTGTAAAATTGTAAATAAATTTAACCAAGCATTGTGCATATGTGATTATCACTGAATAGCTCATCCAAAATGCACAAGACTAAAAGTATTTAGCAAGTTACAAAAAAAAATCACTGACAAAATATCAAAAAATTAATTAATTAAACAAACCAAACAAATTGGAAATTACAGTAGCTAATCAACTAAAATAAGATATGAGTGTCCGTTCACAATAGATATCTTTCCCTTTTGGGGGAGGTGATAATAGATGCATCCAATTGCGAAGTGTCAGTTGGGTTCATATTTCTATTACTTGAACCCTCGTAGTAATTATGCATGGAAACATTTGGATGAATGAACAATCCATTATAATGAAAGAGATCGAAACATCTTCGTGAAAGCCATTGAAAAAATGATGATTACACCAAGTCAAAAAAATAAAAAGTAGAAATAATTTATGTTGTAACACAAAGGGCCAATAAAAACAGATCATACCAAGTCACGAAGAAGATAGCAGATCATACCAAGTCACAAAGAAGATAGCTTATACTGGGATCAAAAGAAGCACCAAGGCATCCATATTAGCATAAGATCACCATAAAGCTCTTAAAAGCTAATCGCACCAAGTTTTTAATAAACCATGACTAGAAATCTTATAATAAGAAAGTCCACCAATAAGGCACTAGATAACTCCTACAAAAACCAGACTCAGAAATTCTAGATAACTCCTACAAAAATTAGACTCAGAAATTCCCCACTTTCGTGTAATAACAATCGGAAGAAAGACTGATTTACATTCAAGGAATATGGAGCTGTAATCCAATCTCTTCAGAAAAGTAGTGAAATTAATTCACTGTATTTAGAAATAAAAATCTAAAGACTTAAAAGGCATTCCTTTACACCTTTTGTAGACGCATTCATAATTTAGAGCAGATATGAATTAAAATCGAGGATGCTCCAAAGGCAATGAAAACACATAGCGCTACCCACATAAATAAGGTTTCACAATATTTATTAAACTGAATATCTAACTAATGACCATCCTTCTTACAAAACATATAAGTAAGAAACATGCAATAAAATCATTCGATTTCGGAGTCACAAATTGAAAACCCCTGATATTGAGTAACACGTAGGGAAATCTCAACTAGAAAATTGAACCTTGGCATAGCTAAACAAGAGTAACACGTAGGGAAATCTCAACCAGCAAATTGAACCTTGGCATAGCTAAATAAGTAGCAGGAGTCAACTAACAAAATTAGAGCTAGCATATATGATAATGTTTGTAAAGATGGATATAGTTAAAACATTCTAACTACTGGTGGCCAAACAAGATGACTTCTATACACCACCAAATAAGACAAGCAGCAACAGTCAGCTAACAAAATTAGAGCTAGCAGATATGATAATGTGATTAGAGCTAGCCCATTGAAATTTATTTTTCTTTCATACTCAAGAAAAGGGAGAAAACTAATCTCAACCCTCATACCATGACTTGTAACTGGAGAAATCATATTAATTCAATAGCTATGTTAACCAGGCAATCCATGCCGCTTCAAACGTAAAGCCTAAAACTATGTAGAAGAGAAAACCAAAGAATCAACACACAATAGAGAATATAGAATTACAAAAACGATTCCCGGGAATTCCAAAGGCCACAACAACATTTAAACATGGATTACTCCATGCTTTGTATTTAACCGCCGAAAATTCCCTTGTCTGGATCTAGAACCGTAATCCTAACATGGCATTTTTCAATATTCCAGAAAAATCTAGAATCGAACCCTACATCACGTGCTTTGGATCACCCTAATCAAATATTTAGCAAAGAGAAGAAAAACTTACAAATATCCCCTCGTTCTACTGGAGAGAAAACCCAAAAAATGAAACCCAAAGAACAAAATCATTTAAAGAGAAAATACATTCCTGAATCCCTAATCAAACACAGGGTATTAAGTGTTGTGCCTCAGAGGTAGTGACAAAAAGCATTCAACATTGCAGTTTTCTGATGATATGTGCTACATTAACACATCACGGGCACAACATTACAAAACATGTGCATTCAAGAGATATGGTAACCACGCAGCCACGCAACCCCTACCACTTAAAACATTCACACCAAACATGTATAGAAGAAAATACAAAGAATCAACAGATCACTAATGCCAAACAATTGTGAATAAAGGATTTTGTAGATCATTACCTAACTTCCTATCCATACTAATATTCATGTTAGGTGTGGAGTAGAATGCCCACTGGACAAGATTTTCTCCTCCTCCTCCAGATACACAAGCTGCAACATTGTCTTATCACGTCCCCAATGCTCTTTGTTCCCTTGGGAGCACAAGATACCATTTTTTTATTACTGTACAACGTTACATATTGTCAATGAAACCAACCCGACTGGCCCAAGACCTCGTATTTGGCTTGTTCAATTGCACTTAGGCTCTTGTAATCTATAGTAGCCTAAAACTATTTCCACAACATCATACATGCCAAACTAGGTTTGTTGGATATCGTGACTGTAAAAACAAACACATATTGCCTACCCGACTATCTCCTCTACCTGGACTCTCAAAAAGTCGTTGAAATCTTTTTGAAACTAATCATGAAAATAAGCTTCTTTAAAAACCAAATATCAACAACTAATGCTACAGCTGCAGGACATGCAGATAAGATAACATGACATGCAAACAACACGTTTCATTAGTTTCCTCTACTGCACTGCATGGAATCCGTCAAAAACTGCATGCTAGCTCCTTCATTAAAAAGGAAAATCCTACACCTTGACTGTAGCTACGCCATCGAAAAGGGGAATCGTTGTCAGGGCCAGGAGGGTCAGATTGTCAAAGAAAAATGAAAATATAAATTCCACAATAAGACAATTGGCGATAAAACTTAAGGAAATCATGGTGTATAACTTTAAAAACTATAGCTTAAAAACTTGTAATCCATGTTGCACAAAGTTCAACTCAACCCGGCGATCTTTATGACGTTGTCAGAATCACTAGGAAAAACATATTTAAGTGTTAACTTTTGCAAGTTTAAAGTGATGTTCTATTTTCATTTTATTTTTATTTTTCTTAATCCGTGACAATGATAAAAATTGCCTTTTCAAGCACTTTCTAGCAATAAAACTTACACACTTATTTAAATATTTTATTAAATAAATACAAATAAATAAATAAATTCTTTCAACTTTAGATAAACTATACTCAAGTTTAGAAATACTTTTGTGCTAAGTAAATTAATAGTAAAAAGCCTACCTAGAGATAACATAGTTTAATATTATTTTCAATAGAAAGATAACTCTACTATTAATATTAGGGCATACATTTTTGTTTTTATTCAACAATTTATGGATCCTGGTTCCGGGACTTCAGTCCTAAGACCATGACACGTGGGATAATCAACATAGAGGGAAGAGGACATTTCGATCTGGTTAATCCGAATGGCCCCGAGGAGCCTCTCGGGCAACTCTTCCTCCGACTGGGACTCCACCATGAACGCCATGTCCACCGTGACAGATTTGGATGGCTGTTTTTTTTAATTGTCAAATGATTTGGATGATTCGTTTTTTATTAATAATTTTATTTAATAATATTTTAATTGTTAATAAAGTATGATTCAGATTGTTGAGAGGAATGAATGTTACTCATACTTATAAATATGTTCAATTCATTATTAATTTAAAATGTGTACTAGTGAGAAATAAAAAATAATTTATAATTATATAGAACAAAACATGAGATATCTACTTTATTCTAGACATACTTAATTCTTTTAATATTCTAATATTTTCATGTAGCATTCATGACAAATTTTTGAAAATGTACAATGTATGATTAGTGAAAATTAAAATTAATTTTAGTGAAAATTAAAATTAATTTATAATGATGGAAAACAAAACATGGGATTTCTACTTTATCGGAGGTTGACTTGATTATCTTAATGTTTGATTATTTTCATTAATATTCCAATATTTTCATGTAATGTGATTTGAAAGATGTTTTTAAATTAAAAATAAATGTATATATATGGTTTTAAGTTTAATTAAAACTATAATGCTTTAAAATTATAAAATATTTGTAATGTTTGTACTGGTGTTTTAAATTATATTTAATTTATGCAACATTATAAGTGTAAGTGTAACCTATCTAACTTAATTTTGTAGATACAATATACCTAACTTAGTTTACCTCATACAAAATTGTATCATATTTAATTTATGCATCCTAACTAACTTAGTTTGCCTCATACAACATATATAATGTACCTCACTTAGTTTGCTTCATACAAAAAAAGAACTCAACTTGGTCTACCTTCATATTGTTTGTTAAAAACATGTGCTTGCAATATTCTATTCTATTCATTTTCTTAAATAGTAAAGAGACAAATACTCATATTGCTATTGCTCGTTAAAAACATGTCATTTCACTATTTATCTCTATTATTGTTATTTTTTTAGAAATAGAAAAAAGACAAGTACATATATAATAGTTATCACATTCAAACATATATTTTTAAATTGATTATATTAATTAAATAAATTTTATAATATCAAGTTTTGCATCTATCATTTGTTTATAAATTTATCTTTAATTGGATTTGTAATAATTAATTTTTTTTTTTTAAATTGTTATTATCAATGTATATTAAATCTATAATTTCTACTTTAGATGGGGTGGGAAGGTAAGAGATACATGTTATTAGTTGACGAAGGAGATAGATGGAGGTGATATCTTAGGGATGCATGCTGCAATATTTTCTTGACATGAATGGGGACATCATGAATCATACGGGGGTGATTATGGAATTAATGGCTTCCGATATTCCTCTGAAAAAATGCAACCTGCGATAGCTCCCATGAGGCACAATGGTGACCTAGTCGTTGCTAACTATCCAAGCAATGTTTCTCTAGGGAGAGGATCATAAGGTGGTTGGCATTGCGTTTTTGGTGTTGATGATTCTGTATCCCTTCTGTGCCAGTGATTATCTATGTTTCACTCAGTTGTGTCCAAGAGGGACCTATTTTGCCTACTCGAAAATTGGTTTGTGATTTACAACCCTCTTGGCTCCCTCTATTTTTATTGTCCATGTCTATTGTTTCCATGGAAATTCAAGGCCGTGGTAAATTAGGAAAATAAAGAAGAGGCAATACCCCAAAGCCTCAGGTTCAACAAGAGATTCAAGAAGCCAAAGATATTCATCTAAGGAACACTTCTCCTCATATTCATAGGAAGATTGAGGAGGTCAAGGCTTGTGTTAAAATTGAGCAATATTTCATCTAAAATGAAGATATTGATGTCAATATTCTCCCTTTGGCTGTAGATGCAGGTAAATTGAGATCTTGTGACAAAAAAATACCATAGAACGATTTTCATATATTAGCAAATCAAATTCCTCTTAGGAAAAGTTTTGATGGACATTAAGGAGGAAAGGGGTGAGCTACTTCTTTATATGGATGAAATTCTGGAACACGTTCACGAAAACCAAAAATAGATTTGCAAAATGGACTCCAAGTTAAATGTTCTTCTCAAGGTTTCCAATGGTCTAAGCTTCAATGTAGCAGACCCCAAAACCTCCCAGGCTCATGAGGTGCCAATTATTTTCCTCTCTAATGATCACCCTTCCGTTTGATGTTGTTTACTTACAATTTTCTCTTACTATCTCATGTTATCTTAGATTGTATAGATGTCTATACATCTTTTTTGTTTAAAAAATTCATAACGAACTATAACATAAATGTTTGGAATTTTAATGATAATTTATGGTTTTATCATTGATCTAGTTTCCCTAGTTGCAAACAACAAAACCTCTATCATATATTTATGCTAATTAATAGAATATTTATAAATCACAAAAAATATATATAATTTATAAAAACACTAATGCATAGCTATGTATTTATTCTTTTCATTATTCAATGGCCAATTATTCATATTTTTCTTTAAATTTGAAAATTATATAATTTTTCTTCCAACAAAATAGCTTTTTAAAAATGTTAGTGTACAAAGTTTGTGGCATACATTTCCTATGAGGTTGAATATGTTTCATAATTACATGATCTTTTTTTATAAATAATTAATACATTAATAAATTTGTAAAAGTTATTACAGCCTAGTGGGACTAATCTTTAAGAGCATGTGTTTCCTCCTAGGAAGTTACAAGTTCAAATCTGAAGGGGGTAGGGTATATATACCTTTGTACACTTTAATATTTAAATCGTTGCACGAAGGGGGTCCATTTTCCCACAAAAAAGGGGTCTCATACACCAAATTAAATTATTATTATTATTAAATTTATTCCATTAAACATTTCTAAAAGACAATAAATATAGAATTTTATTGTTAATGTCATTCCACTTATTTATATAATAACATATAATTATATTTTTTTAATATTTTTACATAAAAATATTATTATAAATATTTTTAAAAATTTCGTTAAAGCAGTTTTTCATTATTCATTAAAATTTCCTAAACTTTTATGAAATTTCTTAAAATATTTTTTTATAAATATTAAAAAAAAATCATTTATTATTTTTAACCTATTTGTAAAAAATATATATCATAAACACATTATTCATGTATTCAAGTGTTGAAATGAAATGTTGTTTTATTTAATAATTTTATTAGATATTTTTTAAATAGTGTATATATTAAGAATTCCCTTCATATAAGTTTGCTTGGATCATTTCTAAGATGAGCAATTTCCCCTTTGGTTTTCATGAAATTGTAAAGCAATTATGCATGTAAGAGAGAAGAAAGCATCATATTATAAGTATGAATGCAACATCATTTTGTATTGAGATTTTTTTTTTTTTTTAATTTTAATCGCTTGTCCATCTCAATACTTAGAATAAATAATTTTAAAACTATAATACATAGAAATCTAGGAAAACATCATTGTGTTGTTTTGTCAATGATAGCATCCTAAACGTTAATTCAATTGGTAAAATCATCCACCCAAAAAATGTTGTCAACATGAAGCTATAGGTCATAAGTTTAGATCTAGAAGAAACCCTTAGGGTCACTAGGTACTATCGTGATTGGTGGTTGAGATTCTCTCCATTAAAATATTCTTGAATTAATATGTAAAGGCTCATCTATTGCAATGCTTAAAGAGTGAATAATTATCTAGAAAGTATAATATTTAGATATTTATCAAAATATCATTGTGGTTTTGTTGTTTTGGCAATGATAATGTCCTAAGTGTTAGTTCAATTTGTTGAATCATCTAGACCCAAAACATGTTGGTGATAGAAACCTATAAGTCATAGGTTCAAATGTGGTCGATCCCCTTGGGATTATTAACTACTATTGTGATTGGTACTTAATATTCCTTTAATTTGGATATTTTGAAGAAGAACCGAAAATCTTGTGGAGTTTTCATGTGTGTGTGTGTATAAAAGAAATGCACCTTTTAATATTGGCTAATATAGATATGGATTTGTCAATCCTTTTCTTTCTAATTTCTTTTTAGATTCATTCTCTTGGGCATCCAAATGTATATAAATTAACGTATACTTAAATGTAAATATATGGTTAGGTATGTAGTTTTCATTTTAGTTATGATGAAATGGCATCACAAATGCATGGAATATAATTCATATAGATACATATTATCTTTAGATCTTTTAAGTATTAAGAAGGTTCATATCTTCATGCAATTTGAGGCAAAGGTCATCATAAGTAGTTGAGGATAAACTATGTAATTTCAAAATAAGATCCTAATCCATGACTTGCTCATTCTTAAAGACAAATTTTTTTTTATTAAAGACATAAAAAAATATTTTTACAAAGGAGCAAATTTTTGCTATCAACTATCTCAAGTTAAGTCAATGGTTGTACTTGGGGAAATTAATGGCAGATATGAATAATCTCTAGCTTAGGGGAAGCTGCAAAAGCTAGTTGTTACAAGACTAGGTTAGCAACACCTATGCATGTTTTTAAAATTCAACTCATGATGATTAGACTTGAAATTATTAAATCTAGAAGACAAAAAAAACCCAAGGAACTCTTGGAACTATTTCTACTGCTAGACCTGAAAACATATATACTACTTGAAATAATATTGATAGCAATAAGAAGAACTTGCAAAACTAAGAAAAAAATCATACGTGTTTCCCTTCATTAACTTAGAAAAGAAAACAATATGAACACTCTTTTTGGAAAACTCAAAACAAAAAGCACACAGCTAGAGGTGACACTACATGCTTGTATATGGAAGTAGTTGTATGGATTGCAATGAGATTCAACCTATTTTAGGCACATATGTAGGAGTGTCTAGTCTACATGCACTAGGAACCCAGTTAACTATGCTAAAAATTTAGAGTAGGTAACCTCATGAAGTGTGCCCTTGCCCTTATCTTGGGATTAATGCATATGCTAAATAATATTGGAGATTACTAGTAATTACTAAATTTATAGAAAAGTAAAACTAAATTTAGAAACATCATTGAGTTGAACTAAAATTGGAAACTGGAACTTGCTAGATTCAAAAGAACAATAAACTAGACCTAACTAAAATTTTCACATGCATGAATTCGACATGTATGTTCCCTCTACCAAATAACAATCTATAACATTATCTATTGCTTCCTCATCATACTTGCTTATTACTACTATAAGGAGACATTGAATGTGCCCTCTCTACTATGTTCTCTATTGTACCATCACAAGGAGAACCAATATATGATCAATATATGTAATAATTCTAACACTCACTCTTTATGAGGAATATGCTCTCCACCAATTCTAGTCTCTCCCTAAATGTCTTGATCTTTTCCTTTGTTAGGGGCTTAGTCAAGACATTAGAAACATGTCAATGTCTCTAAAAATACTTAAGATCCTCTAATCCATTCTATACTTTTTCTAATACAAAATGGATCAATACATAAATTTTCACCTACTTGGAGTTTTCGACGTCAGAAGATTGGGTGAATTGGCTTATAGCACCCATTTTATGGGTATGTCCCATTTTGCAAATTCGAGCTATGGAAACTTTTGGGGCATGTTTGATACCATCTATATGATTTTTTGGGGGTCAAAATTTCATCGCTTATGCCATGCCACTTCAAGAGATTCTAACTCTGATACCTTTTCAAAAATCACCCCAAACAGAGTCTGTATGCAAAAGATATGCATCCCACAAGTTGAGCTATCCGCTTGACAACCATTTCGTACCAAGTGGATTCCACGTTAGCTCTCGTCTGTCACACATGTGGATATAGTCAGGTGTGTACCTTCAAGGAAATTTTAGAAATACCAAAACCCTAACTGTAATTAGGAGTAGGGGCATGCAAAAACCCTAAAATTAACTCTAGATGACTATCAGGCTATTTTAAATACTAGGCCGTCAGGAGAAGAAGGGGGTTCCTTTCTTTTGATGTATTGTACAATTCCATAGTTGAGGAACAACATCAGAGTGGATGTTAGAGTAGAACGAAGGGGATAGGAGATCCTATAGTAGTCATTGCATCCACATAGTCATAGGTAAATCCATAGAGAGTACCATTTCCTTTATTTTGCAATTTGACATAAAGAGCAAGGCATAGTCCTCATTTGTGCCTAGGTTTTTCCCCATAGTGGGTTTTCCCAGAGTATATCGTGTGTTATTGTGTGGATTGTGTACTTATTTGTTTTAGTTATAAGATTTGAATTCCAGTTAGTTGGAATTCAATGAAAGTAAGCTAATAAAATAAGAACTAAATTTGTAAGATTCGTTGTGACGAACTGTTCCATTGGAATATCGATGTTAGTTTACAGATCATATTGGTATAGAGTATTTTTTATTTGGGTTTTGTGGGTAATCATAAGATCCAGTAGTTTCTGAAAAAAATTCTTCAAACCTTAGCCATGGAAGACAAGTTTGTTCAAGGAGCGATGGATCATTATGAGCAACAATTTTCAAAACTAGAAATACAAGTTATCGATTAATCACGCAACATGTCAATTGTTGTGGAGGCTCTAGAGAGCAAGTTCATACCTTTCAAGGATTTTGGAGGATCCAACTCAGATTTTGGATATGGGGGAAATCAAAATATAAAAGCGACCTAGAAAAGGAGTCGATGAAAGAGCTCGAGAAAGAGAAGCTGAGTTCCAATACCAATATTCTTTCCCATTATCTCTTCAAGATGGAAGCGAAAGTTGACAAAAAACCATATCGAGGTGTATCAATGCTCTAAAGCTAAATCAATGGTTGCAATAGTTGGAGGTTTATCTTAGCATCCATCAAATAGCCGAGGATCAAAAGATTTCATTTTCCCAACTGAAGTTAGAGGGCCATGCATTAACCTTGTGGGAAATCCACAAGGAAGCACTTAGGCTCGAGGGTGATATTCCAGTAACTAAGTGGGAGGACTTTAAAACCCTCATCAATTCCTAGTTCTACCCCATTGGATATATAGAGCACCAACGGATCTGCTGGCAATACTTTAGGAAAGGGAAAGGGTAGAGTCTACAAGAATACACCAAAGAGTTCAGGAGGATGGCTATCATGTTGGGTATCTCACCGAAGAACCTAGATTTACTCCTCAAGTATCTAGGGGTATTACATAGTTACATAAGGAGGCATGTGATTCTCTGCAAGCCTAGTTCTTGTTGATGTATATGTAACTTCGGAATGTATTTCACTTATATATTTCATATTGTATTCATGTGACATTGTACTTCCAACAGAGAGGTTTCATTCCTCCGATCGTGAAGGTCATCATTATTATTTGATGGGTTATTAGACTCCTCTTGTGGGGTCAGCCCAGAGTTAGGGGTTAAAGGGTTATTAGACTCTCCTAGGAGAAGTCGGCCCTGTAGGGTAAAAAAGAAAGTGAAGTAAAGTATAAATAGAGAGTGAGACTCCCTCATTTATTCATTCACTCACTTACTCATTGCGCATGAGTGAGAGAGAGACAAGTTCGCACAAGTGGACGAGGAGAAGCTGCTGGAGTCTATCTCTTTGTTTTGGGGTTTTGTACTATTGCTCATTCTATCTCTGAGGAAGTTGCAGGGTTTTTCACCTTCTTGGTTTTCCCCGGTGAAATGATTTGTGTCCGTTGTGTTTTGTGATTGTTATGCTGTGCTTGTTATTCTCTTAGTGATCTTAGATAATATTGAATGAAATTATCGAAATCTAACATGGTATCAGAGCGGTACTAAGAATAAGACACTGTGCAGATGCAAAAGCTAGGGATTCTTAATTTTTGGGTTTCTCTCCACAGTTCATCAAAGGTAGGAGGCTAGGATGACTCTCCTTGGAAGGGCTCATCTTTTTGTCAAGATAGAATTCAATTCTGAGCACTTTCAGTTTTTGGTCCGTCACTGCTGCGGGAAATTAGGTTTTCAGAGAAAGTTGGAATTTTTGGAATCTGAGACCACGGCTGGATGGCCCTCAAGAAAATTGAAGTTTAGAGACCAACATCAAACTTTTTGGTTGGGAAGAAGGCCGGGATTCATCAAACCCTAAATCAGGATTTTGATCGGAAAGGTGGAAAATTAGGGTTTCTACAAAAGTTGAAATTTTTGGAATTTGTGACCACAGCTGGATGGTCCTCAGAAAAATCAAAGTTTAGAGCACAAGATCGAAATTTTTGGCTAGGTAGAACCCTGGACAATATCAAACCCTAGTTCGGGATCTTGTCTAGGAAATCCAGAAGTTTCAAAGGCAATTTTGAGGGGTCAAATTTTGCATATTTCAAAATTGAAGTATACCAACCTAATCAGCTTAGGAAGGTGCATCTTTCCATCCAATCAGAAGTTTGAAATTCAAAGTTTGAATTTTTAGGGTTTCTCTATCAAATCCTAGCCAGCTCCAGATCCAGTGTCAGCAAATCAAAGTGGATTGGGTTAATCCTAGAAGAGAATGATTTGGACACCTACATAAGTGAAGAAGTTTCAGTTCTAGAGAGAGATGAGGCTAAGGCCTTACAAAAGAAGACTACAAGCAATCCTGAAAGGTATGACTAGAGGAAATATAGGTATGTGTCAAAATTTGTTTCATTTATCTGATGATTAAGTTCATGATATGTTTGTCTTCATATTATTGAGGTTAGTACAATATTGATTAATTTTAGATTGTCTGATCACCTTAGTAAAAGTATGAATGCATGTGAATAATAGAAGACATTCATAGATTAGGGTTATGACACTTATGATTGTACTAATGCACTGTGGTGTTGTATGAGGATGATGTTGTCCGCTAACATGAAAGGTACATCAAGAAAGACAAATCATGTTCTAGATCGAGAACATATGACCATGGTGAGATGAAGACAAAGACTCATCTATAGCCACTGATCACATAGAAGCTCTACTTACAAGATATGTATAATTTGGTTTTACAATGCTTAACTTGTGATATATGCAGGTTACTAGGACAAGCTCTCTAAATCATTGAGGAGATCAAAGCAGACATTAAATGGGCATGTTAGACAACATGATAATCCAGGTATGTTTTCCTATATCAAGTTAGAATCCTAACTTGTGTTAGGATCTCATATAAGTATACTTTTGTATCATTGATAATGATTATTCATGAAGTTATAGGTTTGAACATTCATGGGTTTATGCATATTATGCTTCTTAGTTTGATTAATGATATAACAAACTAGAAGAGTCCAATGGTCAAATAAGAATATACATGAAACCTTGAATACTAACGCTTGTGATAAATCACCTGTGTATGAAATGATCATGACCATACATATTTAGAATCATAATGTTTTTGATAGTATTGAGATTATACTAATGCATGTATGATTATGTATGGGATCTTGAGGATGAAACAATGATGACACTAGTGCACACTTAAGCATGCATAGTGGTCCAGGATGGATATAAGTTCAAGGACAAATAATCCATGAAGCAAAGATCAAGAGGGAGCACACTCCAATAGTTCCTGCAAGGAAGCAAAGATTGAGAGGGAGTCCACCCACAACTAAACAAAGATAAGTATTTGAATTGTCGTATGATTACTTAAATAATGTTGTCTAGTCATGTACATACTTATGTTCCTAGATTTAGGATGTATATTATGCATATTAGAAAAGTTGCATTAATGAACAAGATACTACTAATATCCAAGTAATGGGTAAGTGGCCTATGGTACTGTACAACATTCCATTGCTACTTATCTAGAATGAAACCTCTTTGCTAACATGTTGGGAGTTGTGCACACTCTTAACAAATGTTCTGGTAGAGATGGAAGGCATCTAGAAAGTTACCGTGTGAATACGGGATATGGATAAATGTTGTATTGAAGCATTGGCTAAGATAATTGCATGACTGTATGACATATGTATTTATGCATAAGAATTTGTTTTGAAAAACTATGAGAAGCTTCTAATCATGCAATTGAATTTGACTTGTAGGAAAGATCATGTATAATAACCTACAAAAGAAGGACAACAACATTTGTTCCAGCAACAAAGTTCACTATCTATTGAAGATATTGAAGAATTTGAAGTTCCCAAGATCCAGGATGCAGTAATGGAAGGATGCCATGATCGAGGAATACCAATCGATCATGAAGAATGATGTTTGGGATGTGATACCAAGACCAGAAGGGAAGTCTATTGTGACTTACAAGTATATCTACAAGATCAATCATGCTGTAGATAGTAGCATAAAGAAATACAAGGCAAGTGATGAAGTGGAAGATACACCAGATGGATGTCAAGACAACTTTCTTGAATGGTTTAGTCGAAGAGGAAGTGGAGCAGGCACTCGGTTTTGAGACACATGACAGGGAGTCATATGTGTGCAGATTAAAGAAAGCCTTGTATGGCTTGAAGCAAACACCTAGGACATGGTATGGTAGGATAAACAGCTTCCTGTCCAGTTTAGGCTTTACCAAGAGTAAAGCGGATTCCAACCTTTACTACAAGGTTGAGGAAGGAAATCCAGTGATACTCCTACTGTATGTGGATGACCTGTTTGTGACAAGTGAGGATAGGTTGATTTCCGACATAAAGAGGAAGCTTGCTACCGAGTTCGAGATGAAGGAATTGGGTATGATGCATTACTTTCTAGGTATGGAGGTGTGGTAGAGTGCAGATGGAATATTCCTTGGACAAGGGAAGTATGCAGTATAGATCCTGAAGTGGTTCAGGATGATGGAATGCAAGTCCATGGCCACACATATGGCATCAAACCTAAATCTATTGAGTGATGCTTCATCAGAGTTGGTTGATGCCATGGTGTATCGTCAGATGATTGGGTCCTTGATGTACCCGATGATCACGAGACCAGATATTTTTTTTACAGTGAACACCTTGAGCCAGTTCCTGATAGATCCTAGACATGTTCACCTAATTGTTGTAAAGCATATTCTGAGGTACCTAAAGGGTACGGTTGATTATGGGCTCAAGTATGATGTGAATCAAAAGTTTAACCTGGAGGGTTATGTTGATTCATATTGGGCAGGCAGTGCTGCAGACAGGAAGAGAACTTTGAGGTGTTGCTTCAGTATGGGATCAGGTGTGATATCTTGGTTTAGCAAGAAGCAATCCTATGTAGCACTGAGTACAGCTAAAGCAGAGTATGTCGTAGCTTGTTCGGCTAGTTGTGAGGCAGTATGGCTAAGGAAGCTACTGTCTGATTTATTTGATCTCCAGTTGGATGCTACTTGTATCTATTGTGACAACCAGAGTTGTGTGAAGTTGTCAGAGAACCCGATGTTCCATGACAAGTCGAAGCACATCGAGATCAAATATCACTATATTAGGGATATGGTGCAAAGTGGAGCAGTAAAGCTCTAGTATGTTGCGACAGATGAGAGATTGATGATGCCTATCTGAAAGGATAGATGGCTGTCCAGGAGGGACGGAAGATCAGTACTTGCTGACTGATAGAGATCCTATCTGAAAGGATAGATGCCTGTCCAAGAGGGACGGAAGATCAATACTAGCTGAATGATAGTTCCAGTTCTCACGAACTGATGCATATCCGTAGAGATGGATGCCTCTCCAAGGGTGAGGGAAGATCATTACTGGCTGACTGATAGTTCCATTTCTCACGAACTGATGTCGATCCGTAGGGATGGATGCCTCTCCAAGGGTGAGGGAAGATCAGTACTGGATGACTGATGGTTCTAGCTCTCACAAGTTGATGCCTCTCCAAGGGTGAGGGAAGATCAGTACTGGATAACTGATAGTTCTGGTTCTCACGAACAGATGCCTATCCGTAGGGATGGATGCCTCTCCAAGGGTGAGGGAATATCAGTACTGGCTGACTGATGGTTCCATCTCTCATGATTTGATGCCTCTCCAAGGGTGAGGGAAGATTAGTACTGGTTGACTGATGGTTCCAACTCTCACGAGCTGATTCCTGCCAGGAGAGATGGATGCCTCTCCAAAGGTGAGGGAATATCAGTACTAGCCGACTGATGGTTCCAGCTCTCACGAGCTGATGCCTCTCCAAGGGTGAGGGAAGATCAGTAATGGTTGACTAATAGTATCAGTACTTAGTTACTGATTGTTATTGCACGTGTTCCAGCTAAAGGTGTTGCTGATGAGGATGTTCCAGCAGATGGTGTTCCAGATGACGAGGTTGCTGATAGCAGAATATGTTCCAACTGATGATGTTGTTGATGAGGATGATCCAACAAAAGAAGTTCTAGTTGATGAAGATTCTGTTCCAGTAGATAATGTTCTAGCAAGAGGATGATTGTTGATGATGACAGTATGGTACACAGGTTTTGTAGAAGCATATAATAAGTCTTGAGATGTACATACTAGACGGATCGCTCCCAGAGGTGATGAAGACCTATAGGAGGCTAGGCCTACATCCAACATGAAAAAGGGTTGGCTCTGTAGAAATTCCTATGACAAGAAGAATTGAGAGATAGCACCAGTAATCGAGATGACGATAACAACAGCAGTGACGATGATGCTCCGTGATCCAATGACGATGATCAAGCTCCAATATTGAAGACTTGTGCCTATATGTATTGATGACATGTGTCAAGAAAATACCTTCCTAGTTAAGAGGGAGTGTTGATGTATATGTAACTTCGGAATGTATTTCACTTATATATTTTATATTGTATTCATGTGGAATTGTACTTCCGACGGAGAGGTTTCACTCCTCAGATCGGGAAGGTCATCATTATTATTTGATGGGTTATTAGACTACTCTTGTGGGGTTAGCCCAGAATTAGGGGTTAAAGGGTTATTAGACTCTCCTAGGAGAATTTGTCCCTCTAGGGTAAAAAGGAATGTGAAGTAAAGTATAAATAGAGAGTAAGACTCTCTCATTTATTCATTCACTCACTTACTCATTGCGCATGAGTGAGAGAGAGACAAGTTCGCACAAGTGGAGGAGGAGAAGATGTTGGAGTCTATCTCTTTGTTTTGGGGTTTTGTACTATTGCTCATTCTATCTCTGAGGAAGTTGCGTGGTTTTTCACCTTCTTGGTTTTCCCCGGTGAAATGATTTGTGTCCATTGTCTCTTGTGATTGTTATGCTGTGCTTGTTATTCTCTTAGTGATCCTAGATATCTTTGAATGAAATTATCGAAAATATAATAGTTCCATTGGTGAATCCTGTGTACAAGAAAAATACCTAGAAAACATAGGCCGGAAGAAAGGACAACCAAGTGGTTAAAAACTAAAAGAGAGTCAAGATGTTACCAAGGAAGGGAAGAAGAAGTGGAAGGGTAAGGAGAAGAATACTATGGCCATGACACATAAGTGCAAGGATCCAAAAATTCACTATAAGCATTATATCGATGTGCACATTGAAGAAAAGT
Organism: Larix kaempferi; assembly: GCA_027924585.1. Lineage (NCBI taxonomy): Eukaryota > Viridiplantae > Streptophyta > Pinopsida > Pinales > Pinaceae > Larix > Larix kaempferi. The sequence goes on along the minus strand of BSBM01000910.1, from coordinate 1,805,684 downwards.
GTTGGAATATACATTTAGAGATGAACCCCAAGAACCACACGAAGGATTCCAAGAAGAAGAACCTTCTTACCCTGGAGTCAACCAAGGAGTTAGAAAGAATCTTGGATGTGTATGAAAACATTATCTGTACCAAAGTGAAGAAGGAGGTGAATCATATTATCCTTCACCATAATGAAGAGAGAGAGAGAGAGAGATGGCGAGACTCCACCACGTCAAGATCTAGGTCAAGAAGACCAAGATCAATGCTCTATTCGATTCTAGCTCATAGGAAAACCTCATAGCAAAATATTTGGTACATAAGCTTGGATTGGAAGTACATGATCATCCCATTCCCTACCCATTGGGATGGGTAAATAAGGATGTAGAACTTAGATTCACAAAATGGTGCAAGATCAATTTTTCCATAAGGGAAAAGTATGTCGATGAAGGAGAGGTAGTTGTAGTACCCCTAGATGTTTGTGGTGTATTTTTCAGAGTCCCCTACATGTATATGAGGGATGCGATATTCATGAGGAGAGACAACCAATCTTTCTTGATCAAGGATGGGAAATCCTTCATCGTCAACATGCACAAGGTAGATCGATGATCTCTCTAGCAAGTGATGACTAAGGGAAAAAGCTAATCAATTCAAGTAGGATATTTCTATTGATTTTCTTAAGACAAAAATCAACAAGAAGGTGAATCAGTAAAAGTGAAGGAATCCATCGAGGGATGTACCAAAGAGTAGAAACATCAATTGGAGATCCTTTTGCAGGCATACATAGAAGTGTTCTAGGATCCTAAGGGTCTACCTTATATGAGGGAGGTGGAGCATGAAATACGATTATTGTTGTATTCTCCATTACCAAACATCCGATTGTATAGATAATCTATCATAGAAGCAGATGAAGTGAAGAAGCATTTGCAATAGTTGTTGAAGCAAGGAGTGATACGACTAAGCACCTCACCTCGTGGGTCTCCTATCATCATTGTACCCAAAAAGGATGGGACTTGGAATATGTTCATGGACTACAGAGCATTGAACAAGACCACACTAAAGAATCAGTACCCTCTACCCTTGATTGATGATCAGTTGGACTATCTGTAGCATGCCAAATACTTCACCAAGTTGGATCTGAAATCGGGATACCACCAAGTGCGAGTGATGGAAGAAGACACCTAGAAGATGGCGTTTAAGACTAGGAAAGCTTTATATGAATGGTTAGTAATTTCATTTGGTTTATGCAATGCACTAGCTATATTTATGTGTTTGATGAATGATGTATTACTCCCTTTCTCATATTCATTTTTTATAGTATATATAAATGATATTGGTTTATAGTGCTACCAGGGAATATAACACATCTCACATCTCAAGTAAGTTTTAGAGACTCCGAAAAAGCACCAGTTGTTGGCTAATTTGAAGAAATGTGAGTACACCCAATAATCACTTATGTATTTGGGGTATGTGATTGGTGGAGGAGAACTTAAGATTGATCTTGCGAATATGGAGGCCATCCCTAAGTGGCCTACTCCTACAAATGCCATTGAAGTTAGGATATTTTTGGGGGTGGCACAATACCTTCAGAATTTCACAGCTTCCTTTTTTGCTATGGCTACACCCCTACATGCCATAACAGCCAGCAAAAATGGGTTCCAGTGGGGGAAGTGTTTAGAGATATTAATATACCCTAGTGGTGTTTGGGAAACCACCACATAGTGATACCCAAAATAAACTCAACACATTGACACAAAAATAAATTCAAACACTTTGTGTACACAATTTCTTGGAAAAGACAAAGAGGGTTTTAGAATAACAACCCACCCGGAGTCCTATCATTCAAAGTAGACCCCTTGGTTATTCATTGCTCCAATATTCCCACCAACACTTCAAGACCAAACCTGAAATCAAGCAAAGATTGACAATAATTTAGTTATTGTTGCAAAGATATAGTTTTACAAATATACTGTTGAATTATTCATCCATATTCAAGAATTCAAAATTGAAAGTAATATACTCAAATTTGGACGGAAAAGGGAATTCTTTTATAAATTGAGAAACAAGTTACATAAAGATATCACTTGAACCCTATTGCGACATCATTTTGAAGATGAGATCGGAGTCCTTCCACCCAAGTATTTCACACTCAATCTGGTTCACTGAAGGAGATATGCCCAAAAGAATCACTTCAATTCTTTGGCATAATAAAATCTCACAACAATGGTTGAAAATTTGGTTTCAAATAAAGGAATTGGGTTTTTGAGGACTAAGGACAATATGGATTTTAGCTTTGATTGAAATTTAACAGCATGAGGGTACTCTCCAATGCTTGGGTCCTTAAATTCCTTCTCCTATGCCTCTTTTATACTGATGGCGAGGTAGATAGGGAGGTTATGAGTAGTTACTTATGGTATTGGGATAGTCGGGAATGAATGAAACCATAATATTTCCCATAAAGTAACTTTATTTTATTTTTTACCCTCGAATAGACATGTATGTGGGCTAGAAAATGATAGTTCACGTGGATGCAGTCTATACATAGGTAGATCATGTACATCTTGGAAAAAATAGTTTTATAAGATGTTTTTCCAAGAATAAGCATTGTTCATAGTTGATCGGGTATAAAGGAAGTATGCAAAAAAGGGTAAATGGATAATATCATCCATCATAGCATCTATGGAATAAATGTGACAAAAGATTCTATAATAGGAAGGATTAGCAGAAAGGATTGGAAAATCTCAAGCAAAAGATAAGTCGGGAACTAGTTCTTGCATTTCCTAATTTGCATAAGCCTTTTGAATTTGATACATATGTAAGTGGGTATGTCATGGGAGTGGTTCTTATGCAAGGAGGAAGGATGATATGCTATGATTTTAAAATGTTTCATGGGGGAGTCTTAAACTACCCTAACTACGTCAAGGAACTCTATGCCCTAGTTTAAGTTGTTAAGAAGTGGAAGCACTGTCTGATGGGAAAGGAGACCATCATTCACATTAATCACCAACCATTGTCTTATTTGCAGGCCCAGATTAAGCTACAATAGACCAAAGATTATAGATTGATGATATTCTTACAACAATTCTATCTAATCATCAAGTATGAGAAGGGCAGTACGAACAATCTAGTATACATGCTCTCAAGGACACCTACAACCAAGATTATAGATTTGGGAAATCTTATGCACATGGAGCCTTTTACCCAAGATGTATACAAGGAGGAATACAAAGAAGATGAGGGCTTGAAGGAGGTATTTCAGCAACTTCAAGGCCATTTCCATGTATAATAAGGTGGTGCAATAAGGCTGACTATCATCTCTAGTATCAATTACTATGTAAGCTATACAAGATCTGTGTTCCTAAAGGCAGAGATTGCATCTTACCAGAGAAGCACACACCTCTAAATTTGTAGGGAATTTTGGTGTAGAGAAGACAGTTTCAAAGTTACATAGTTTAGTATGTTTATTGGCCTAGAGTGTAAGAAGATGAAGCTCATTTTATCAGAGGATGCATACTTTATTGTACAAGAAACCCCGATAATAGGAAGCAAGGTATATACCATCCCTTACATGTTCGTAAGACGATGGGAGAGAATCGCCATGTATTTTGTGGGTGGTATTCCAACCACTAGGAAGGGACATGACTATTTATTTGTGGTAATTTTCATATCCAGCAAGAAGTGCATTCTTATGCCTTGTAAAAAGACCATCAAAGAAAAATAAGCAACAAACATGTTCTTTAAATAGGTCTGGGTTCACTTTGGGATACCAAGGAGCACCATCTCAGACAAATATAGCAAGTTTCTTAGTATATTTTGGACTACACTTTGGGAAATTTGGACACTAAGTTGAATAGGTCTACAACATTCCATCCACAAATAGATGTACAAATGGAAGTAGTCAATAGGACACTGATACAAATTTTGATGGTTTAAAATTAGAATCACTAGAAGACTTGGGATGAAATTTTTTTCTACTTTCAACACTCTTATAACATAGCAGTCCACACTTCCATTGGAAATTTCACTTTTGAAACTTGTTTTGGATACTTTCCACCTTCACCTCTAAATGTTTTTTATGGATAGCAAGGGGAAGTGAGGGAAGACACCACAAGTGAAGCAATAAAATATGAAAATATAATTGATAAGATTAGGAATATCCATTTACAAGTACAGGATGCACTTAAGAAGTCACAGGAAAAGTACAAGGAAAGACATGACCAACATAGGGTTGAGAAAAAATTTAAGGTGGGAGACAGAGTATGGTTACACCTAAATAAAGAAATACTACAAGGTTGTGGTAAGAATATCAAGGATCCGAGTTATGGCCCTTTTGAGGTATTGGAGAAGGTGGGAGATAATGCCTACAGACTCAATCTACCCCCATACATGTGTATTTACTCAGTAGTGAATGTAGAAAATCTAAAACTATATGAACCTTCCATGTTTGGATTGAAAACCCGAGCAAGTATTACCTTCTGTAGAGTACATATCACCAGAGGCTTAGGCAGAGTTAGCGGAATACACAATTTTGCAAAAGAAGTCTAGAACTACCATGTGGGGAAAGGATGAACTCCAAAAGTTTGGGTTGAAAGGACACCTTCCAAGCAAGGCTAAATGGTACCCCAAGGAGAAGGTAGAGGAAAAATTTCCTCACCTCATTTAGTAAAATATTTTGGCGACTAAAATACTCCCAAAATCGGTAGGTGTGATCTGAAATGGATCAATATATAATTTTTCACCTACTTGGATATTTTGGGGTCATAAGATTAGGTGAATTGGATTGTATGGCCCATTTTATGGGCATGTATCATTTTGCATATTTGGGTTTGGAACCTTTTGGGGTCTGCTTATGGGTTTAAACAATGTTTTTTGGGTTCAAAATTCCGTCACTTGTATGATGCTCCTTAACATGATTGTACACTCAGGGACCTTACCAACGATCCAAAAATCACCTCAAACAGAGTCCATATGCAAAAGTTATGCCTCCTACAAGTTGACCTATCTAAATTACCACCATGGTACCAAGTGGAGCTAGTCAAATAAACATTGATAATAAAGAGGAAATTTGTCATGGGTCCACAAAAGAGTGTTACAATGATAAGAAACATGAAGAAATAAATTGCAAACTAGCTAGTGACGCTAGACAATATTAGTAATGACAAAATAAATTGATGAGGAATACATTGATTCTTCAAAGAGAGGAATAAATTCCACATTTTTAACTGGAATTATGTGTCTAAATGTAGGCTTGTAGGCTTGTGAGCCATATAGGGAGTTTACTAGTTGAGAAATAAAAAATGCAAAAAAAACTAGAGGCCTAGAAATTAAATAAGTGGTATCCCAATTTTCAATTGTGTATCCAATTGTTCCTTTAACAAGCCAATACATATCTATGGGAACAGAAGCTCCATAACATGAGCTACATATTATGTTAATAGATGTTAAGTGTTAACAAGTTTCTGTGTTTTAGCATAAGCTTTATATCCAACTATGTTTTTGAAACACCAATACATATACTTTAAATGAAGAACTAATCCATCCCTTGGTGGGGAACACAAATAACAGTTGTAATATGAAGATTTCATATTCTAGGGAAAAAACTATATTAAAAGGTTTATTAAATTTTTTAATTTTATTTGTGCCCCAATGACATATTGCATAAGGGGGATGAACTTTGTATGGATAAACATAGAAAAAAGATTTTTCAAATTGTTGAATAGAATAACCGAGGCACCTATTATGGAATTTGGTATTTTAATAAGTTTCTTTTGATTGGATGCAATACTTCTTGTATGGAAATTATTCCTTTAGTGCCTATCACAGTGAAGAGTGAAATGATGCTAAAAAGAGGCATTTTAACAATGATCAGGATCTTTGTGCAAATATAAAATCATTCAAATATTGATAAAATTACTTATTGTGAGAGGTTGTTTTTGTTGATAGATCATCAACAGTAGAAGTTTATTAAAATGTAAGCCATACACATGAAAAGTGGGTTGCATATCTGCAGAGTAGCATTTTATCTATGATCAGGATCTTTATGCAAATGTATTAACATTAAAATATCAAAGGCATTACTTATAGCGGGACGGTTTTGGTTGTTGATAGATCACCAAGAATAAAAGTTTATGAAAACGTAATCCATACACATACAAAGTGGGTTGCATATTTGTAGAGCAACTCATTTGTGGTTGAGTGGTCATTCTGATGTAGTAGTTGTTGTCTTAATAAGGTGAAATAAATGCAATGACTTAGTGTTGGATGATAAAAACGAAATCCATAGATGAAATACATATCATCCAAAACTATCACTTCGAAATGGCATAGGATTTCTACAATTAAAACTTTTGGTCAAACATCTAAAAGGAATGAGCCAATTCCAATACCGCCATATCATAGTCACATCCATAAGTATAGTGAATGGTGAACTTCTCTACAACCTTCAAATCCTAAAAGGGGGTGATTTAAGAGGAAAATATATAGTTTGTAATAAAACAAAGTTCAAACTGCAAAAACAAAACCTACTTATTAACCTTAATTTATCCATCCTTTCATTATGCAAGGAACAACAGACACAAAATTTTTCTCACCGAAGATCGTTTCCTTTATGGGGCTATCAAAATATTACCACAACTATGGGATCAATAAGACTTGATACCTATATCATAAAATCCTTTCTAATGGCATGTCACACCACGTGCAACGCTGAAGGAATTGCATCCTGAGCTTATCTTGATTGTTGATTCCCTCCATCCAACGGGCATGGAGCAAGGTCAAATTTTGACTTTGCTCCATGTCCGTTAGATGGAAGGAATCGGCAATCTAGATAAAGATAGCCGGAATTGCATAACCATACCTAGAAAATAGGAAGAGAATAAATGGAAAGGAAATAAGAAACTCAAAACTTAAATGAAAAATCATTAGTCTTGGGAAGAAAAGCTTTTTTTTCCTCAATATCCTTCTAGATTCAGTCTTCTTGAGAGATTCCTGAATTCATTGCGTGATTGATTCTTATAACTTATAATAAATTGAACTTCTATGCCCAAAAAATCAACATATCCAATCTATGTAAATGCATTCATCGTCAGAAAGATAATAGAGCCTCTTATAGTGGATATGAAGCAATTGTCAAGATAAAGTTCATTAACAGGAACAAATCTGTCATATGTATCAAAGAACATCTCATCAACAGGTTCATGCAGAGCTATTACTAGTTGCAATTCTACTTCAGGTTGATCGGTATCTACCTCAGCCAAAACAAAAGCAATGCACTTCCTTTTGGGAGCAACATTGTGTTAATAAGAACAACAAAATAAATATCTGCATTAGAGACAGAACAACAATTAGTTTATATAATAATAAAATGATGGAATTTTCAATAAGTGACCTACGTTAAAACATGACCATATATTTCCTTTAAATATTGTTCAATGCCATTCAGAGAATTTGTTAATATAATTTTATTTATAAGTCCTTTTTATATAAGGTAAGCAATCTAATTTAAATAATTTTAGCCGATTAGAAAGGAACATATGACAAGAAGGTAATCCATAATATAGTTTTAATTTGAATGAACATGTAGTGATATAGTGAGAGATAATGTAGAACCACACACCCAACAGAGAATAGTAAACATAACTATAGTCAAAGTAGGAGCAATGGTTTGCTTTATGGATGAAAGGAGGGATTGAGCAGGAGCAACGAAATGGAAATTTGAATGTTCCTTCCTTCACTAAGAATCGTATCAGAACATCTCTCATTCCATCATAACATCTTTGCAAACGGGGTCACCATCTCATCCCTTAAAAAAAGCATAATTGAACTGTCAAGCGAAGGCTATAAAGAAACAAAATGAATGATATTTGAGAAATGAAGCTAATAATCAAATGTACCCGATTCCCATAGGCATGTTGCATCTTTGATTCCTTTGAAGTTGTTCACTCTAGCATATAAATTTGTTTCCACCACTCCATTATAAAATCCCAACAAATGGAAGAAAGAAATGAAGGAAATGAATGAGGAAGTATCAAATTTCCATCTCGTCCCATCAGAATAGCTATGCGATCAAATTTTCCCATCCCTCTAGAAAAAAGCATAAGTGAACCCTCAAGGGAATGCTAAAGAATTTTTCACAACCAAAAATGAAGGGAATGAATGAGGTTTGAGAAATAATTGATTAATATTGCTAAAATGAAGCACCAAATTTGGGTTTTTGAGAGAAAAATGTATATGATGAAGCACTATACAAGGTTTTTGGAATCAAAGCAGATCATAGGTAATACATGGTAATGATAAAATGGATTTAGTGCTTGTATCCTAGCCACACCCTAAATTCTCTTGAAGTTGAGTTGTTTTCTCTAGTGGGATGAATTCATTACCTAGACTCGGTCCATCCCAACAAAAGTTGGTCCCCAAATTGAATTTGACAGTAAGCAAGAAATGAAGGTAATGAACGAAGTTTGAGAAAATGATTGGTGCAATCCTCTAGTCCTCCTTTATCACAGACAATGCACACAGGAATCAAATAGAAGAGAGGTTGGGTATTATCTATCTGTGTTAACCAACACAGGTAAGTTGTTGTTAGGGTTTAGGGAGATTATCCATCTAGACATGAGTATGCACAATCTGTGGTGTATTATTTCATAACATTCCACATAGGGTATGGGGAAAATGTGGATTCATCTACGCTTTAGAGCATAGCTTAGGCTATGATCTAGAGCATAGCTTAAGCTACATTTGCCTCTTAAGGTAGCTTAAGCTACATTTTGGAGTGTTACTTAAGATACACTATGAAGCGTCACTTAGTCTATGCTCTGAAGCATAGCTTAAGCTACATTATCCCCTTACCATCACCTAAGCAATGTTACTTTAAATTTTTGTCAATGTTTTCTTTAGTTTTCTTCCTACTCAACTTTAATTTGACGTTGAAAATTTTATTTTCATTGGACATCGGCAAACGTCGAATTAGGACCCCAAATTTAGTACATAATATATAAAAATATACAATTTTTCTATTTTTAATCTAATTATATATATATATATATATATATAACATTTTATATATTCTTTATTAAATTAAATATATATTAAGATTAAGGTTTTAAGTGAAAAAGAAATTACCAAATTTAGTACATGGTTTTCTTATCTTAAGAGGTCCTAATTTACTAGGGGTGGCAGGAGCGGGTGGGATCATCTTAGATCCAGGAGGGAAAATAGTTAATTCATTTGTGTGGGGATTTGGAATTAAAACTAATAATGAAGGTGAATGTTTGGATCTTTACCAAGGTATGGAAATCGCTTCTCAGTTAAACATCATAAAACTCCATGTTTTAGGTGATAGGAAGGTTATATATAAGATTTGCAATCATTTCAAAGAGTATATGTCAAGCTATGGGAGGATCCAAAAGTGTATTTTAAATCTAGTCTTGAGCCAGATAATGTAAACTTCTATCATGTAAGAAGAGAAAACAATTGCTTAGAAGATAAGCTAGCCAATCAAGACATCAAGAATGATAAATGAATTACAGACTATTTGAACCAAGCTAAGGTTAGGAAATGGGTTCCATAACGTTTCACCATAGTTCGCTCTGTATTGGTGATCATAGGGGCTTGTGCATTTTGATCATCACTAAGGAAGAAAGGGGCAATATATCAACCCATAACCCCTGCAAATTCCCCAAGAAGCATTCCAAAAGGAGAATAGGTTGCAAGGTGCATGTACGTAGGGCTTGTGACAAGCAAAACATGGTAGGAAAGAGTGGTCTAGTTATTAAATGCATTGAAGGTGTGGAGGGAAATATCCAATTCTATGTGTACGACCACACAATTGGTCTGAAAAAGAGTTGTTGTGATAATAAGGGAATGGTTATGAATTTTTATTCCAAGGAAGGATCTCTTCAGAAATGCGTTTATTCAGGTGTGGAAACTCACATGGGTAGGAAAAATGGTGGAATAAATGAGACGGAGTTGTGTGATGAATTCATCAGTCTTAGAGAGATTTCCTTAAATCAAAAGAGCCCACCTCTTATTCTTCTTGGGAATTCTATTGGACTTGGAACTCAAGAATTTTCATTCTCGGAGAGCGGGGAGCAGTAGGGTACGTACTCCTTTGGTTATTTCTCTATCGATGAAGAGGCAGAGGAAAACATGGCTAACTAGAAGGGGGTGAATCCACGAATGTGGTCCATGCGGTTGTGCAGTGGGTTGACAAACCCTCGATTGAGGGTTGGCTCAATCGAGGGAATGCGACAGAGAAAAAAAAAACAAAACAGGGCCCCACCGGCCCTGTTTTCGTGCAGTGGCTTGATAGAGACAGAGAACAACGACCGGGGACCTCGAACGAGCACACGCCCGACCCACAGTGATGCCACCTCCCCACAACAATGCCATGTCATCTCTTCCACCAGGTGGGTAGAAATCTACCATTTGTTTTGTTATTTAAAAAAAATATATATTTTGTATTTTATGTATAAATTTATGTATTTTTATCAAATCTAGGTTTAATTTAGTTTTCTAGAAATGGTTAGGATGTAGGCATTGAAACTAAACCGCCATTGAAACCAAACTTATTGAAAAAAAAACCATTTGATTTAACTAAAACAAAAACCTATTTCAAACCAAAACAAAAACCCATTTCAAACCAAAACAAAAACCAAATTTGAAATAGATTTAGAGTTTTAGATATTTTCACTTATTTATTTAAATTATTTAATTTAATTTTGTTTTTATATCAACCAGTAGCATTTCACTCCATAAATGCTACCGGTTTTATTTTACAAGCAGAAATGCTACCCATTTTTTTTCAATCCTCCGAGGATTGAAAAAAAAACCATTTGAACCTAAAACAGAAAACCATTTCAAAACAAAAATCAAAACTATTTTAAATTTTAAATACTTTTAGAATTTTAAATTTATTTTGCATTTATTTGTTTAAAAATTATTTGGTATGTGAATTTGCAAGCAGAAATGCTGCCAATTTTTTTTCAATCCTCCGAGAAAGCCAAGAAGATTGAAAAAAAATCATATATTAATATTAATATTATAATCTAAAAAATTAAAAAATGAATATTAATAATATATATAATCATATATTGTTTATTAATTTTTACTTAATTTATTTAAAAAAAAAAATATTTAATATTAATAATATAATATAAAAAATTAAAAAATGAATATTAATAATATATAATCATATATTATTAATCATAACCCTAACCATAACCAACTTGCCAAATTGTCCTAAATAGGATCCCCTCTCTGGCCATGAAAAGTATGTCCACAATGTGAGCATCAATGAAGATAAATTGGCCTGGAACCATAATGGATAGCTTGGAAAAATTCCCAACATCAGGTGGCCTAACGTCATTAGATGATGTCTCTGAATGATATAAGCCACTACAAATTCATTTTGCTAAACTGGACTACATGTGTTTGGATTAGATTTTTCCACCATCTTTGTGGAATATAAACTACAATTCAACAATAAAAACACCTTTTTAAAAATATGGACATTTCTAAAATGTAAAAATTATAAAAATGGCTAGACAAATAAAACTTAGAAGACCCTTCATAACCCAGTAGGTCGCCATGAGCCTGCCGTAGGATGCCATCCTGCCAACAGTTGTCCTTGGGTCTTGCACCCATTCTGTCACCTCCTCTCTAACTTCCTCAATCTTGAGGGATTTAACTTCTTCCCATAAATTCTTCTCGACCTTCTCGATATCCCCGTAGATAGTTTGGGGGATTCTTTCTCGGAAGAAACAAGCCACTTGACAGACCCGCCTTTGCTCCCGAGTCATCCTCTGGGGATTTTATTCCTTAACCTTCCTTCCTCTCTTTGTAGCCTTATTCCCCCTATGAGCCATGATGACCTTCCAAGAGGTTTCCCGATATTTCTTACATAGGAATTCCAAAACTAAGCACCGTAAAAGCTTTAGGATGTAGAATCCCGTCTTTCCTTCCTCACGTATAGCCTTGTCACCACTCTAATCCTTAATTTCTTTCATTATAGTTATGTCCTATCCATCAAGTCGCAGATTATCCCTGGCTTCAATGCACTACTTCTATTAGATTGCGTCCTCTGGACGAGGACGCGGTTGTATTCCTTCCTCCTCATTATTCTCGCGATAGGGTAAATGCTCATTCAATTAAGCATTGATTTCCTTAGTACTTGTATCATCGACATGAGTGGGGCTATTTTATTCCAGGAACCTTCCTTTCACTTGATGGTTGAGGATCAATAGGAGCAAACTCTAGTCCAGTGGTGGCCTTGAATTTGAATTGGAATTGAAATTGAATTTGGAATTGCATTTGAAATTTGAAATTGAAATTGAAATTTGAATTTGAATTTGAATTTGAATTGAATTTGAATTTGAAATGTGAAATTTGAAATAGAATTTGAAATTTGAATTGAATTTGAATTTGAAATTGAAATGTGAAATTTGGAATAGAATTTCAATTTGAAATTGAAATGTGAAATTTGGAATAGAATTTGAAATTTGAATTGAATTTGAATTTGAAATTGAAATGTGAAATTTGGAATTGAATTTGAATTTGAATTGAAATGTGAAATTTGGAATAGAATTTGAAATTGAAATGAGAAAAATTGAAATTGAAATGTGAAATTTGGAATAGAATTTGAAAGAAAATTAGAATTAGAAATTGAAATGTGATGCAGATAGTCCTGAAGAGAGAGATTCAGTGCTTCGTGCTCCGCGAAGCACGAGAGGATCTGACTTCGTCCGACAGGGTGGCCATCAACAACACTCCCGTTCACCGAGGAGTAATGCCAGACCGGGGTCGACTGCCATTGGTGGCAGCAGCAGGAGAGATAATGTGTCGGTTCATCCCGACGACATACATGTGGATCCCTAGGAGGAGGATGTGCAACAAGACACGAGTGCATCAGGTGCGTATTTTTTGCTAGCACATTTTCAGTAAATTTTTAGTATATAATGCATTGAATTTTAGCTGCAAGTTATAATATATGTTTTTAGTAACATTTGTGTTTTGATTTGGATCGCAAGTGCCCCATCAGGGGGATCGTACGATGATGAAGTTGCACAGATTACTCTCGCTGACATCATTTCCCAGCGAGAGTGGGTGAGCTCATGTGTGAGCACTTTGAGGGAGGATTCTCCCACACGACGATCTTTGTCGATGATGTTGTCATCAATTGATGAGATGTTGACCCTCTACAGGAGGGTAGGACCTCTCAGTGACATTTGGCGACATTCATGCTGGAGGAGGAGAGATGGTGTCATTGGGATCCACAAATGGGAGGATGTCAAAATTGCCATAAGAGGGCATGACATCAAGGGTGCTTTATTTGACATCCCTCCTGACCGCGCTCCCGGTCAACCGCTTAGACTCATGGAGTTTAAGTTGGAGTTTTCTGCACCACATATATATGATAGATTCGTGGGAGTGTGGGGCAGGGAAAATTTTAGGGGCGAAATTTCGCCAATTGGCTATTTTTTGGGCTTTTTTTCAAAAAATAAATTCGCTATTTGGTAATTTTTAGCCTCTAATATCGCCTATATTTACATAAAATATGTTTTTTTATCATAATATTCGCCAAAATTTACTAGTTTTAGTAGTAAATTGTATGTTCCATATTTAATATTCGCCTACCTATATAAATATATGTTTTTTTCAATCCAAAATAATTGCCTAGAATACTACACTTAAGTATACTATTAGAATCCTTAAAAAACACCCTGGTGTGGGGCATGTTCCCCCACCCTGACCAGGCCCCATTGTACTTTGCAAAACATGTTTATGTAGAGTTTGTTTTGGACATGCACCCGGATTGCACTAGCATAGGGTTCCAGTTCTATGGGGCTAGTAGGGGATGCTCCTACCAACGTCCTAGAGCTCGGAGAGACCCTGCCTTCGTGCCATCTGCTCTGAGGTTGATACCGCTTCCAGACAGGGCGGTTATTAAGTCGGGGGATGTGGCACAATCATCCCAGCTTGCTGCAGAGGCTAGAGCTGACCTTGCAGACTCGTTGTTCACTGCCTTGGGCAGTGTTTCTGTTGCTGTGAATGGAAAGGCATCTAGACCACCCCCTCCACCTGCAGATCCAGAGATAGAGCATGTCTCTAGTGACATGCTCAAGATTTTCGATCGTGAGACCCTATTGCAGTATGCTGAGTCAGCGCGAGATGCATAGTAGGTGGGTTGTGGGTCTGCAGAAAATAGAGAGAATGTTAGGCATAAACCATTTCTAGGTCCTCGCCTTCCTAGGTAAAGGATTACCTCCCCATTCCATCATCCACCGATAGGGGAGAGCATTACCTAGACCTAGGAACCCATATCTATTGTGACTCATAAATTGGTGCAGAATAGCAATTTCATAGATTTATATCACGAGGAGCGAGCTTTAGGTGAAATTTGGGGAGGAGTTTGGCCTTAATCCCCTATAGTAGGGTCCGACAAGGAGAGGCAACATGGAGCTTGATGTCATCCTTATAGATGTTCGAGTTGTGGGCATATTTGATATGGGGCAATGGAGCCTAGGAGACCTGAGAATTTTATACAGGAGGTTAGTATGTTTACCATCTATGCTTTATTCATTTTTTCGTGGGTGAGGACGTGGTCAAGATTGACCAAGAAGAGGAGCCAATTCATTCCCATAGGCTTCATCACCCACTCTTCAAACAAGACCTTCTGCCTCTTGCTGAAATAGTTGGTGCCCTGAACTGAGAACATGTTGCCTAGCGGCGATGACCATCCATTGACTCTCATTTCTGGGTTCACTTGTTGGAGTGGACCTGAATTACAAACTTGCTCCTTCCATTCTGCTTGAACCTCCCCACCCCTGGGTGCATGGTTCTAAATCGGATCTCCAGTTTGAGTCTTACTATTGAATGGATGAACAACCCAATGGATCTTTGTTTTATAGAGTGGAGTGATAGGAAATTAATCGTTGGAAGCAAATTACGGTGAGAATAAATGTATAATTGGAAGCAAAGTTTGACAGAGAAAAATCCTCGCTTTCTCCCCTTAAAATTCTTCTATTTTTATAGTTTGATAGAGAAAAATATTTGTCCCTCTATGGCCACACAACATATGTCCATACATGCATTCCTTCATGAACTGGCAACAACCATTAAGATTCTCATCATCATTATCATCATGTATTTTGGAATCTATTATGCCCTGTCTTTCCATGTGTCTATGCTTTGCTTCTCGTTGTGGTTTGCTTTCTATTAGTTTCAGAGAGGATTTGTCTCAATAGTTAGTTGGATGGATATGTGTAAAACAAGGATGAATATGTGTAAAACAAGAGAGATTACTAATTTTAATTCGCAATACTCCGATGGTGAATTAAGTATGATTTGGATGGATGCGAGGAATGATTGTTATCATTCTTATTTAAGTTTAATTCATGACTAATTCTTGAATATATGATAATCAATAAAAAATTAAAATTAATTAATTATAAAAGACAAAAACATAATATTTCTACTTGATATTTTCATGTGGTGTGATTTGGAAGAGATCTTTTAAGTTGAAAATAAATACACGTGATACTATTTAAATATATAAAGTGTATCATTAATGAGAAATTAAAATTAATATATTATTATAGAAGACAAAAACATTAAAAATAATTTATTTTTCAATGCTTGGATTTTTATTGTCTTTATAAATATAATCTCTTCGACACCCAAATGCATATAAATGATCTTATATTGAAATATAAATATATTGTTAGATATATAGTTTTCATTTTAGGTTGAATGTATGAAGTTTATGGCCTCAAAAGCAGTAATGGGGTCATAAAAAATGTGCTCACGCAGGAATGCGCATGTGCTTTTAAAAACTTGCACGTGTTCCTAATTTTCCAAGTTAAAAAATTATTGAACCGCCAACAAGGATGCCAAGCCATCTTTTTGGAGTGTGTGCACATTCCTAAAGTGCACACACATTAGGAACATCACAGGAACACACACACTTTCTTGTTTTTTATTTAAATAGGTCGTGATCGGTATATTTTCCCCATAGGCCATTCCGCATGTTTTAGAGGAGGTTGAACCTTGACTATTGGTCAAATTAGAGTGCATGATGAGGAATTTAATCAACCATGCATGGGACCACTACCTTCATCTTCATTGCATTCCAAGTAAGTATTTCCTTTTTATTTGTTTTTTAATTCATTTTTGATTAAAAATTAAACAAACAACTAAATCTAAATTTGTTAACTAAACCTATTTTTTTATCACCAAATGGCAACAACACTAATTACAATGGATCCTGAAGATAACCCAAACCAATCACCACCACACCAAGATGCGCCAAACTTGAATCTTGAACCACCAAATGTTAACATGGAAATTGATTTGGATTTCAGATCTCTTATAACCCTTTTGTAATGAGTTGTGAAATACTATAGAGCCCACCTGATTGTCACTATCCACTTTGATATAGACAATTATATCTTCCATTACAGATTCCCAAGGACAATTAACCAATATGTTTGGTTATAGGGATATAATGTTTGAATACTATAGGAATGGCCTAATTAAAGACCAAGTTAGAGACTTGAACATCACCAAAAAACAATTGATGACATTGTTTATTGACCCACTAACCGGATTACATCCACCAAGACAAAGAAATGCATTTATATGGATTAGTGCACCTTCCAACCATTCAAATACCATTGGATGGAAAGGTAGTTTATGGTGTTTGACAAACCTCCCTTAGGTTATAGGGAGGTGCCTCTAGATTTCCTTGGGAAATTATTAGCAAATTTTGTGTTAAGTCACCATGTCAACTATTTTGACATCATGGTGATTTTCATGGGGTGGGTTGTGGGTCTGCACTACATAGAGAGAATGTTAGGCATAAACCATTTCTGGGTCCTCGCCTTCCTAGGTGAATGCTTACCCCCCGAGTCCATCATCCACCGATAGGGGATATCATTACCTAGACCGAGGAATCCATATCTATTGTGAATCATAAATTGGTGCAGAATAGCAATTTCATAGATTTATCTCACGAGGAGGGAGCTTCAGGTGACATTGGGGGAGGAGTTTGGCATTCATCCCCTATAGTAGGTCCTGACAAGGAGACGAAACATGGAGCTTGATGTCATCCTTATAGATGTTTCAGTTGTGGGAAGATTTGATATGGGGCAATGGAGGCTAGGAGACTTGAGAATTTTATACATGAGGTTAGTATGTTTACCATCTATTTTTTATTCATTTTCGTGCATGAGGACGTGGTCAAGATCGACCGAGGAGCAGAGACAATCCATTCCCAGAGGCTTCATCACCCACTCGTCAAACGAGACTTTCTGCCTCTTACTAAAATAGTTGGTGCTCGGAACTGAGAACATGTTGCCCAACGGCGATGACCATCCATTGACTCTCGTTTTTGGGTTCACTTATTGGAGTGGCCCTGAATTATGGACTTGCTCCTTCCATTCTACTTGAATCTCCCCACCCTTGGGCATGGTTCTAAAACAGATCTCCAGTTCGAGTCTTACTATTAAATGAATGAACAACCCAATGGATCTTTGTTTTATAGAATGGAGTGATAGGAAATTAATCGTTGGAAGCAAAGTATGGTGAGAATAAATGTATAATTGGAAGCAAAGTTTGACAGAGAAAAATCCTCTCTTTCTCCCCTTGGAATTCTTCTCTTTTTATATTTTGATAAAGAAAAATCTGTGTCCCTCTCTGACCACACAAAATATGCCCATACATCTATTCCTTCATGAACTGGCAACAACCATTAAGATTCCCATCATCATTATCATGGTGTATTTTAGAACCTATTATGCCTTGTCATTCCATGTGGCTCTGTTGTTTCTTCTCGTTATGGTTTTTTTTTCTATTAGTTTCAAAGAGGATTTGTCTCAATAGTTAGTTGGATGGATATGTGTAGAACAAGAATGAATATGTGTAAAACAAGAGAGATTACTAATTTTATTTGGTAATATTTCAAATGTGAATTAAGTATGGTTTGGATGAATACGAGGAATGATTATTATCATTCTTATTTAGGTTTAATATATGACTAATTCTTAAATATATGCCCTGAATAATCAATAAGAAATTAAAATTAATTAATTATAAAAGACAAAAACATAAGATTTCTACTTGATTCTCTTATTGTTCCAATATTTTCATGTAGTATGATTTGGAAGAGATCTGTAAGTTTGGAAATAAATACATGTGATACTATTTAAATATATAAAGTGTATCATTAATGAGAAATTAAAATTAATATATAATTATTATAAAAACAAAAACATGGGATTTCTACTTTATGGAAGGCTTATCTGATTCTCTTAATATTCCAATATTTTATGTAGTGTGATTTGAAAGATATTTTTAAATTGAAAATAAAAATATATAATTTTAATTTCAATTGAAACTTTGCCATACTTTAGAATTATAAATAATATGTAATATTTATGATGGTGTTTTGAAGCATATTTAATTTATACAACATTTCAAGCAAGTTATCTAACTCAGTTTGCTTCATACAACATTGTAGATACAACTTACATATCTTAGTTTACCTCATACAAAATTGTAGGTGAAAAGGCAGTTAACTTGGTCTACCTCGTAGTGCTGGTTAAAAACATGTCATTGCACTATTCTATAACTATTCATTTTTTTAAAATGGTAAAATGATAAAGATACATATAATAGTTATCACATTCAAATATATATTTTTGAAATATTAAAATAACTATTCATTTGTTTTAAATGGTAAAATGATAAAGATACATATAATAGTTATCACATTCAAATATATATTTTTGAAATATTAAATTAGTTATATTTAATTAAGTAAATTTTAGAATATTAAGATTTATTTTTAATTAAACTTATAATATATTAAAAAAATTTAAAAATATATCACTATCAATTTATATTAAATCTATAACTTCTACTTCGAATGGGTTAGATAGGTAAGAGATGCGTGAACAATCAAAGTAGGAGATAGACGGTGGTAATATCTAGGGGTTGCATGCTACAATCACTTTTGGACATGATTGGTGATATCATTAATTATATGGGGGATTATTATGGAATTAATGGCTTCCTATATGCCTTTGATTTGATGCAACCTATGACAACTCCTATCAGGCACAATGACAACTTGGTCCTTGATTATTATCCAAGCAATGTTTCGCTAGGCTGAGGATCATAACATGGCTAGCATTGTGTTTTTGGTGTTGATGATTATGTCTCCCTTTTGTGCTAGTTAGTATCTATGTTTCACTCAGTTGTGTCCAGGGGGGCCTCTTTTTCCCTACCTAGGAACTGGTTTGTCATTTACATCCTTTTTAGGCTCTATCTATTTTTATTGTCCATATGTATTGTTTCCATTCCAGGTCGAGGTCATGGTAAATAGGGGAAATAAGGAAGAGGAAGTACCCAAAATACCCATGTTCAACAGGAGATTCAGTAATCCAAAGAGATTCATCTAGAGAACACTTCGCCTCATATTCATAGGATGCTTGAGGAGGCTAACACTTAGATTAAAATTGAGCAATATTTCATCTATATTTGCTCTCTGGTCACAAATGCAAGTACCTTGAGATCCCATGACACCAAATATCACAGAACAATTTATTTTGTTAGCAAATCAAATCCATCAAAGAAAAGTTCTAACGGATAGTAAGGAGGAAATGGGTGATATACTTCATTAGATGGATGAAATTTTGGAGCAAGTTTAGGAAAACCAAAAACATTTTTGCAAAATGGACTCCAAGTTAAATGTTCTATTCAAGACTACCATTGGAGTGAGTTTCAATGTATCCGACCCCAAGACCTCCCAGGCTCACAAGGTACTAATTATTTTCCTCTCTGATGATAAATGTTACATTTGATTCTTTTTACTTGCAATTTTCTCTTACTATCTCATATTATTTTATATTGACTCAAGATCATATAGATGACTATACCTTTTTTTCTTTAAAAAGCTCATAACAAACTATAACACAAATGTTTGGAACACTAATAACAATTTATGGTTTTCTATTTCCTTACCCACCAATAACTATAATATATATTTCTGTTAATTAATAAAATCTTTATAAATAAATAAATAAATTTAAAATTTCTAAAGACACTAATTTATATTTATGTATTTATTCTTTGTATTATTCACTCTCGAATAATTCATAATTTTTTTAGTAAAATTTTAAAAAGTTATGTAATTTAAAAAAAAAAACTTTATCAAAATCTTTGCGTACAAAGTTTGTTACATGCATGTTATACATTGGTTATGAGGTCACATGTTTGATAATTATATGAGCTTTTTTTATAAATAATTAATATATTGGCTTTCATAATTACATGAGATTTTTGGTACAAATAATTAATGTTAATGTTTTTGAGCTATGTAAAATTATTACATTAAAACATTTTCGAAAAATAATTAAACAATTTTATGGTTAATCTCATTAATATTTTAACATTTAATATATATTTATTGTTTAAAATTTTATCAAACAAATTTTTCATTATTCATTAAAATTTTCTAACGATTCAATGCCTTCAATTTTTCATAAATATTAAATTTTAAAAAACTCAAATTATTTATTTATTTTTATAATTAATTTATAAAAATAAAAATAATAAAAATAAAATATTTATATATTATTAAATTATTTAAGTGTCATTTCTTTATTCAATGCTTTTTAATATTTTTTCTAAATATTATAATTAAAAAAATAACAAATTATTCATTTATTCTTTTTAACCTATTTGTAAAAATAAAAATATTATAACTAAAAAATCCACACATTATTAGTTTATTTAAGTATCAATGAAATGATTTTTTAAAAATATTATAATTAAAAAATTACAAATTATTCGTTTATTTAAGTTTCAATTAAATGATGTTTTAAATTTATTTGATAGTTTCTCAATAGTGTATAGTAAGAATTCTCTTCATATATTTTTTATTGAAATGGAAGATGGAGGATTAATATCCTTAAGATGAGAAAATTTTGAAATTGTAAAACAATTATGCAAGTTGTAAGAGAGAAGAAAACATCGTATTCCAAGTATGATAGCAACATTATAACATTTTTTTATTTTTTAATCATCTATTTTAATACTTGGAATAGAGAAGTCTATAAACTATAATATATAGAGATTTAAAGAAATTATTGTGGCGTTTTTTTCAATGATAGCATTTTGAAGGTTAGTTTAATTGTTTAAATCATCCACCCAAAACTTGTTGTTAATATGAAGAAGATACACTTAGGGTTACTGGGTACTATTGTGATTGGTGGTTGAGATTCTCTCCATCCAAATATTCTCAAATATTTTTAATTTTTAATGGCTCATCCATTGCAATTCTTAGAGTAAATAAGTCTCTAGAGAAAGTATAATATGTAGAGATTTATCAAAATCATTATGGTGTTGTTGTTTTAGCAATGATAATTTCCTACGGGGTAGTTCAATTTATTGAAACATCCACCGAAAACATGTTGTTTATAGAAACCAATAGGTCATAGGTTCAAATATGGTAGAGCCCCTCATGATTATAAACTACTATTGTTATAGGTGTTTGAGATGCCTTCAATTTGGATATTTTGGAAAAGAACACAAGATCTTGTGAATTTTTCATATATATATATATATATATATATATAAGAAATGTACCTTTTAGTATTGGCTAAGATAGAGATAGATTTTCCATGCTTATCTTTCTAACGTTATAGATTCATTCTCTTAGGCATTCAAATGCATTTAAATTAGTTTATACTTAAATGTAAATGTATGGTTAGATATATAGTTTTCATTTTAGTTTTCATGGAATAACATCACAAATGCATGGAAAATAAATAGCATGGAGACATGTTAAATTTGGATCTTCTAAGAATGAAAAAGGTTCATATCTTCATGCAATTATCACCCGCCATAAGTAGTCGAAAATAAACTATGTAATTTCACAATAAGATCCTACTCAATTCATTCTTAAATACATTCAAAATATTGATTAAAGAAATACAAAATATTGTCAAAAAGGAGCAAATTGTTGCTATCAACTCTCTAAAGTTAAGGCTATGGTTTTACTTGGGGAACTTAATGGTATATATGAGTAATATTTAAGTACATCCTAAAGGTAGGGGAAGTTGAAAAAACTAGTTGTTACAAGAGTAGGTTAGCAACACGTATGCATTTTGTTAAAATTCAATTCATGGCAATTAGACTTGAAATTTTTAAACCTAGAAGACAAAAAAAATCCCAAGGAAGTCTTCATCTTATTTATGTTGCTAGATATAAAAAAACATATACTAATTGAAATAATATTGATATAAATAATAAGAACTTGCAACGCTAAAAAACAATTATATGGCATTCCCTTCATTAACTTAGAAAATAAAACAATGCCTACTCTAACTAATATTGGATATTACTAATTACATTAATTCCTATTTCTTAAAAAGTAAAAGTGAATTTAGAAACATCATTGAGTTGAACTAGAATTGGAAATTGGAACTTGTTGCATTCAAAAGAATAATAATATAGACCTAATTGAATTTTGCACATGTGCATAACTTCAACATGTATGTGCCCTCTACCAAATAATAATCTATAACATTGTCTATTGTTCCTTGATCAAACTTGCTTATTACTACTATAAGGAGATATTGAATGTATCATCTCTATTATGTTTTTTTTGTGCCATCACGAGGAGAATGACTAGATGATCACTATAGGTAATAATTCTAATAGTCACTCTTTATGAGGAAAGTGTTATCCACCAAACCTAGTCTCTCCCAGGGCGGATTCACCTTGTTAACCAATATCTTATCATGTTCATCCATAAAGGGGGGGTTTTAAATTATGAAAAATAAGGTCAATATATTGTAGGTATTGGTGGGGGGGATGTGGGGTATTTCAGGGTTTATAGGTATTGGGGGGTTATAAAAAGGGGTATCTAGTAAAAATAGGGGATATCTAGTAAAAATATGGTTTCTTTAATTGGAAATATGTATTTGGATGGGGGCTCAAAAAATTATTTTGGAAGGTAGTTATCAATATCTAGTGAAATTAGGGGTATTCTTTAATATCCCACGAATGTATGTGCCATGGATTAGTTTCATCGAGTGAATACCCTACATTCTCTCCTTAAATGGTCTCAGTCTTTCCCTTTGTCATGGGCTTATTCAAGACATTTTAAACATATTGATTTATCTAAAAATACTTAAGATCCATTTTAATCCCTTCTATACATTTTTACAAAGAAAGTGGTACCTAAAGCCAATTTGCTTGGAGTGATCATGGAATATTGTATTTGTAGAGTCTGATACAATTTCTTTTGTGATAGTAGACCACAATAGGATCCAACATCTCACCTATTAGTGTTTCTATTAAATTTCCAAGAAATATGGATTCACAACCAACAATGAACTGGTTTCCATGTACTCTACCTCAGTTGAACTCAATTCCATTGAGTCCCACTTCCTACTAAACCGAGATGTTACTCTTAAATGAAAAAATAAAGAAACAACTAAAAATACTCTCCAGGTCATTAAAATATCTCTCCCAATCAAAATCAACAAATATATGTAACATCAACTCACCCTCTTCTACACACTTCAAACCATGATGTACTATGTCAATCAAGTAATAGAAAACATGTTTTATTTAACTACCCAATGAATTTGCCTTGCCTCAACTATATATTGGATTAAAGTGTTCACTACAAAACATGTACCAGGTATGGTACTAACTAGATACATTAAATATCTAGTCAAATATCTATACACCAAAGGATCTACCAAATATGAATCTGGATCAACATGCAACTTTAGATTTAGGAATAAATGTGTGTCATTTTGAAAGATTTAGGAATGCATATAACAAAATTGATGCATATTCTAATGATCATATTATATATTATGAAAAACATGAATAAAAAAGTGAGTGCATTGAATGTGGAATTATTATATATCATATTTATTAGGTAACAAATAAGGTGCCCCACAAAGTTCTTCGTCGTATCCTAATAATTCCACGTTTCCAACAATTGTTCAAGTGCGAAATCATTGCAGAATTTATGGATTCCTATGCACGACGAAGAAGTGAAGATTGTGTCATGTGAATGCCTAGAGATGGTTCTCAATTAGATACATTGAGGAAATATGGTCCATTTTTAAAGAAGAACCATGTAATGTTAGACTTTCAATGGCAATTGATGGTGTCAATCCATTTGGAGAACTCAGAACCAATTACTCTGTTTGGCTAGTTTTTGTTATAAACAATAACCTTCTTCCATGGATGACAATAAAAAGGGAGCACTTCATGTTTACATTAATTGTTTCAGGTGGTTATTTTTAAGAATTTTAATACCATGTAACAAATCCATTGTTTTTTTCATTTTTGCATTTATAAGAACTTATTAATTATGTATATTACTTTTCAAATAATTCTATCTAGGAAAGCGCCAAGTAAAATATATGGAGGTATATATTGAGTCTCTTATATATTATATTTTCAAATTATGGGACATCATTGTGTATGATATCTCCTTACCAATAGGCCAAAACCAATTTCAATTCCATGTAATACTTACATGGACAATTCACGATGCGCCCAGGATTACACATTTTTGTGGTATCTAATTGTGTCATGTATATCTATGTATCATTTATTATTCAACCTCTTTTTATTATTTTTGGAATTCTATTAACATTATTCCATAACTTGTAGGGATTCAAACAAAGGAAAATATGCATGTCCAATATCAATGTTTTCCAAGAACAATATCTAGATGTTCAAGAAGTTTAGGAAACAAAGTGTACAGTGAGTTTAGGGATTTTCTGCTAAGGACAATAGGTATCAAATTACCAAAAAGATTGACTTTAATGGGAAGGAAGAGAGTGGAGGAAAACCATGAAGAACGATGCCTAAACTATGGAAAAGGGCATTTGAGAAGATTCATGTTAATTAATTGGATTTATGTAAATGTGGTTATTTGTCACTTGTATTATCTTTTACATTTTCATACATACCTTGACTAAAAAATAATATTCCATTGATATTTCTCAAAGGTCATCAAGGTCATCTTACACGAGGTTTGAAAAAATACTTTGTCCAATTTAGTCGGTTTCCATACTATGAGCACCTACAAATAGCTCATTTGTTTGACACAATGCATATTGGAAAGAATGTCACAAAATGATAGTGGACAATTATAGATGGGAGTAATAACATGAAAAAAATTGCTAAAGTTATTAGTGACATCACGCAATCCAAATCAATACAACATTTGACTCATTTATATGGTAATGGAAGTCTGGCCAATCTTCCATGGTTATTAATGGAGTAAGAGAGTGCTACTGTAAAAGTGATTGTACGAAATATCAAATTTCCCACTAGTTTTGCTTTGAACATAAATAATATATTAACAAAGAAAGGTAATTTTGGTGGCATACCTTTATCAAGGTTTAAATAATATATTACCTTTATAAAGGTAATATATTAACAAATAAAGGTGAGCTCATGTTGGCATACCTTTATCAAGGTTTAAAAATTTGCAATCTTTATTATCTTTTGATAGATATGTTATTTGTTAGTAATAGATGTTCATCTCTATTCAAATTATATCTTATGATATATACATTATTTTTCAATAATACATGTTGCATCCTTCTTGTAGTATGTTCTACAAATAACTCTGGCTAACATCTTTGTAAACAACATAAAGAAATTTATATATGATCTCAACAACTACATGAGGTATATATAACAAGTTATAATTAAATTATTGAGTGTATACTGTGTTAGTATATTCTTTACTTTACTTATATATTTTAATGCTAACACATCAAATTTCGTTGCACTTGTAGGTGGTTGTTATCTAAATAAATACATATAGGATATATCAAGTATTGGAAGAGATCAATTCCCCAACTAATGTATGAAATGAAAAAGTGATGATGAAAAAGACATCCAACTACCTAATTACATGAATTTGGTAAGTGAGATTTTTCCTTGAGTATGAATGAAAGCACCATTAGCACATTTTGAGCACTATGGATATGGATGTGTCGATTTAATTAGTATTTTTCATCATCATCATCATAATATTCGTGCTCATTGTAATCACTATCATCCTATAACCACATCATTATTAACACCATTGTCATTGTCTTCATGCAACATCACCATCATATTCACAATGTCGTTAGGGTTACTCAGATGATATAAATGTCACTTAGATGTTTGTTAGGGACAATCAAATTCCATTAGTCTCATTTAGGGGCCATTAGGGTAACTCAAACACCATTAGGGTCATTTTGGTGTAGTTAGGATCACTCAAGATCAAATAGTGCTATAACATGCATCATCCTCATAATCATCATCACTTTCATCGACATTTTAGTTACTTATCATCATCCTTTCCATCATCGTCAACATCATAGACATCAACATTATTGTGATTGCCATCATCATTTTCATCCATATCATCATCATCATTGTGATGATGAAAAAGGAATCCTACTATCTTACATGAATTTCATAAGGAGCGCTTTGTCCT
Organism: Larix kaempferi; assembly: GCA_027924585.1. Classification (NCBI taxonomy): domain Eukaryota; kingdom Viridiplantae; phylum Streptophyta; class Pinopsida; order Pinales; family Pinaceae; genus Larix; species Larix kaempferi. The sequence goes on along the minus strand of BSBM01000910.1, from coordinate 1,779,174 downwards.
TTGACTGGAGTGGGCCTTAATTAAAAATTGTACTCATCCTCATCTTCATTATCATCACCACCACCACCCCCATCATCATCATCATCATCATCATCATAATCATCATCATCATCTTCATCATCATCATCATAGACATCAAAATCATCGTCATAGCCTTTGTCCTTTTAGTGGTAATGCAAGCACCATTAACATGTTCTGAGCACTATGGATGGGCCTTAATTAGTCATTGTCATCATCATCATCATCGTCGGCATACTCATTGTAATCGTTATCATGATCTTATAGCCAAATCATCATCAACACCATCATCATTTTCATCATGCATCATCATCATTAGGATCATGTTGTTAGGGTCACTCATATGTTGTTAGGGAAACTAAGATGTCATTAGAGATACTTAGATGACATTAGGGTCATTTAGGTGCCATTAGGGACACTCAGACGCCATTAGGTTCATTTAGGTTCTAGCATTAGGATAACATATAGTTAGATAGTTCTATAAAATGTATCATTGCAATCATCATCATTGTCATTGACAAAATTTGTCGTCATCATTGTCCTTATCATCATCATCAATGTCAAAGACATCAACTTTATCACCATCAATATCATTGTGATCATATATCATCCTAGTCATATAAATCATCGTTGTGATGAAGAAAAAGGATTATTCCTGTTGCCTTACATGAATTTCAAAAAGGACCTTTGGCCTTTGACTGAGATGGGTTTTAATTTGTAGTTGTCTTCCTCATTGTCATCGTCATCATTATCATTATCATCATTGTCATCATCATAGACATTGAGATTATTGTCATCATCTTCATGTAGTGAGGTCACTTAGATACCATTAGGGTCATTTAAGTGCCATTAGGGTCACTAAAAATACAAAAGGGTCATTTAGGTGCCATTAGAGTCAGTCATGGTCAAATAGTGCTATAACATGAATCCTCCTCCTCCTCATCATTGTTCATAACTATTAAATTGTAAATGTAATAATCCATTAACCCATATCACCCTTCTAAATATAACCATCATATCCTATAACCCTTTCCCTTATAACCAATATCCTCTAAGTCATATATTATCTAACTCATATGTTGATCTAGGCGCAATCCTAAGATCATAAATCGATGCTATTTTGGGATCAAATCAAGGAGAAAAAGTGGGTGCAATACTAGGAGAAAAACAAGTTGCTACTTTTGGAGCAAAACTAGATGCTACAGTAGGTGCTATAGGATAAGTAAAATTTGTTGCTAAACCTATTGAAAATTAGGGAGCTAAAATAGGCACTAAAATTGTTGTTAAACCTAGCTCAAATCCAAGCACAAACCAGGGAGCAAAACTAAGAGCAATTCGTGGCTCAAAATATGGAGATATTCCTAGCATAATTTAGGGAGAAAAAGATGGAATTGTTTAGGATGATAAATTGGGTGCTATTAGTGATGCAAAATATGGCACTAAATTAGACACAAATTAGTATGTACTTTAGTGCCATGTTTGGAAACAAGGTGAAAAACATGCCTAGAAAAGGGACATCCCATGAAATAGCGCCGACTTTTCCACAAGAATGAAGAAAAATACACGAAAAATGTACTAGATGCTAAAAGGGGAGCTAAAAGGGAATCTAATCACAAGGCTTTGTTGTAGTGAATGCATTTCCACGTGTCTAAGCTCGCAAGAGGGACCTCAATATGTGAAGAAGGAATGAAATATTTCTACCACATGATGTTGATTAAACCCACACTCTTAAAACACAACATCCATCATACCTTTTAATAAATCCTCCTCTAGAATTATCAGATAAGCATTAAGGAATAAGCACTCAAGTTATAACTCTCCATCCCATAAAATGTGCATGTCAAGATAGATGTTTTTAGGAGTGTGGCATTAATGCATATATTTGAGATGGATAATGTTTTTAGAAGGGCAATTATACTACAAAGATCTGATAATTATTGTTAAATCCTTGTATTGGCCAACCAACTATATATAAGGATAGATAAACCTTGACAAAAAAAGAAAATATTCAACCTCATTATTTAATGGAGATTTGTATTCCAATACAAAAGTGATTACTGGGGCAAAAGATAATGCCCTCCTACCATCCCTCTGCAAGCATTTTTTTAATGGCATCTCTAGATAGAGAATATGTTTGAATGTATGAATGATTGAATATATTGGTTTGCTAAATTTTGGTTTCCTAATCCCTCAATAGAATACACAAATATAACAAAGTGTTCCCTTAATCTTGTGAAATATTCAATATTTTTAAATAATTTTTTTAATTAAATTTGGAACTAAACCATAAATCCAACGAAAAAAAATAAAGAATATAAATTACTTTAGATTGAGATACAATCTAATTTTACAATTTACTTGAGATTCGATTCCATCTTTAGAAACATGTTTACAAAGTCTGACACAAGTACCCGTGCAAAATAAAATATGCTAGTGGACTTTTTTTTTCACACACAAAAAAAAAACTTTGTATTAATAGAAAAGCTGTGTCGAAAATATACAATTCATCAAAAAGATATGATTTCCAGCTGGAAACATGATAGTCAAGAAAGAAACAAAAGGCCAAAACCAAACTTTCTAGATTCATATGCAAATTACAGAGTTGTAGTCTGAAAGATCAGTAGGCAGTAGGTACCCCGGTTGATCTAAAAACAGGAGACAAAAATCGAGAGACATCGGACCAAGTCAAACAGGGTGAACAATCCCTTAATAAAAATAGACGGAATCCTTCCGCACATAGATATCAGAACTGAACTCCTCAAAGCTGATAATCCTGTCCATATGACCAATCGCAAGCTTAGACAACTGATCAGCCAAAGTATTGAATTCTCAAAAAACATGCTGAAAGGTGACCGAATGGAATATCTTGATTAAATCACTAGTGCACCCAAGCCAATGACCTAGAGGAAGAGAGAAAATGTAGACAAGATCAGATGCCCAATCCACAATAATCTTAGAATCGCCAAACACATGGATGGATCTCAAGCCCATATAATTGGCAAAGAAGAGAAGACCCCAAAGTGCCAAAAGCTCAACACGAGTGTTGGTACCCGGACTGAATTTCATCTTTAGAGAGTACCACTGGTCCACATCCACTCGTAGAACCATCCCAGCTCTGCACAAGCCCAACTGCGATGCCCCATCAAAATACCCCACAGGGACAGAAAACACCAAAACCGAACAACCAACCCTTTGAATCCTCTCATGATGTACACGATGATTAAAGGAAGTAAGAAGGGCCTAAATAATACCACAAATCCTGGATGGCGAATGTGATAGACCATAAAAAATCGTTGAATTCCTAGCTTTCCATACCTGCTAGCAAGTAACCAAAGGAAGATCTGGCCACATAGGTTTATCCTTCCACCAACGAGAAAGATTAGTTAGAATGTCAGCTAGATCCCAAGTGAAGGAATGTAACATAGCCGAACCAAGTCCCTTCTAGACCTCCTGGAAAAATGTACAGCCACCAAAGAGATGGGTGATATATTTAGAGGCGATGCCACAAAGAAGACAATGCCTCGGCCTGATAAAACCCCTTTTCAGAAGGGAGTCCCAAGTGAGAATATTATTACCACAGAGCAGCCAGAAAAAAACATTTAATCTTCAACGGGACATTAGCAGACCAAACCCTCTTATGCCACCACAGACCTGAGTCGGGAAGTGCAGAAGATAAAAGATGAGAATACGCCAGGTCATCCTGCACAGAACCGAGCTTCTGATTGAGACTCCAAACCAGCTCGCTCTATTCATCAAGCTTGTATATTATTTAATTCATCTTTAGAAACTGTTTTACAAGGTTCGACACAAGTACCCATGCAAAATGTTATTGGAATATTACTCTCTTCGTCAAGCTTCAATATTACTTTGTTAATTCAAGATTCAATATTACTTTGGAATATTACTATCTTCGTCAAGCTTCAATAATTTGCTCATTCAAGCTTCAATATTACTTTGTTCATTGAACTTGTATATGATGTTTTTAAAGCACAAGAATAAAGCATCTCATTATTTTCCTAACTATTCAACACTCTTAATGAGATTACGATTTTGTTAATGAGACTTTGGAGCACAAGGAATATAAAATAAGATATATCTCCCCTCATAACTCCCTTTCCTCGAGCACGGTGGACCCGATTTGGAGGGGAACGGTTGTAGGGGATGTACCCATTCCATAAGGATGAAGTTGATGGAGACAAATTCCCCGCTTCTCACTTGTTTAACTCCTTCTGACCTTTGAATATCACTAACATATATGTGAATAGAAAAAAAAGGCTACAACTTAAATGCAAGCCATGGGATTCAAGTCCAAAGTCATGGCATAGTGAAGTCATGTTTTAATACTTACTCTACCATAAAATTCAGGGAATCTAGGCATGGCATTAGGTCATGTTTCTCTTTTAGGTATTAATTGTGAATCTATGCTTATTAAATACCATATTTTTATTAGGTACCTACATTCACAATGTCATTTGCAAGATATTTATATGAACAAATTACATATTTGTGATTGTTAGTTTAACTATTTACATTTTTCCTTCATAACAACATCAAAGAATGGGATTACTATCAAGGCACATTCTACAACACTTTATAGAGGATAGGTGTCGTGAGTTAGTAGTGGTGTAACATTAGCAATGGATTTTTACTTTTGGATTTAAATTTTGTATACTTTAACAATGGTGATGATTAGATTTGGTTGTTAGTAGGTTTCTGTAAAATTTTAAAAACTTCTCTTTGAATAGTGAGTGTAACTCTAATAATGATATATTCATTTCATATGTAAAACATCATATACTTTACACAATCTAGTGTTGATTATGATTGATTGTTAGTAGCTAGAATTCTGTAAAATTTCAAACTTTTTACGAACAACCCAAATGGTGAATGGTGAAAAAAAAATAGTATTAAAATCTTCTTAATACCTGATATCTCCTTTTACATAGAAAAGTTACATATTAGGTATATTTTTAATAATAGTGTTAATTAACCTTAGTTTCTATTAAATGGAGTTTGAAAAAATTTCATCTTGTACAAGCAACCCAAATGGTCAATACAAATGAAAAAATAGTAAACAACATTAAATACATTAAAATAACCTAGCAGAAGGTAAATATGTTGCGAGTTTTATAACACTAATTGAACATTGACCATTCATGCAAAAATAAAAATATACTTTGACAATAGTGTTTGTTAATCTTGATTTATATTATATGACATTCTATAAAATTTCAATTAGTATAAACAAAACAAATGTTTACTAAACAAATAAAGAAACTAATAAACAACATTAAAATATTTTCATTGTGTTTAGAGGATCATTTACACTAAACAACCCAAAAACTCAACAAGAAAAGAAAATAAGTGAACATCATTAAAATATTCTAAATGCATTGAGAGGCCCATTCTAAGGCTAAAATCTTCCTCAATGCGTTGAGAGAACCATTTTAAGGAAAATATATTTCCAATGATTTGAGAGGCTTATTGTGAGGAATATGTTTTGTGAGTGAACAATAAGTTTGTAACATTAATAATCACATTGACTTCAATTTTTTTAAGTATAAATTTTTCCTATGTTTTTTCATTGTTAAAAGGGTTTACATTCAAAAGGATTTGGTATTTTTTGATAAATAAAATATCAAAACCTTCGAAATACAAACATTTCCTTCAATTGTTTCACTTTAACAGATTTTATTTCTCTCACCTCTTGGTAGATCAATGACTAAAATGAATCTACAATAATTGGTCTTGTTGAAAGATCCATTCTACACCTAAATGTAGAAGAGTTTTCTCAAGCTAACCTTTCACATTAAAAAAATAATATTCTTAACAATAATAATATTAATTAAATAACAATAATAATATTAACTTTGATATTAACTATTTATTTTAACTCCATCTTCACCCAAAATTTATAATTCTATATTTACCAAGTTTCATAAAGATGGAATACTTTATATGTATATATTTCCTTTTATAATCAAAATCCACTAAAATTTTGTCCATAAAAAAATTGATACGAAGAAAAAATTTGTCCACAAGGAAATGTAATGCAAAAGTAGGAAAGGTGTCGATGGAGATAATTGATATGCCATAGAGAGTTTGCATCTCACAATCTAATATTCACATGGAGTATTTGCACTAATGTGCCCAAGGAGAGTTTGTACTTAAAGAGATTTGAAGGATTGATTAACCTAATGCGCAAAATTGATTTGCAACCTAATGTGTAAAATCGATTTGCCAAAGTCACCAAACTACTATTTACAGGGAGATTTTACACTTAGAATGGAGTGTTTGCATCTAAAAAGGATTTTAAGTGCTAAAATTGTATCTGTAAGAAAGAACAAACCATTGAGATTCACAAAATAATATATATATATATATATATATATATATATAAAGAGGCAACTCATTGGCGTTAATAGTTAAATTCTACTGTATAGATCACATCCCATATACCTGTCCATATCCTGACGCCAATAGGTGTGACCACAGGGGTTGGTTCCAGGCATGGATCAAATTTGAATCCTTCAAAACCATTCAAGGCCCCTTTACCCCTTCATAGAAAGGCATTAAGTTATTTCCCCTAAAAAATAAATTTTAACTAAAAATTTGTTTGTCAATGATGAAGTGAGGATCATTCCATATGATTGCAAATGAAGACTTATCACTGTTAAAAACTATCAAAATTTAATTCTTAAGAATAAATACTTGAAATTGAAGATGAAATGATTTTATGGATTCCAAACTGGTATGATATACCACTAATACATGAACTTAGTGATTGGTAATCACTAGTGGTTCCTTTTACAACTTCTTTATGGCTTTTCATGGATATAGATTGGTATAATTTTCCTATTGATATGAATATTAGTTAACATTGATACATCTATGGATATTGGCATCCATGTTGAATCTCATATTTGAAGAAATGAACATTACATTAATTGGGAGGCCACGTAACTGAGGGTAAGGTGAATTATAGTGGTGGTTGTTAAGTTTAAACCAAGTAGACTAGCAAGATCACTGAAAGAAACATAATCACAAGATAGACACAGAATTTACCATGGGAAACCCTCATGGGGTAGAAAACCCAGCAAAGATTTCCTCAATAAGATGATCAACCAAAATACAAGATGTGCTCCCTCCTTCTCTACCTCCTTAGTAGACCTCCCAGACAAGTGCGCTACTTTTCTTAGTTGTACAAGTGTGTCTAATGAGGAGCTCACCTCCTCTATTTATATTAGATCCCAACTGACTAAAAACCCTAATGGGGCCGACCTCTCCTTGAGAAGTCTAATAACCCCTAAAATATAAGATCAGGGCCAACCCCCACATGGTGGGTCTAATAACCCTAGTTACCACAACCCATCGGAGGAAAAATCATCTCCGGATACATAATAGGGTTACCTCGGAGGGATGAAACATCTCCGGAATAATAATGTACAAATATAATATTCTTAGAAGTTACAATATTCAACACTCCCCCTTAACGAGAAGGATATTATAACAACGTCTGCAGGAGCAAGGAGTCATCGACTACATCATACATGATACATCTATAAATCATCGGAAGCTTTCTTCAATTCATCATCATCAATAACTCAACCAGTTACTGGAACATCAATGTCATCAGCATAGTCATCACATGATCATCAGCATTGTCATCACACAATCATCAACATCGTCATCACACGATCATCAGCATCGTCATCACACGATCATCAGCATCATCATCACACGATCATCAACATCGTCATCACACGATCATCAACATCGTCATCACACAATCATCAGCATCGTCATCACACGATCATTAGCATCGTCATCACACGATCATCAGTTTACAGGATGATCAATCCTGCTCTCTTTAGGACATAGGTCCATGGATGATACAATCCATATCAAGTTCCAGGATGATTAGTCCTTATCACTTTAAGACAAGTCTCATGTCTAGGGACGATGCAATCCCATCACGTACATTTTGAACCCAGTTCATGGACGATGCAGTCCTCACATGTATCTATCTTCAATTCTCGGAGACATCAGTCTATGGATCAATTTTGGGACCAAAGTCCGGGGAAGATACAATCCCCTACCTGTTCATTCAGGACTTCATTATCGGAGACCCAGTTTACGGCTCAATTCTGGGACCGAAGTCCGGGGAAGATACAATCCCCTACCTGTTCATTCAGGACTTCATTATCAGAGACCCAGTCTATGGCTCAATTCTGGGACCGAAGTCCGGGGAAGATACAATCCCCCACCTGTTCATTCAGGACTTCATTATCGGAGACCCAGTCTACGGCTCAATTCTGGGACCAAAGTCCGGGGAAGATACAATCCCCTACTTGTTCATTCAGGACTTCATTATTGGAGACATCATTTCTACAGCTCAATTTTGGGACCGAATTCCGGGGAAGATACAATCCCCTACCTGTTCATTCAGGACTTCATTATCGGAGACATCATGTCTACGGCTCAATTCTGGGACCGAAGTCCGGGGAAGATACAATCCCCTACCTGTTCATTCAGGACTTCATTATCGGAGACATCATGTCTACGGCTCTCTTTAGGACTAAAGTCCAGGGATGATCCAATCCTCACATGTCCACCAAGGACTTCATTCTCAAAGACATACATCTACGGCTCTCTTTAGAACGAGTGTTCAAGGATGATACAATCCCTCTTCTTTCTCGGAGACACCTGTCTACGGCTCACTTTAGAACGTGTGTTCAAGGATGATACAATCCCTCTTCTGTCTCAGAGACACCTGTCTATGGCTCACTTTAGAACACGTGTTCAAGGATGATACAATCCCTCTTCTTTCTCGGAGACACCTGTCTACGGCTCACTTTAGAACGTGTGTTCAAGGATGATGCAATCCTCACATGTATTCTCATCAATACAAGTACAAGTATCCTCAACCATACAAGTACATTAGTCGATACATGTATCATCAAAAGCATTTATTCTCACTAATACATCTATCATGTATTCTCACTAATACATCTATCATCAAAAGCATGTATTCTCACTAATACATCTATCATCAAAAGCATGTATAAGTAAAACTAAGTATTCTAAATATAAGAGTCCTAAATCTAAATATTTGTAAGTAACTAGGTGTAGTGAACAGGTAACCTCATCATCGACTTTGATGTTCGATGAGACAATCTCATCATCAGTGACTATACTACTCCCCCTTTCGAGGAGGGTCCTTTTGAACTACAGCAAGCTTGTCTCGGAAGTATTCAAATTTCACTCGAGACAGAGGCTTGGTCAAGATATCAGCAATTTGATCCTCAGTGCTCACATACTTGAGATTGATAGCTCCTCTCTGCACCATATCTCGTATATAAAAGTATCGGATCTCTATGTGTTTTGACTTATCGTGGAATACAGGATTTTCTGTCATCTTAATGCAGCTTTGATTGTCACACATAATCACAGTGGGATCCATTTCTAAGTCAAACACTCCAGATAATAGCTTCCGAAGCCATACTACTTCACAGTTGGCAGAGCAGGCAGCTATATATTCTGCTTCAGCAGTACTGAGGGCCACACTAGATTGTTTCTTGCTGAACCATGAGATCATGGCAGATCCAAGACCATAACATCCACCTGATGTACTCTTTCTGTCTGAGACACTTCCTGCCCAATTAGAATCTGAGTAACCATGTAATCTGAGTTCATGACCTCCAAGATAATATAGACCAAAATCTAATGTACCTTTTAGGTACCTCATTACATGCTTTGCAGCTATTAAATGAACCTTTCTAGGTTCTACAAGATACTGAATTAGGGTATTTACAGCAAAGCATATATCTGGCCTAGTATTTGTCAAATACATCAGTGACCCAATGATTTGTCTATATAGAGTTAGGTCCACTAGTTCCGATGAGTCATTAACTAATAACTTCAAGTTGGAGTCCATGGGAGTGGCCATGGGTTTACACTCCAACATATCAAACCTTTTTAAAATCTCCACAGCATACTTACCTTGATTTAGAAAGATTCCTTTTGGTTCTTGCCATACTTCTAGACCTAAGAAGTAGTGCATTAATCCGAGATCTTTCATCTCGAATTCTGAAGAGAGATTCTTCTTGCTTTCAATAATTTGTTTCTCATTTCCGGTTAGAAATAGATCGTCTACATATAACAACAGTATAACTGGTTCATCATCCATCACTTTGAGATAAAGATTTGGGTCAGCTTTACTCTTGGTAAAACCCATGCTAGTTAAGAAATTGTCAATCCTTCCGTACCAAGCCCTGGGAGCTTGCTTCAACCCATATAATGCCTTTTTCAGTTTGCATACATGAGTTCTTCCGTCTTTAACCTCAAACCCTTGTGGTTTCTCTATGTACACTTCTTCTTCAATTACACCATTCAGAAAAGCTGTCTTAACATCCATTTGGTGTAATTTCCACTTCATCATAGATGCAAGTGCCATGATAGTTCTAATTGAAGTATACCTAGCAACTGGTGCAAATGTTTCTTCATAGTCAATTCCCTCCTTCTAAGAGAATCCTCTGGCTACAAATCTTGCCTTATATTTATCAATGCTACCATCTACAGCATGTTTTATCTTGAAAATCCATTTGGAAGAAACCACACTTTTATCTTTTGGTTTGGGAACTACATCCCAAACATCATTTTTCATTATTGACTGATATTCTTCTGTCATTGCTTCTATCCATTCTTTCTTCTGAGCTGCCTCTTCATAGCTAGTAGGTTGTTGATCCACAAGATCACACATCAAGGCCATATAGTTGGACACTAGCTTTGGTTTCTTTCTTTCTCTAGTGGAGCCTTCAGGAGCTCCATATCTTTGAGCTCCTTGAATAATATCTCTAGCCCATGTTGGCCTTCTTTTCTTAGATAAATCTGTAATAGGAGGTTCTTGTGGTTCCAACATGTCATGATCCTCTGGTGAATCATCTTCAGGGATGTGCACAGCCTCTGTGATTTTAGGAGATGTATCTTCTTCATAGATTTCTTCAAGTTGGCACTTCCTAGATTTCTTGAGAGTTGCTTCTTCATCAAATGTTACATCTCTACTTATTTCTATATGATGAAAACCTGGTATGTAAATTCTGAAGGCTTTGGATGATTCACAATAACCAACAAATATTCCCTTCTTACCAGAAGGATCCAACTTGGTTCTCTTTTCTTTTGGAATGTGGATGTACACAGGACACCCAAATATTTTAAGATGACTTACCTCAAGCTTCTTTCCTGTAAACACTTCTTATGGAGTTTTGAAATCAAGAGCACTATGGGATAGTCTGTTTTGCACATATACTGTTGTCTTAGCTACTTTAGCCCATAGATAGATGGGGAGATCTTGGTCATGTATCATAGTCTTTACAGCTTCCATGATGGTTCTATTTTTCCTCTCAGCAACCCCATTTTGTTGGGGATTGTAGGGAGTGGTTAGTTCCCTCTTAATTCTGGCTTCTTTACAAAAGTCTTCAAAGTCTTTTGAAGTCTCCGCCATTATTTGTTCTGAGAATCTTGATTCTCTTTTCTGAGAGATTTTCTATTAGAGCCTTGAACTCTTTGAACTTTCCAAAGACTTCATTCTTACCTTTTAGAAAGTATATCCAAGTTTTCCTTGAATAGTCATCAATGAATGAAAGATAGTATTCAAACCCACTTAGAGAAGTGGTGGGCATTGGTCCACATACATTTGAGTGTATTAGCTCCAAAATGTTCTTAGTCTTTGTTTCACTCTTTGGAAAGGGGTTCTTGACATTCTTCTCTTTCTTACATCCTTTACATGAGCCATCATGATCAGCCTTCAAGTCTGGTAATCCTATGACCACCTTGGTTACATAGGTTAAGGCTTTGTAGTTAATGTGAGCTAATCTTCTATGCCATAGCTCACTGGGGCTAGAAATTTCATGAGCAAGGGTAGCTTCTAGATGACCCTTGAGCTTATAGAGACCTCCTTCTTCTTCACCAATGACAACTGCATCTTTAATTGATTTTCCTTTGGACCACATGAGAACTTGTCCATCTATGAAAGCCACTCTAAAACCTTTCTTATCTAGTGCTGAGATAGAGAGTAGGTTCTTCTTTAAACCTGGTACATATAAAACTTCTTTCATTTTCAAGGGTGTTCTAGAATCAAGCTTGTAGCTTGCTTCACCAATTCCCTTGATGGGATATTGATAATCATCTCCTAGAGATACCTTTTGTGGTGAAGACTTTTCTTCAATTCTTGAGAGAGTTTTCTTTTGTCCTGTCATGTGCTTTGAAGCACCACTGTCAATGAGCCATGTACCTTCACCAGGAGACACAAATCCAGAGAGTGCAGAAAATAGGACATATTCTTCTGGATCTTCTTTCTTTACTTTAGATCTTTTCCTTTGAGGCCTTTCCTCTTCTTCTTCTTCTTCTTCTTCTCCTTCTTCTTCTTCACTATCATCTTCTGCCATATGTGCATGATGTCTTTTGTGGACAAACTTTTTCTTCTTCTTTTCTGGTAAAGTACAGTCTCTAGCATAGTGTCCTAGTTTAAGACAATTAAAACATTGGACTATGGAGAGGTCTCTTTCTGAGTTTGTTCCTCCTTTCCTTTTGAATCTATGAGAGGGTTGAGACCTTTTGTGGTTCACTTTCTTGAAGTGACCCCTTTTTCCTCTTTTGGTGTGGGTGGCCAAGGCTTGGTCATCCTCTTTGAGAAGAGCTTCTTTGTTGGCTACCCTAGCCTCTTCTTGAACACAATCCTCCCATGCTACATCAAACTTCATGCTTTCTTTTCTGGCACACATGGTTTGTATGAATGATTCCCAAGGTCTAGTGAGACCATTTAGAGCAGTCATCACAAGTTCATCTTCATCAAGAGTATCACCAATGGCATCTAGTTGCTCCTTGATTAGAGAGACCTTTGAGAAGTAGTCTTGAATGGATTCTCCTTTGTGCATATTGGTACTCTTCAACTGAGTCCTTAGGTTCATCTTCCTATTGATGTTCTTTCCTTCATACATTCTTCCTAGGGCATCATACATTTCCTTTGGAGTCTTCTTGGAGGCCACTTGGGGAATCAAGTGATCTTTAATAGAATCAGCTATGATTCTCTTTTCCCTAATCAAATCCTTCCTATGCTTCTCTTTGGCTTCATCTCCTTCCAGTTCTGTAACTTCATCCTTGACATAATGAGCAAGATCATTCTCTTCAAGAATGAGACCAATTCTGTATTTCCATGCCCGAAAATTCTCTATACCTTCTAGCTTGTCTTCAAGCTTAGTGTTTGGAGCCATCTTCTCTTGGGGGAGTCCAAGAGATAAGAGACAGAGTAGTACTTACCCGGAAATATTACCTTTTTACTTTTTCGGATCCTGGGACAGAATTTCTGGTTTATCGCACTTTTGGTAAAACTAGGGTTTGACTTTCCCGGAGTTCTCCCCAACCAAAAAGTTCGATCTAGGGCTCAAAATATTGGTTTTGAGAAGGGCTATCCAACCATGTAATAAAAATTCAACAATACCAACTTTTTGCTGAAACCAATTTCTGGTTTATCGCACTTTTGGTAAAACTAGGGTTTGACTTTCCCGGAGTTCTACCCAACCAAAAAGTTCAACCTAGGGCTCAAAAGATTGGTTTTGAGAAGGGCTATCCAACCATGTAATCAGAATTCAACAATACCAACTTTTTGCTGAAACCAATCTCTGGTTTATCGCACTTTTGGTAAAACTAGGGTTTGACTTTCCCGGAGTTCTACCCAACAAAAAAGTTCGATCTAGGGCTCAAAAGATTGGTTTTGAGAAGGTATATCCAGCCATGTAATTAGAATTCAACAATGCCAACGTTTTGCTGAAACCCTAATTTTCACTGGAGAGAGAGAGAGAGAGATATTCTTACCTTGTGAAAGATGTCCTATTCAGGCTAGCTTTGATACCATGTTAAGTTTAAACCAAGTAGACTAGAAAGATCACTGAAAGAAACATAATCACAAGATAGACACAGAATTTATCCTGGGAAACCCTCATGGGGTAGAAAACCCAGCAAAGCTTTCCTCAATAAGATGATCAACCAAAATACAAGATGTGCTCCCTCCTTCTCTACCTCCTTAGCAGACCTCCCAGACAAGTGCGCTACTTTTCTGAGTTGTACAAGTGTGTCTAATGAGGAGCTCACCTCCTTTATTTATATTAGATCCGAACTGACTAAAAACCCTAATGGGGCCGACCTCTCCTGGAGAAGTATAATAACCCCTAAAATATAAGATCAGGGCCGACACCCACATGGTGGGTCTAATAACCCTAGTTACCACAACCCATCGGAGGAAAAATCATCTCCGGATACATAATAGGGTTACCTCGGAGGGATGAAACATCTCTGGAATAATAATGTACAAATATAATATTCTTAGAAGTTACAATATTCAACAGTGGCGAACCATGAAGAGCCGATCTCAACATTGATCTCTAAATAATTGTCCCCTATGTGATAATGGAAGGTGAAGGCCTTGCCCAGGAGACATGTTGCATAATTTCCCATGGCGACCTGCATGATCCATGGAGTCTTCATGATCTGATTCAGGATCTTGAATCTACTGTTCCAGAAGGAAACATTGCCAAACACAAATCGGTAGAAGAGAGACCCTGGTGGGATTGGATCCTCCATTACATAGTAGAACACAACACTCTCGCTCGGGAACCTGTAGGTTCATGGCGAACACGAAATCCTTCATAACCCTTCCTTTTACATGAGCACATCGAAGGGTGTGACGGGCTATGCATATGACCCTTTTTGTTCCTCCTTTCTACTTTGTTTTTGACTCCTTTTGACATACTCCTGTATTACTACCGGCTCTTTTGGTTGCATTTTGCACATTCTGGCCTTGGTGAGAATTGATCTTGTCCCTTCTGTTATTTGTCAATTGCTTATGATTGATAGGGCTATGTTGCTATTATTTTCTACTAAAGAAGATATGTTTCAGGTTCGGTATCAGTTCATCTATAGGTTGCAGAATGAAGGACTATGGAAGCTGGGAGATATGCATTTTAGTCTGGAGCTTTTACACCGAGGTATCCAGCTTGATGTATTCTACTACAGTATTTTGGTTACCTATCCAACAATTAGATGATGCTGTAGTCGATCCAAGGAGATGGAGGTTTCATGCTTAATTCGGTATTAGGGGTCCATGATGACTCATAGTTGACCATCCCGACATCCCAGGGATCTTCCTCCACTTTCCACGATGTATATCCCAGAAATATCTTATTAAGGATCCGTAGATAGGATTTATTGGGGAATTCGTTGTAACTATGCGATTCCTCATTTATCCTCTCATAAGCATTGATCTATAAAAGACAGGGGGACTCTTTAGAAGGGTTAGCCTCAATTGCATAAGAATTATTGAACACTGTATCAATTTTATATATAAGAAATTCCTGGTTTTATCTGATTCGATGTGTTGACCCATTTCGTGTGATTGAGAGGCTGTTCAGCTCCTGTTGTTGAAGGCAGGGCCCCCTTCTGTGACAAGTGTTGTTATAGATAGGATTTAATTCCTTTATGCATGTGTGTTCAGTTTGGTAGCTTAATTATTAAAACAGTGTGGTTGATGCTTTAATTGATACATAGGATTGGTGTGTTGAGCTTTGTTGTGTGTGAATTCTTAACGAATGTTGTGATTGCATTATAGCATTATTTTTATTATTGATCACAAAGGAATTTATGAACAATACATATCCAGTTAGTATTAATCTTGCAGTGAATGGCTGTAATTAGGTTCTTTTCAATTTCTGTTGTGAGTGCGTGTAGGTAAAGGTAGATTGTGGAATTCAATTCGTTATCCAACCTTGTTCATTTCCGATTCAGTAAATTAATTTCATTAGGAAATTTCCAAGTTTGTTAATTACAATAGCAATTTAATTACTTTCTGTAATTCGATAGATTGTGTGGGTAGTGATCTCTTTCTGTAGTCTAGCTGAATGGTGTTGAGAGTTAGATGTTTTCATGGATGTATAAGATCTTTTCTGTAGTTTAGCTTAATGCTACTTGATAATTAGGAACTGTTATTAAATTGCAAGATTCTTTAGGAAGTTAGTAATTCCTTAGAAGTCCATTCACTAAAAGATTACATCCTAATTCTGATTGAATGTTTCATTAATTTTCTCTGTGTCAAAGATCTTCCAAGTTGTAGTGTCTAGCATATATTTTGCTTGGTAGCTCATAAGCTCTCGTAGCCCTGGGTTGATAATTTATGCACAGCTTTCTATCTTCGATTTAATTAAAAGAGATTAAAAGAGCTCATCAGGGTGGCCATGGAATGGTTGTCCGAACGGTTTAGGACATGGTCGAGCATGGATGAGGAGCAGAACCAGTCCATGCCCAAAGGATTCTATTAGTTGTGAACAGGATTTGTCTTAATAGAATTGGATGGATATGTGTAAAACTAGAAAGATTAATAATTTTATTGCATAAATATTTGAATGGTAATATTTCAATTATTGATTAAGTATAATTTGAGTGATTTGGAGGATTGATTATTATTCTACCACTCAGATTCAATTTATTTAAATATGTACAAGTGTAAAATTAAAAATAATTTATAATTATAAAAAAAAATGAAATTATTATTTATGGGATGCCAAACTTATTTAATTTTCTTATTCTTTTGTTATTTTCATGTAATGTAATTTGAAAGAAAAAATTAAATTAAAAATAAATAGATGTGATATTATTTAAATATATGCATTATATGATCAATAAGAAATTAAAACTAATTTAGTATTTTAAATGAAAAAACATGAAATTTATATTTTAGGAAAGGTTACATGTTCCAATGTTTTCTTGTAATGTGATTTGAAAGAATTGTTTTGATTAAAAATAAATACATGTGATCCTAATTTTAATTGAAATTTTATAATATTTTAAAATTAGAAAATATTTTTGATTGTGTTTTGAATCATATTTATTTTATGTAACATTCCAAGTGTATGTTTGCCTCATACAACATTGTAGATACAACTTACATAACTTAGTTTACCTCATACAAAATTATCGATGCAAAGCAACTCAACTTGGTATATCTCATATTACTTGTTTAAAATATGACATTGAATTATTCTATTTTTATTCATTATTTAAAAATAATAAGATAAAAAATATATAGATAGTAGTTATCATATTTAAACATATATTTTTAAAATTTAAAATTATTTATATTAATTAAATAAATTTTACGATATTAAGATTTATTTATAAATTTATCTTTAATTGGACTTACAATATATTACAAAATTTACAAATATTTTTTAATTATTACTATCAATTTATATTAAATCTATAATTTCTACCTCATATGGGGT
The DNA here is from genome assembly GCA_027924585.1 of Larix kaempferi. Taxonomy (NCBI): domain Eukaryota; kingdom Viridiplantae; phylum Streptophyta; class Pinopsida; order Pinales; family Pinaceae; genus Larix; species Larix kaempferi. Next base: position 1,761,826 of record BSBM01000910.1, on the reverse strand, counting down.
GAGAAGATAAGAGATCCATGACCAATCGACGAACGAGGCATATGGAGGTGATATCCTATGACTATATGCTGCAAGCACACCTTGACATGACTAGTGACATCATGATTTATAGGGGAGACGATTATGGAATTAATGGCTTGTAATATGCCTTTGATTATATGTAACCTATGACAAATCTTATCAGGTACAATGGCGACCTAGTCCTTGATGACTATCCAATCAATGTTTCTCTAGGGTTAGGATCATAAGATGGATAACATTGTGTTTTTGGTGTTGATGATTTTATCTCCCTTTTGTGCTGGTGATTCTCTATGTTTCCCTTAGCTGTGTCCAGGGGGACCTCTTTTTCCCTACCTTGGAACGCATTCGACCTTCTAGGTTTGGGATTTATAGCCCTCTTGGCCCCGTCTACTTTTATTGTCCATGTGTATTGTTGCAATGGAAAGTCGAGGTCGTGGTAAATAGGGAAATAAAGAAGAGGCAATACCCCAAAGCCTCAAGTTCAATAGGAGATTCATCAAGACAAAGAGATTCATCTAAGGAACACTTTGCCTCATATTCATAGGATGCTTGAGGAGGTTGAAGCTTGGGTTAAAATTTAGCATGATTTCATCTAAAATGAAGATATTAATGTCGATATTTTCCCTTTGGTTGAAATTGCAGGTACATTGAGATCCTGTGACACCAAATATCATAGAACACTTACCTTATATTAGCAAATGAAATCCCTCTTAGGAAAAGTTCTAATGGACACTGAGGAAAGGGGTGAGATACTTCATTATATGGATGAAATTCTAGAACAATTTTAGGAAAATCAAAAACATATTTGCAAAATGGACTCCAATTTAAATGTTATACTCAATATTCTCATTAGATTGATCATCAATTTAGCAAACCCCAAGACCTCCCAGGCTCACACAATTCCAATTATTTTACCCTCTAATGATGACCCTTCTGTTTGATGCTCTTTACTTACAATTTTCTCTTACTATCTCATATTATCTTAGATCAACTCAAGATCATATAAATATCTATACTTTTTTTTGGTTTAAAAAACTCATGAAAAACTATAGCATAAATGTTTGGAACGCTACTAACATTTTATGGTTTTGCCACTAGTCTATTATATATTGATGCTAATTAATAAACTATTTATAAATGACAAAAAATTCTAAAAATTTAAAAAAGAATAATTTAATTAATAGAATCTCTATAAATTACAAAAAAATTTAAATTTTTTAAAAACACTAATTTATATTTATGTATTTATTCTTTGCATTATTCACTGATTGTTCTTCTCACAAAACAATTTTATCAAGATTTTAGTCAACAAAGTTTGTAAAATGATTGTCGTACATTGATTATGAGTTCACATGTTTTATAATTATATTAGATTTTTTTATAAACAAGTGAAATTAGCACTAAAGGTGCTTATACCTGTCTTTTAAAAATGTAAGATATTAGTTATTCATAATTCAAAATTCAAAAGTTAAAATAATTATAAAAATTATACTAAAAATAGAGAAAAAAATGACATCATCACTTTAAATTTAACTTCTTCACTATAATTCCAATGACAAAAGATCACGTTCAATAATAATTTCCAGTTCTAATGTAATTATAATTTACAACAACCATTATAACTCTAACTCCTCTACTCTAGTTTCAAGAAGTATTCCGGTTCAATTGTGATTATAAATATTATATAACGGGCAGTTACGGGCTCCATTGCTTGCATGGGTAGTTCGATCAGAATGGAAATATGGGACGCGTGTAGCGCCCAGATGGATCCTTTGTATCAGGCATTCAATAGGGACACAATTATGAATTTCAAAAAATAAAAAGCTTATTACCTTTAACATTATTATAAATTGTACAAACAATATTTTTATAAAAAGCAGGTATTTGCATTGAATCAATTACCGCTTAATCCTCTAGTTTTTATATTGGTATTCTAGGAGTTTTGTTTGTTAAGCGTTCCAAGATTAGAAACTCAACACTAATGAGATTTGCTAAAATAATAAGTGAGATCTTAAGAAAAAATTAATAAAAAATAATTGTATACAAAATAAGAAGTATAATTAAAAAATGCATTATCTTTAAATGTGCAAAGTCATTAAATATTTTGAGAAATTTAAGTCATAATACAACAACTTGCAAACTCCATATATACATATATATATTAGAAAAACAAATTAATACTTAAAAAATAATAAAAAAATTAACTATATTTAAAAAAGAAATTGATTTTAAAATAATAATGATATAAATTGGAAATTATTAAGTTATATACATTATTAATATCGTAGTGAAGCTAGTATAGAAAAGGATAATACTTTTTAAATAAAATATATTTTATTAATATTATTTTTTTGGATAAAATATAATATAAAAAATATTAACTTTTTGTTTGATGTTTGGTTAGAGTTAGAATTTATTTTTTATTGAGATTAATGTAATTTAAAAAAATATATTTATGTTAAAGTTTTTATTTTTTAAATAAATAAATTATTTGTAAATAGTTAGTTGTTTTAAGAAGTGAACTACCGCCCTTAAATCGGAGATATTTCAATGCCCAACAAGCTCTTAAACTTTAAATATTTTATAGTGGTAAATTATGAGGTTTATTTATGTATTTTTATTGTAAAGTAAGTTGCAAGTTGCCAGCACCAATTTGACCGTAGAAATAAAGTTTTCGAAAATGGTTGCCGGCGTTAGAAAGCTTAAATATGCTGACAAATGCATAGTTTTGGGTTTCACGTCTACTAGAGATGGCAGGAATGTTCAATGTGCAGGTAATTGTTGGCAACAGCAGTCCTAGTCCCTCAAGTTGGCACGGTGCTCGAAGGCACAGAAAGCTTTTAATTCCTGCAAAGCTGGTGTGTGTCCAGCACCTTTGCACTCTAATCTAAGCTGTTTATCGCGCCAATATACAATGCATACCGTATGGATTTTGCCCAGCACATTTCTCCATTGGAAATCTTTTGGAAATCTTTTATAAACGTGTAAGCTAGAAAAATAATAGTTTTTTTTTTAAATTTTAACATATTTTTAATTTTTGACAATTAACCCTCGAACTAAGGTAAATTAGTCTAATCAGTATTTTCAACTAATTACAATCGAGTAAATTAATATTTTATAATTATAAAAATTAGTTTTTGAATTTTAAATATTAAATTTAATATAAATAATTTTAAAAACTATAGAAAAATCTGTATATTAAAAGCAAAATTAATTAAAAGTAAAAAAAATTTAAATCCTGACCAATTGCTATATAACTGCCTTCCACAAATATAATAATTGTGAATTGAGTATCATACATTAATTATGAGTTCACATGTTTTATAATTATATTAGATTTTCTTATAAATAATTAATACATTGGCTATAAAGTCACATGTTTTATAATTATATGTGTTTTTTTATAAATAATTAATACATTAAAACAGTTATAAAAAATTTTGAGGTATGTAAAATATAAGACATTTCTAAAAACTAATGAGTAGAAAATTTCATTTTATTGTTAATGTCATTTAATGGGTAACATAGAATTATAAATTTTATAATACTTTAATATAAAATTATTATTAATTTAATTTATACTTATTTTTAAAATTTCATTAAACTAATTTTCAATATTCATTAAAATTTCATAACTTTTTTTTATCAAATGAATTTATATACTTTTTCTAAATATTAAAAATGAAAAAAATCACAAATTATATTTATTTTTAAAATTTTATTAAATCAATTTTCAATAATCATTAAAATTTGATACTTCTCGGTTCGCCTTGCTTGTGCTCTCACTTGTCGGGACTTGGCTATATAGGTCAGTATTTGACAGCAGAACGAGCGGCCACCAGTTTGATCTTGGTATGGCCCTATGGCTTTCTCATCTATGATGTTTCAAAAATGAACTCGTGACTCATAGTCTTTTTGGGTTGCGAGCTTTCTTGTAATGATGAGATCTAAATAAATAAAAAATGTGACTCTCACAAGTTAATATTTTTATTAATGGAAAACTAGTTTAATACATAACAATAGCCCCCTTTTTAATACGAAGAACCAAATAGTATTGCTAGCTTTGACCTTGTCATCTCCTTTATATTAATAATAATAAAAATTAATTACTTCTTAAATGTACTATTATGTTGTAGTATTACTATTTTTTAACATGTTAGTTTTTGGAATCTTTATCATTTCCTCTTTATTTGGAAACGTAAGTGTGCCTTACTGCGGAGGAAGATGGGGAAAAGAGTAGCCCTTGCTCTGCATTAGATGTGTAGTCATCATGGCACAACAAGGTATCGTTGTCCAGCGCGAGCTGAAAATATTGAACGTTGTCCACCAGATGAGAGATGGGAATGTCTTCGTCCAACTTAGAAGGCTCATACAGCTTGGAGTGGGAGACATTAACCACTAGACAAATACCAAATTGTGGTGGAAGCTCTAGTTTGAAGGCATTTTCACCAATCTACCGGAACAACTAATATGGCCATAATAGAGTGGATGAAGATTATGACGTTTATCTCTTTGAAACTGTTATTTCTTAAGATATAGAGAGACCTTCACTAGGATCTAGTAGGAATCAAAGATATTGGGGAGATTAGACAATATCTTGATATGTGATTGGATACTCTGAAGATTCTTTCATGCACGGAGATGAGTCTCTACAAAAATATGAAGCCTCATAGCTTTCAGTAAGTACAAAAATATGAGGCCGCCAAGCTCTCAGTACATACACAGTAAACAACACAAGCCCTATCACCTAGCCCGTACAACCCTAGGTGGTTTAACAACTCTGGCCTACTAAGTGTGGAAACAATCAACTGCTCTCGTAACTCTGTGAAGCAACGATTTGAAGCGCACGGTCGCTCCAACCGTGTACACCTGCATGGGCCGCGACACCTCATCTACCGTCGGCTTGGGAACATCTAATTTCAACCTACTCAGGTTGGCATAGACTCCATCCATCTCTGCAATGGCAGCATGTACAACAGGACCCACAACTGCCCCCTCTCCTCTCTCTCTCCTCGCGAGAAGAGAGACTCCCACCGGTTGTACAAGGCCTACGTCTACACACACATGTTGTTAATTTGTCAGCACTATAACAAAAAAAATTATAAAAACAAAAAAATTATAAGCGCAAGGGTTTATTGTTCTTACCTAGGTCTCCCCATGCTGGTCCCTTGGGCAGCGGCAAGTCAGGATCATTTCTGAAGTCTGTACCACTTTACAGGAAGTCCTCTACCATCAATAACTGGCCCTCAAGACAAGTGAAGAACTTAGGACCATATGAGAGGATGGGACCTCCACCATGTTGAGACATCACCACTATCCATCTAACCATGTGTGGATCCCTAAGATCTCTGTCATCCAGTGGTACCTGAGGGCGCAAGAGGGGAGTCCGCTCCAAGAGGAACGAGATCACTATCAAACCATAACCAAACTGTTTGAGCTCTTGCCACCGACACTTGGTCAGTTGAGCTCGCATGTTTGCGAGGAGTCTCTCACACCAGTTGTAGATCTTCGGAGACATAGAGTCCTCCACCTTAATATTGGAGATGATTATCCTGTTACAATGGAAATCAGTAGTGCATTTGGGAAACTTACCTTCAAGTCCTGAAAATCAACTTTCATCCACATGATTACGTCTGGGAGTTCTTCGTCGTGCGCTTGATAGTCGAGGCAAGAGATTCGGAAAGGAAGTATGAGTCTCATCATCGGTTTGTTGTGGCCCTTCGTTCACAATTTGGTGTTGCAAGGGAGTGTGTTCAACATGTGTGCGCTCTTCTTGGGGAGGTTTCCAATTAACAACCTGTTCAACATCCATCCCTTCATACTCGACATCAAGCAAGATTTGATTGACTTCAACCACTTCGTCATTGCTTGTTGATGGATCTAAGGCACTAACTTCTTGATGTCTACGGTTTTCCATGTACAACCTGGTCTTTTCTCTTATCTCATGGGCCTTTTCAGGGGGCGGATCCTTCCTTCTAGACTTTCTTTTATTATTACGTCTGTTCCCATATTCAATACGTTTTTTAACAAAACAAAAATATCACCCCTACAAGAATGAACAACAAATTTCATCAAAACAATTTTTCATTATTCATTAAAATTTCCTAAACTTTTATTGAATTTCTTAAAATATTTTTTTCTAAATATTAAAAAAATTCATTTATTATTTTTAACCACTTTGTAAAAAATATATATCATAAACACATTATTCATGTATTCAAGTGTTGAAATGAAATGTTGTTTTATTTAATAATTTTATTAGATAGTTTTTAAATAGTGTATATATTAAGAATTCCCTTCATATAAGTTTGCTCGGATTATTTCTAAGATGAGAAACTTCCCCTTGGGTTTTCATGAAATTGTAAAGCAATTATGCAAGTTGTAAGAGAAGAAAGCATCATATTATAAGTATGAATGCAACATCATTTTTCTTTGAGAATTTTTTTTTTTAAATTTTAATCGCTTGTCCATCTCAATACTTAAAATAAATAAGTCTAAAACTATAATACATAGAGATCTAGAAAAACATCATTGTGTTATTTTGTCAATGATAGCATCCTAAACGTTAGTTCAATTGGTAAAATCATCCACCCCAAAAAATGTTGTCAACATGAAGCTATAGGTCATAAGTTTAGATCTAGAATAAACCCTTAGGGTTACCGGGTACTATCGTGATTGGTGGTTGAGATGCTCTCCATTAAAATATTCTTGAATTAATATTTAATGGCTCATCTATTGCAATGCTTAAAGAGTAAATAATTCTCTAGAAAGTATAATATTTAGATATTTATCAAAATACATTGTGGTTTTGTTGCTTTGGCAATGATAATGTCCTAAGTGTTAGTTCAATTTGTTGAATCATCTAGACCCAAAACATGTTGGTGATAGAAACCTATAAGTCATAGGTTCAAACGTGGTCGAGCCCCTTGGGATTATTAACTACTATTGTGATTGGTGCTTGATATTCCTTTAATTTGGATATTTTGAAGAAGAACTGAAAATCTTGTGGAGTTTTCATGTGTGTGTATGTGTTTAAAAGAAATGCACCTTTTAGTATTGGCTAACATAGAGATGGATTTGTCAATGCTTTTCTTTCTAATTTCTTTGTAGATTCATTCTCTTGGGCATCCAAATGCATATAAATTAGCTTATACTTAAATGTAAATATATGGTTAAGTATGTAGTTTTCATTTTAGTTTTGATGAAATGGCATCACAAATGCATGGAATATAATTAATATAGATACATATTATCTTTAGATCTTTTAAGTATCAAGAAGGTTCATATCTTCATGCAATTTGAGGCAAAGGTCATCATAAGTAGTTGAGGATAAACTATGTAATTTCAAAATAAGATCCTAATCCATGACTTGCTCATTCTTAAAGACAAATTTTTTTATATTAAAGAAAAAAAAAAAAGTTTTACAAAGGAGCAAATGTTTGCTATCAACTATCTCGAGTTAAGTCAATGGTTTTACTTGGGTAAATTAATGGAAGATATGAATAATCTCTAGCTAAAGCCTAAAGGCAGGGGAAGTTGCAAAAGCTAGTTGTTACAAGACTAGGTTAGCAACACCTATGCATGTTGTTAAAATTCAATTCATGATGATTAGACTTGAAATTATTAAATCTAGAAGACAAAAAAATCCCAAGGAACTCTTGGAACTATTTCTACTGCTAGACCTGAAAACATATATACTACTTGAAATAATATTGATAGAAATAAGAAGAAGTTGCAAAACTAAGAAAAAAATCATACGTGTTTCCCTTCATTAACTTAGAAAAGAAAACAATATGAACACTCTTTTTGGTAAACTCAAAACAAAAAGCACACATCTAGCTAGAGGTGACACTACATGCTTGTATATGGAGGTAGTTGTAGGGATTGCAATGAGATTCAACCTATTTTAGGCACATATGTAGGAGCGTCTAGTCTACATGCACTAGGAACCCAAATAACTATGCTAAAAATTTAAAGTAGGTAACCTCATGAAGTGTGCCCTTACCCTTATCTTGGGATTAATGCATACCCTAAATAATATTGGAGATTACTAGTAATTACTAAATTTCTGGAAAAGTAAAACTGAATTTAGAAACATCATTGAGTTGAACTAAAATTGGAAACTGGAACTTGCTAGATTCAAAAGAACAATAAACTAGACCTAACTAAAATTTTCACATGCATGAATTCGACATGTATGTTCCCTCTACCAAATAACAATCTATAACATTATCTATTGTTCCCTCATCATACTTGCTTATTACTACTATAAGGAGACATTGAATGTGCCCTCTCTACTATGTTCTCTATTGCACCATCACAAGGAGAACCAATATATGATCAATATATGTAATAATTCTAACACTCACTCTTTACAAGGAATATGCTCTCCACCAAATCTAGTCTCTCCCTAAATGTTTCGATCTTTTCCTTTATTAGGGGCTTAGTCAAGACATTAGAAACATGTCGATGTCTCTAAAAATACTTAAGATCCTTTAATCCATTCTATACATTTTCTAATACAAAATGGATCAATACATAACTTTTCACCTACTTGGAGTTTTCGAGGTTAGAAGATTGGGTGAATTGGCTTATAGCACCCATTTTATGGGTATGTCTCATTTTTCAAATTCGAGGTATGGAAACTTTTGGGGCATGTTTGATACCATCTAAATGATTTTTTGGGGGTCAAAATTCCATCGCTTATGCCATGCCACTTCACGATATTCTAACTCTGATACCTTTCCAAAAATTACCCCAAACAGAGTTCGTATGCAAAAGATATGCATCCCACAAGTTGAGTTATCCACTTGACCACCATTTCATACCAAGTGGATTCCACATCAGCTCTCGTCTGTCGCACTTGTGGATATTGTTAGGTGTGTACCTTCAAGGAAATTTTAGAAATACCAAAACCCTAACTATAATTAGGAGTAGGGGCATGCAAAAACCCTAAAATTAACTCTAGATGACTATCAGGCTATGTTAAATACTAGGCCGTCAGGAGAAGAAGGGGGTTCCTTTCTTTTGATGTATTGTACTATTCCATAGTTGAGGAATAACATCGGAGTGGATGTTAGAGTAGAACGAAGGGTATAGGAGATCCTATAGTAGTCATTCCATCCACATAGTCATAGGTAACTCCATAGAGAGTGTACCATTTCTTTTATTTTGCAATTTTACATAAAGAGCAAGGCATAGTCCTCATTTGTGCCTAGGTTTTTCACCATAGTGGGTTTTCCCAGAGTATATCTTGTGTTATTGTGTAGATTGTGTACTTATTTGTTGTAGTTATAAGATTTGAATTCCAGTTATTTGGAATTCAATGAAAGTAAGCTAATAAAATAAGAACTAAATTTGTAAGATTCATTGTGACGAACTGTTCCATTGGAATATCCATGTCAGTTTACAGATCATATTGGTATAGAGTATTTTTTATTTGGGTTTTGTGGGTAATCATAAGATCCAGTAGTTTCTGAAAAAAAATTCTTCAAACCTTAGCCATGGAAGACAAGTTTGTTCAAGGAGCAATGGATCATTATGAGCAACAATTTTCGAAACTAGAAATACAAGTTATCGATATATCACGCAATATGTCAATCCTTGTGGAGGTTCTAGAGAGAAAGTTCATACCTTTCAAGGATTTTGTGTTGATGTATATGTAACTTCGGAATGTATTTCACATATATGTATATTGTATTCCTATAGAGATGTTATTATTCCTCTATACGGAAGTGGTTGTATTCCTATAGAGATGTTATTATTCCTCTATATGGAAGTGTCGTCATTTATATTGTAAGTGTCGTAACTTATACTTGATGGGTTATTAGACCACCTTGTTGGGGTCAGCCCTGTATAAGTCATGTGGGTCAAAGGGTTATTAGACCACCCTAGTGGGGGTCGGCCCAGTCAGCATTATGTTAAGTGATTAAGTTGAGGCCGACCTAGTTGTGTAAAGGTCAAGTCAAGTTAGTGTATAAATAGATAGTGTGTCTCTCTCATTTTACACATTCTATTCTCTCACTCACACTTTGGAGAGTGGCACACTTGTGGAGGAGGAGTCTCTGCTGCTAGGAGAAGACTATCTCTTGTATTCTGGTTGTATCATTTCTCTATCTATCTCTGAGGAAGTTATTGGGGTTTTTCACCTTTATGGTTTTCCCCAAGTAAACTTTGTGTCTCTTGTGTGCTTGCATTATTGTGTGTTGATGTATATGTAACTTCGGAATGTATTTCACATATATGTATATTGTATTCCTATAGAGATGGTATTATTCCTCTATAAGGAAGTGTCGTCATTTATATTGTAAGTGTCGTAACTTATACTTGATGGGTTATTAGACCACCTTATTTGGGGTCGGCCTTGTATAAGTCATGTGGGTCAAAGGGTTATTAGACCACCCTATTGGGGGTCGGCCATGTGGGTCAAAGGGTTATTAGACCACCCTATTGGGGGTCGGCCCACTCAGCATTATGTTATGTGGTTAAGTTCGAGCCTACATGAGTTAGGGAAAAAGGCAAGTCAAGTCAAGTATAAATAGAGTGCGGGAGGCACTCTATTTACTCACTCACTTCTCACACATGCTCTCAAGGAGGAGAGGCGCACTTATGGAGGAGGAGGACTGCTGCTAGGTTATGGCTATCTCTCTTGGTTGGTTGTATCATTGCTCTATCTATCTCTGAGGAAGTTATTGGGGTTTTTCACCTTTATGGTTTTCCCCAAGTAAATCTTTGTGTCTCTTGTGTGCTTGCATTATTGTCTCCATGATTGATATGCTGTAGATATGCTGTACATGTTGTTCTCTCAGTTAAGATCCTAGATCAGATTGAAGTAAATTCTGAAAACCTAACATGGTATCAGAGCTAGCCTGAAAGAAGGCATGATATGGCATGTATGACACTTGTTGCACTTACGATGCTAGGGCTTGATATAGCAAAAACCAGTCATCGTAGCACTTTCGCTATAAATCCGTTTTGGCGAAGTTTTCGGATCGGAAATTGTTACAGGACGAAGCTAAGATCTCCAGGTATCTTGTGTCCAAAGGACAACCTCTAATTCGTTGTACTTTGTGATTTATGATCTGTACAATATAGGGTTTCTGCCTCTTCCAGATCTGAGTCAAAATCAGGTGACCTTGGGAAAAAGGTCATAACTTGGGCTAGGAAGCTCCAAATGAAATTTAGTAAAAAGTGACAGGTAGTACACAGTCTGTACTATCTCAGAAAACTTTTTCAGAGGCCGAAGTTGAACCAGTGACACGTGGCACTCCGTACAAGTTCGCTCTCCTGTATTATCCCATAAACAGGTCACGTTGCGACATTTGGCATAACTCTCTCTCAGAGAGTCCAATTGAGGTCAGAACTATCAGGATGGAAAGGTAATAGGCCGAGCTATCTCAGAAAACTTTTTCAGAGGCCGAAGTTAAAACAGTGACACGTGGCACGCCGTACAAGTTCGCTCTCCTGTTTTATCCCAAAACAGGTCACGTTGCGACATTTGGCATAACTCTCTCTCAGAGAATCCAATTGAGGTCAGACCTATCAGGATGGAAAGATAACAGGTCAGGCTATCTCAGGAAACTTTTTCAGACCCTGTGGATCAAAAATTTCGGAGTTACACCAGAAACAATCAGGTACATATTTCTGTCAAAACAGAATTATTTTTTGGTACCTTCATTCATGGCTTCCGGAATTTAGGGCTTTCGAGAAAGTTGGAATTTTTATAATCGGAGACCACGGATGGATGCTACTCATCAAAATAGAAATTTAGAGACCAAGATCAGAATTTTTGGTTGGGCAGAAGGCCGGGATTGATTAGACCCTAGTTCGGGACTTTGATCAGAAAAGTGGAAAATTAGGGCTTCTGTAAAAATGGGAATTTTTGAAATCTGTGACCACGGCTGGAAGCTCCTCAGAAAAATAGAAGCTTAGAACTTTGGATCAAACATTTTGATGGGGCAAAAGAGTGGGCTTCATCAAACCCCAGTTCAGGATCACGTCCAGTGAATCCGGGAGTTTCAAAGGCAAAATTGAGGAGTGAAACTTTGCAGTTTTCAAATTCTGAATATACCAGTTTGATCAGCTCATCAAGGCGCATATTCCTATCCTTTCGGAAGTTTGAAATTCAAAGTTTGAATTTTTGGGGTTTCTCTGACAAACCCATATCCAGCTCAAAGTCCAGTTCTTGCAAATCAAGTGGATTGGGTTAATCCTAGAAGAAGATGGATTGATCACCTGCATAAGTGAAAGAAGTTCCTGTCTCAGAGGGAGATGAGGATAAGGCCTTACATAAGAAGATTACAAGCGATCTCGACAGGTATGACTCATCGAGGTATGTTTCGATATTTGTCCATGATTAAGCTTATGGTATGTTTGTCTTCATGTTATTACGGTTAGTACAATTTTGATTTTATATTTGTCGTATCACCTTAACAAAAGTATGAATGCATGATAGAAGATATTCATTGGTTAAGGTGTTGACACTTATGATTGTACTAATGCATTATGGTGTTGTATGAGGTTTATGTTGTCTACTAACATGAAAGGTACACCAAGAAAGACAAATCATGTTCTGGTCCAAAAACATATGATCATGATAACATGAGGACAAAGATTCATCCATTGTCATGGAAGATCCATCTACGAGGTATGTATAACTTGGTTTTGTAATAGTTAACCTATGAGATATACAGGTTACTAGCACAAGTCATTGAAGAAGAACAAGAAGACATCATGTGAGTATGTTAGACATAAATAGCTAGCATGCTAATCCAGGTATGTTTTTCCTATATCAAGATAGAATCCTACCTTGTGTTAGGATCTTATACTGTTGTTGATAATGATTATTCATGATGGTATAGGTTTGAATAATAACAGGTTTTATGCACATTATATCTCTTATCTTAATTGATGATTCAACTAACGCGAAGAGTCATAGGTTTGAGTAATTATAGGTTTAGACATGTTATGCTTCTTATGATTTGACTAACCATAAGAATCCTACATAAACCTTGAATGCTAATGCTTATTATTTCTGATTGAAATGATCATGAATATACATGCTTGAGATTATTGTGTTTTAATAGTATACTAATGAATGTATGATTTTATATGAATCATGATACTAATAAGCATGCATAGGGACCAAGGATGAATATGAGTTCAAGAACAGGTAATTCAGGAAGCAAAGATCAAGAGGGAGCACACTCCAGTTGTTCCTGCAATAAAGAAAAGGAGCACACTTCAGTAGTTTATGCAAGGATGCAGATATTCAGAGGAGTTGTCCATCTCTCTACATTCCACAACAGAAAGGTATAGAAGAAGCTACTTCAGATTAGGACTCCAGCAGCTCCTGCAAGGAAGCAAAGACTCAGAGGGAGTCCACCCAACGAACAAACAAAGATAAGTATTTGAATTATCATTTCTTGCATATGTGTTTGTTTAAATAAAATTGTTCAATGATGTATATGCTCATGTTCCTAGACTTAGGATATGTATTGTGCATATTAGAATAGTTGCATTGATGAACAATATACTACTAATATACATGGGTAAGTGGCCTATGGCACTGTACAACATTCCATTGCTACTTATCTAGAATGAAACCTCTTTGCTGACATGTTGGGAGTTGTGCACACTCTTAACAATGTTCTGGTAGAGATTGGAAGGCATCTAGAAAGTTACGGAATATGGATAAATGTTGTATTGAAGCATTGGCTAAGATAATTGCATGACTGTATGGCATATTTCTTTATGTGTAAGAATTTGTTCTGAAAACTATGAGATGTTTTCTAATCATGCAATTTAACTTGTTGTGTAGGAAAGATCGTATGCCATCTCCTACAAAAGAAGAACTACAACATTTGTTCCAGGAACAAAGATATCTATTGAAGATATTGAAGTTCCCAGGATCTGGGATGAAGAAATGAAATGCCATGATCCGTCGATCATGAAGAATGATGTTTGGGATGTAGTCCCAAGATGTGAAGGGAAGTTTGTTATGACTTCCAAATGGAACTATCAGATCAAGCATGTTGCAGATGGCAGCATTGAGAAATATAAAAGTGATGAAATAGAAGATGCACCAGATGGATCTCAAGACAGCATGGTGTAGTCATATATGTGTGCAGAACTTGGTATGGTAGGATAGACAGCTTTCTATCCAGTTTGGGCGTTACCAAGAGTAAAGCAGATTCCAACCTTTTCTACAAGGTTGAAGAAGGCAATCCAGTGATACTACTTTTGTATGCAGATAACATGTTTGTTACAGGTAAAGATAGATTGATTGCCGACACGCAGCGGAAGCTTACTACCAAGTTCGAGATGAAGAACTTGGGGATGATGCACTATGGAATCTTCCTTGGACAAGGGAAGTATGTAGTAGAGATCCTGAAGAGGTTCGGGATGATGGACTGCAAGGATATGGCCACACCTATGGCATCGAATCTGAAGCTTCTATGTGATGCTTCATCTGAGCCAGTTGATGTCTCTTTGTATCGTCAGATGATTGGGTCCTTGATGTACCTGACGAACACGAGACCAGACATTTGCTTTGCTGTGAACACATTGAGCCAGTTCCTGACGGATCCGAGGAGTGTTCACCTGGTTGCTGTAAAGCATGTTCTGAGGTACCTGAAGGGTACAGTGGATTATGGGATCAGGTATGAGGCGAATCAAAAGTTTAACCTACAGGGTTATGTTGATTCAGATTGGGCTGGCAGTGCTGCAGATAGGAAGAGCACATCTGGGTGCTGTTTCAGTATGGGATCAGGTGTGATCTCATGGTTTAGTAGGAAGCAGTCCTGCGTGGCACTGAGTATAGCTGAGGCAGAGTATGTTGCAGCCTGTTCAGCTAGTTGTGAGGCAGTATGGCTATGGAAGCTACTGTCTGAGTTATTTGATCTCCCGTTGGAGGCTACTGGTATCTTCTGTGATAACCAGAGTTGTGTGAAGCTGTCCGAGAACCCAGTGTTTCATGACAGGTCGAAACACATAGAGATCAAATATCACTATATCAGGGATATGGTGCAGAGAGGAGCTGTGAAGCTCCTGTATGTTGCGACGGACGAGCAGATTGCAGATGTGCTGACGAAGCCACTAGCCAGGGTGAAGTTTGAGTACTTCAGAGAGAGGCTTGGCGTTCTTCGGATCGAGGATACTTCGAGGAAGAAGTGATGGACACATTTGCTGAAGCCATTCCAAGCATGTTGGAAGGAGGATCCTTCACATGACTGTGGATGTAAGCGCTGGATGATGAACATCAGGATGATGTTCTAGTTTCTGCTGGATATGATCAGTTGGATCATTTTATGTATGTATGTACGCATCATGTTGGATGCTGGATATGATCAGTTGGATCATTTTATGTATGTATGTATGCATCATGTTGGATGCTGGATATGATCAGTTGGATCATTTTATGTACGCATCATGTTGGATGCTGGATATGATCAGTTGGATCATGTGTATGTATTTTATATGCATCATGTTGGATGCTTGGACCATGTATCTGTATATGTATCAGGTGGATCATGTATGGTGATATATATCATATGTTCTATCAGGTAGATACTTGGCATGCAGCAGGATGTTGCATTGATGATCAGGAGGATCATGTATGTATCAGGTAGATACTTGGTATGCAGCAGGAGGTTGCATTGATGATCAGGAGGATCATGTATGATGATATGTATCAGGTAGATACTTGGCATGCAGCAGGATGTTGCATTGATGATCAGGAGGATCATGTATGTATCAGGTAGATACTTGGTATGCAGCAGGATGTTGCATTGATGATCAGGAGGATCATGTATGATGATATGTATCAGGTAGATACTTGGTATGCAGCAGG
Source organism: Larix kaempferi (assembly GCA_027924585.1). Classification (NCBI taxonomy): domain Eukaryota; kingdom Viridiplantae; phylum Streptophyta; class Pinopsida; order Pinales; family Pinaceae; genus Larix; species Larix kaempferi. The sequence goes on along the minus strand of BSBM01000910.1, from coordinate 1,745,955 downwards.
ATGTTGCATTGATGATCAGGATGATCGTAGATGACGAGCTTCAGGATGTTGCTCCAGATGACATGCAGCAGGATGTTGCAGTGATGATCAGGATGATCATAGATGACGAGCTTCAGGACGTTGCTCCAGATGACATGCAGCAGGATGTTGCAGTGATGATCAGGATGATCATAGATGACGAGCTTCAGGATGTTGCTCCAGATGACATGCAACAGGACGTTGCAGTGATGATGATCAGGATGATCATGGATACATCAGGATGATGTATGGTGAGTATCAGGTTGATACTCTGTGGCCGTGGATCAGGTTGTGCAGATGAGCATGTAATTCGTTGCCCTGGGAGATTTGCAGATGGTCTTGCGAGGTTTTGCCTATGGCATGTAATTCGTTGCCCTGGGACATCTGGCAAATGCTCTTTCGAGGTTTTGCTCTGGGAGGACATGTAATTCGTTGCCCTAGGAGATCTGCAGATAGTCTTGCGAGGTTTTGCCTATGGCATGTAATTCGTTGCCCTGGGATATCTGGCAGATGCTCTTGCGAGGTTTTGTCCTATGGCATGTAATCCGTTTCCCTGGGAGATCTTATAGGTAGAGCAGTATGCTCGTAACAGCCTGGGATGCTCTTGCGAGGTTTTGCCATGACCACATGTAATTCGTTGCCCTGGGAGATCCTATAGGTAGAGCTGTGTGCTCGTAACAGCCTGGGATGCTCTTGCGAGGTTTTGTGGTGAGGTCACATGTAATTCGTTGCCTTGGGAGATCCTATAGGTAGAGCTATGTGCTCGTAACAGCCTGGGATGCTCTTGCGAGGTTTTGTGACGCACGTAAAAGTCCTGAAGATTCCACAGTATGGCCAGTGATGACGAAGACCTGCAGGTGGTGGGCCTACATCCAGTATGATGGGTTATTAGACCACCTTGTTGGGGTCAGCCCTGTATAAGTCATGTGGGTCAAAGGGTTATTAGACCACCCTAGTGGGGGTCGGCCCAGTCAGCATTATGTTAAGTGATTAAGTTGAGGCCGACCTAGTTGTGTAAAGGTCAAGTCAAGTTAGTGTATAAATAGATAGTGTGTCTCTCTCATTTTACACATTCTATTCTCTCACTCACACTTTGGAGAGTGGCACACTTGTGGAGGAGGAGTCTCTGCTGCTAGGAGAAGACTATCTCTTGTATTCTGGTTGTATCATTTCTCTATCTATCTCTGAGGAAGTTATTGGGGTTTTTCACCTTTATGGTTTTCCCCAAGTAAACTTTGTGTCTCTTGTGTGCTTGCATTATTGTGTGTTGATGTATATGTAACTTCGGAATGTATTTCACATATATGTATATTGTATTCCTATAGAGATGGTATTATTCCTCTATAAGGAAGTGTCGTCATTTATATTGTAAGTGTCGTAACTTATACTTGATGGGTTATTAGACCACCTTATTTGGGGTCGGCCTTGTATAAGTCATGTGGGTCAAAGGGTTATTAGACCACCCTATTGGGGGTCGGCCATGTGGGTCAAAGGGTTATTAGACCACCCTATTGGGGGTCGGCCCACTCAGCATTATGTTATGTGGTTAAGTTCGATCCTACATGAGTTAGGGAAAAAGGCAAGTCAAGTCAAGTATAAATAGAGTGCGGGAGGCACTCTATTTACTCACTCACTTCTCACACATGCTCTCAAGGAGGAGAGGCGCACTTATGGAGGAGGAGGACTGCTGCTAGGTTATGGCTATCTCTCTTGGTTGGTTGTATCATTGCTCTATCTATCTCTGAGGAAGTTATTGGGGTTTTTCACCTTTATGGTTTTCCCCAAGTAAATCTTTGTGTCTCTTGTGTGCTTGCATTATTGTCTCCATGATTGATATGCTGTAGATATGCTGTACATGTTGTTCTCTCAGTTAAGATCCTAGATCAGATTGAAGTAAATTCTGAAAACCTAACATTGTGTCCATGATTGATATGCTGTAGATTTGCTGTACATGTTCTCTCAATTACGATCCTAGATCAGATTGAAGTAAATTCTAAAAATTTAACATGGTATCAGAGCTAGCCTAAAAGAAGGCATGATATGGCATGTATGACACTTGTTGCACTTACGATGATAGGGATTGATATAGCAAAACCAGTCATCGTAGAAATTTCGCTATAAATCCATTTTGGGGAAGTTTTCGGATCTAAAACTTTTACAGGTCGAATATTAGATCCCCATGTACCTTGTGTCCAAAGTACAACCTCTAATTCGTTGTACTTTGTGATTTATGATCTGTACAATATAGGGTTTCTGCCTCTTCCAGATCTGAGTCAAAATCAGGTGACCTTGGGAAAAAGGTCATAACTTGGGCTAGGAAGATCCAAATGAAATTTAGTAAAAGGTAACTGGTAGTACACAGACTGTACTATCTCACGAAACTTTTTTAGAGGCCAAAGTGGAACCAGTGACATGTGGCACACCGTACAAGTTCGCTCTCCTGTATTATCCCATAAACAGGTCACGTTGCGACACTTGGAATAACTCCCTCTCAGAGAATCCAAGTGAGGTCAGACCTATCAGGATGGAAATATAACAGGTCGGGATATCTCAGGAAAATTTTTCAGAGGCCGAAGTTGAACCAGTGACACGTGGAACGCCGTACAAGTTCACTCTCCCGTATTATCCCATAAACAGGTCACGTTGCGACGCTTGGCATAACTCTCTCTCAGAGAATCCAATTGAGGTCAGACCTATTGGGATGGAAATATAACAGGTCGGGCTATCTCAGGAAAAAATTTCAGACCCTATGGATTGAAAAGTTCGGAGTTACACCAGAAACAATCAGGTACATATTTCTGTCAAAACAGAACTATTTTTTAGTAACTTCATTCATGGCTTCTGAAATTTAGGGCTTCGGAGAAAGTTGAAATTTTTGTAATCGGAGACCATGGCTGGGTGCTACTCATCAAAATCAAAATTTAGAGACCAAGATCAGATTTTTTGGTTGGGCAGAAGGCCGGGCTTGATCAAACCCCAGTTCGGGACTTTGATTGGAAAGATGGAAAATTAGGGCTTCTGCAAAAATTGGAATTTTGGAAATCTGTGACCACAGCTGGAAGCTCCTCATAAAAATTAAAGCTTAGAGTTTTGAATCAAATATTTTGGTTGGGTGAAGCTCCGGGAAATTCAAACCCTAATTTAGGGTCCTCCCTAGTAAATCCGAAAATCTAAAAGGCAATTTTGAGGGGTGAAACTTTGCAGTTTTCAAATTCTGAATATACCAACTTGATAAGCTCATCAAGGCACATATTTCCATCCTTTCGGAAGTTTGAAATTCAAAGTTTGAATTTTTGGGGTTTCTTTGACAAATTGTTAGGAATCCATGTCTTTACTTTGTTAGTATATTGTTGTTGGACACATATGCTTTGTAAGTTGTCCCGTAGTATTTGTTGATCCATAGTTTATATTAGCCCATAGTATTGACCCATAGTATTGGACGCATATGCTTTGTAAGTCGTCCCATAGTATTATATGTCCCATGGTTTTGACTCATAGTATTGGTGCCTAGACTTAGCCCATGGTTTGTATTGACACATAGTATTGACCCATGGTATTGGCGCCTAAACTTAGTATATAAGTGTGTGTTGAGGCCTATGAAGGCACCGTGAAGCTAATTGTATTGAGCTTGCTCAAAGGAGGTTGCCCCCTGGAAGTGGCCTGTGATCAATATAAAAGTGATTATGAGTTCTATTATTTCTTATATCTTGTGTATTTGCATTAATTAATTATTGCAGGTTCATCACATCTGGTATCAGAGCACTTTCTTGGGCTCATTGGGTGGAATTTCTGCCAAATTTTTTTCGCATCTGTTGCAGCTTCGGATTTGGGAATAATCCCTATCCGCTTAACTGTGGGAAGTACTTGGGCATAAGCCCTAGAACTCATAGTGAGGAGTACCACAGGAACCCCAAAGCAGCTGGCCCATTGAGAGGACCTGCCAGCGAAAAGGGCAACGACCCCTACCTAATTGACTAGTTCCCACCCGTGAGGTAAACCAAGAGCTGTCGTTTGTGGCAAAGCGGTTATCAGTTTTACCTACGCTGTGGAGTGAGGGGTAATGCCCCAATACACAAGCCGTTAGACAGCATTGGTGGCCGAGTGAAACACCTTAACTGTTAGGAAGCCGTACATACCTAGGGTCCATATCTATTTTCAGTTGAACTGTTGCCGATCACTTCCGCTCCAGATCCAGCCGTTTCAGATCTATTCTGAAAGTCGTTCCAGATCCAGTCTCCATTTCAGATCCAGCCATTTTTTATCCCTTCCGCGCCATTGCAGATCCATCTGTTGTGGATCCCTTCCGCGCCGCTATTTCCAATCCATTTCTGAAAAGAAAAGAAAAAATAATAATAATAATAAATAAAAATTCTATTTTTCGGCCATATCTCCCTTGTTTCAACTCTATTTTCCCTGAAAATTCATTAACATCCCTGCAATCCCATTCTGCATATTTCATTCCTGAAGACCCTATCCCAAATTCCACTTCCCAAGACCAGAAATCCCACATTTGTCTATTTTTAGGGTTTGCCATAACTTCTTCAATTTTCACCCGATTGCCTTCAAATTTTACCATAGAGTTCCCGCTTCTGAAATCCCCATTTTTTGCTTCCCTATCCCTTAGAAAGTGTCGAAAACCTAGTCAAACCCCAATTACCCCTCCGAGTTTTTTCCAAATCCAAATTTCCCTTTACTAAATAAGCTTGTGTTTGTGTTTTTCTATCCATTCGCCCCCCCCCCACAAAAAAAAAATTATTGGTTATGGTTGTCACTCTCATAGGAGCAAACACCACGGAGGAAGCACTTGCAGCCATCTAAACCAAACTCCAAGATCTGGATGAAAAATTTCTCAACCTCCATCTTCAGCATTCAGCCATGAACGATAACCGATAGCCAGAATTTTTTGCAGCCACCGGGTTCTCTTCTTCCAGCAATTTTCGTGGGCCGAAGCTTGATTTTCCCCGCTTCAATGGTATTGATCTGACTAGATGGATATACCGAGCAGAACAATATTTCAGTTTGCATAATACTTTTGATGTTCGGAAAGCTCCACTTGCATCCTTTCATTTGGAACAGGAAGCCCTTCAATGGTACCGTTCCTACATCAAAGCTCATCCTGAGCCAAACTGGATAGATTTTTGCCAACTCCTTTTGCCACGATTTGGTCCTAGTGCTTTTGACGACTTCACAGGAGCACTCACTAAACTTCACCAAACTGGCACAGTGAGAGAGTATCAGACGAAATTTGAGAAACTAGCCAATCACATATAAGGATTGTTTGATGAATTCTACAGGAGTTGTTTTATCAGTGGTCTCAAGGATAAAATCCGCTCAGAGGTCAAAATGTTTTGTCCCAACACAATGATGGAATTCCTAGGGTTGGCTAAGTTGGCCGAGGACAAGATCGCAGCTCAACAACGCTCCAAACCCACCTTTGTTCCCTTCAGAAATATGGGTTCCCAACGACCTCCCATCACGCCTGCTCCTCAACCAACTCCTATCAAGCAATTGTCTGAAATAGAGATGCAGGCACGTCGAGAAAAAGGGATTTGTTATAATTGTGATGAGAAATTCACTCGGGGACATAGATGTGTTCCACAAAAGATCTATCTCTTGGATGTGGATTCTCTGCCTGCCTCAGAACTTGATGAAGAAGCTCCAAATAGAGTAGATGATCAGGTCGACATTCAACACCCGCCTGTTGACACCCCATCTGAGGACGACCCACCCAAGATCTCTCTCCATGCTGTAACCGGCGTCACCACTCCACAAACAATGCAAGTCAAGGGATACTCCAAGAAGCTCCCTCTTACCATACTCATTGATTCTGGTAGCACTCATAACTTCATTGATCCTCGAATTGCCAAACAGGATGATTGTTTTGTCCATCCTTGCTCCAACTTTGAAGTCATGGTTGCCAATGGGGGCACCTTACCTTGCAAGGGGAAGTGTCACAATGTGCGTATCTCTATGGAAGATTATAACCTACGCTCTCACATGTTTGCCTTGTCCTTAGGTGGATGTGATGTAGTTTTGGGCGTTCAATGGTTACACACACTTGGCCCCATCTTATGGGATTTTGCTGAACTTTGGATAGAGTTTTTAGTCAATGGGGCACAACACAAATTTATGGGCTTACAACCAGGGTCTCTCTGCATCATCAGTTCACATCGCCTGGAAAAAATACTTAAGAAGAATTCACATGGTGTCATCGCTCAGCTCCATTCCATTCAGATGCACCCATCAACATTCTCCACTACTTCCTTGGATAGATATGCAAGTGTCTTTGTTTAACCAATGGGCTTGTTTCCTTCAAGATACTTTTTCGGTAAGAATTTAGCCGCATATACCTCTCAACAGGAAATGATGACTATTTTGCATACAGTCCAGAAGTGGCAGCCATCCCTATTGGGGAATTATTTCTGAATCAAGACTGATCTCCAGAGTCTGGAAACTTTCTTGGAACAACGAGTCTCCTCCCCAACACACCTGAAATGGGTTATTCAACTCATGGGTTATGACTATGCGACCACTTACCAGAATGGTAAGGACAATATGGTGGAAGATGCTCCTACTCGCACATTTGATGACCCAGTTTCTCTTACAGCTATTTCTCTGCTTGTTCCAAATTGGTTGCAATCTGTTCAACGGGGCTATCTCTTCTATGAATTCCATGCTTCTTCATCAGTAGGGCACTTTGGGTTCCTCAAAACGTATGACCAGGAACAATGTAACTTCTTTTGTCAGGGACTCAAAAAAATAATTCAATGGATGGTGGTTGACTGTGATACTTTCCAGGTCAACAAGGGTGAAACGACCCTCCTTTCAGGACTGCTCGAACCCTTGCCCATCCCTCCATAGATTTGGACAACTATTTCTATGGATTTCCTAGAAGCGCTCCAGTGGTATAGTACCACATCTCAAAGGAAACCATATGAAGCAATCTTTGGATAGGCACCACCAGTTCTTCTTCCATACACCTTCAACAGCTCCCCAGTTTAGGCAATTGACTCAATTCTTCGAAACCGTGGTCAGCTTCTTCTCATTCTGCAGGACAATTTTCACATGGCAAGAATTCGACTGAAACAACAAGTCGATCAACACCGTTCTGAGTGCACTTTTCACATCGCCGATATGGTTCTTCTTCGTCTACAGCCTTCCATGCAATCCTCCTTGAAACTCCAAATGCGCCAGTGGCTCAGAATGCAACCCGAGGATGCTACAGGGGACCCAATCCTTCAGATTCTGCATCAATTTCCACATCTAAAGCTTTGAGGACAAATCTTTTTCTAAGGGAGAGGGGATGTTAGGAACCCATGTCTTTACTTTGTTAGTATATTTTTGTTGGACACATATGCTTTGTAAGTCATCCCGTAGTATTTGTTGATCCATAGTTTATATTATCCCATAGTATTGACCCATAGTATTGGACGCATATGCTTTGTAAGTCGTCCCATAGTATTATATGTCCCATGGTTTTGACTCATAGTATTGGCGCCTAGACTTAGCCCATGGTTTGTATTGACACATAGTATTGACCCATGGTATTGGCGCCTAGACTTAGTACATAAGTGTGTGTTGAGGCCTATGAAGGCACTGTGAAGTTAATTGTATTGAGCTTGCTCAAATGAGGTTTCCCCCTCGAAGTGGCTTGTGATCAATATAAAAGTGATTCTGAGTTCTATTATTTCTGATATCTCATGTATTTGCATTAATTAATTATTGCAGGTTCATCACACAAACCCTAATCTAGCTCCAGGACCAGTTCTTGCAAATCAAGTGGATTGGGTTAATCCTAGAAGAAGATGGATTGGTCACCTGCATAAGTGAAGAAGTTCCTGTCTTAGAGGGAAATGAGGCTAAGGCATTCCATAAGAAGATTACAAACAATCTTGACAGGTATGGCTTACAGGTATTTTTCATGGTTAAGTTTATCATATGTTTGTCTTCATATCATTACAATACAGTCTTGATTAATTACTGGACTTTTCGTATCACCTTAATAGAAGATATTCATTGATTAAGGTTTTAACACTTATGCTTGTACTAATGCATTGTGATGTTGTATGAGGTTTATGTTGTTTGCTAACAAAAAAGGTACACCAAGAAAGTCAAATCATGTTCTACTTCAAGAACATACGCTCATGGTGACATGAAGACAAAGATTCATCCATTGTCATGGATCACATAGAAGATCTACTTTCGAGGTATGTATAACTTGGTTCTACAATGGTTAACTTATGAGACATGCAGGTTACTAGCACAAGTCACTGAAGAGAACCAGAAGACATTATGCTGGTATGTTAGACATAACTAGCTATCATGCTAATCCAAGTATGTTTTTCCTATATCAAGCTAGAATCCTACCTTGTGTTAGGATCTTATACTGTTGTGTTATTGATAATGATTATTTATGAAGTCATAGGTTTGAATAATCATGGTTGTATGCATATTATGTTTCTTACCATAATTGATGATATGACTAACCAGAAGAATCATGAAGGTATAGGTTTGAATAATCATGGGTTTTATGCATATTATATCTCTTATCTTGATTTATGATTCAACTAACCTGAAGAGTCCTACGATCAAATAAGAATGTGTATGAGTAAAAGAAGACTTCCTTGAAACCTTGAATACTAATGTTTATTATCTGTGAATGATCATGAATATACATGTTTACGATTATTGTGTTTTGATAGTATTAAGATTATACTAATAAATGTATGATTATGTATGAGACCTCAAGGATAACATAATGATGATACTAATAAGCATTCATAGTGATTAAGGATGGATGTAAGTTCAAGGACAGGTAATCCAGGAAGCAAAGATCAAGAGGGAGCACACTCCAGTTGTTCCTGCAAGAAAGCAAAGGACCACACTTCAGTAGTTTCTGCAAGGATGCAGATATTCAGAGGGAGTTGACCAATTCTCACAATCCACATAAGAATGGAGTTGCAGAAAAGAAACAAAGACTAAGAGGGAGTCAACCCAACAAACAAACAAAGATAAGTATTTGAATTGTCATTACTTGCATATTTTATTGTTTAAATAATATTGTTCAATAATGTATATACTGATGTTTCTAGAATTAGGTTGTGTATTATCCATATTAGAATAGTTGCATTGATGAAAAGTATACTACTAATATGCATGGTTAAGTGGCCTATGGCACTGTACAACATTCCATTGCTACTTATCTAGAATGAAACCTCTTTGCTGACATGTTGGGAGTTGTGCACACTCTTAACAATGTTCTAGTAGAGATTGGAAGGCATCTAGAAAGTTACGGGATATGGATAAATGTTGTATTGAAGCATTGGCTAAGATAATTGCATGATTGTATGACATATTTCTTTATGTGTAAGAATTTGTTCTGAAAATTATGAGATGTTTTCTAATCATGCAATTTAACTTGTTGTGTAGGAAAGATCGTATGCCATCACCTACAAAAGAAGAAATACAACATTTGTTCAGCAACAAAATTATCTATTGAAGATATTGAAGTTCCTAGGATATGGGAAGAATGCCATGATCCATCGATCATGAAGAATGATGTTTGGGATGTAGTCCCAAGAACTGAAGGGAAGTTTGTTATGACTTCCATATGGATCTATCAAGATCAAGCACGTTGCAGATGGCAGCATAGAGAAATATAAAAGTGATGAAATAGAAGATACACCAGATGGATTTCAAGACAGCTTTCTTGAATGGTGTAGTTGAAGAAGAAGTGTATGTGGGGTAGCCACTTGGTTCTGAGACACATGACAGGGAGTCATATATGTGCAGAACTTGGGTATGATGCACCACTTTCTAGGTATGGAGGTGTGGCAGAGTGCAGATGGAATCTTCCTTGGACAAGGGAAGTATGTAGTAGAGATCCTGAAGAGGTTCGGGATGATGGACTGCGAGGTTATGGCATCGAACCTAAAGCTTCTGTGTGATGCTTCATCTGAACCGATTGATGTCACTATGTATCATCAGATGATTGGGTCCTTGATGTACCTGACGAACATGAGACCAGATATTTGCTTTGCGGTGAACACATTGAGCCAGTTCCTGACAGATCCGAGGAGTGTTCACTTGGTTGATGCAAAGCATATTCTGAGGTACCTGAAGGGTATAGTTGATTATGGGCTCAAATATGATATGAATCAAAAGTTTAACCTGCAGGGTTATGTTGATTCAGATTGGGCTGGTAGTGCTACAGATAGGAAGAGCACATCTGGATGCTACTTCAGTATGGGAACCCAGTGTTTCATGACAGGTCGAAACACATAGAGATCAAATATCACTATATCAGGGATATGGTGCAAAGAGGAGCTGTGAAGCTCCTATACGTTGCGACGGATGAGCAGATTGCAGATGTGCTAACGAAGCCACTAGCCAGAGTGAAGTTTGAGTACTTTAGGGAGAGGCTTGGCATTCTTCAGATTGATGACACTTCGAGGAAGAAGTGATGGACACATTTGCTGAAGCCATTCCAAGCATGTTGGAAGGAGGATCCTTCACATGGCTGTGGATGTAAGCACTGGATGATGAGCATTAGGATGATGTTCTGGTTTCTACTTTGTATGATCAGTTAGATCATTTATATGTATGTACGCATCATGTTGGATGCTGGATATGATCAGTTGGATCATTTATATGTATGTACGCATCATGTTGGATGCTGGATATGATCAGTTGGATCATTTATATGTATATGTATGTACGCATCATGTTGGATGCTGGATATGATCAGTTGGATCATTTATATGTATGTACGCATCATGTTGGATGCTGGATATGATCGGTTGGATCATTTGCATGTATTTTGCATCATGTTGGATGCTTGGACCATGTATCTGTATATGTATCAGGTGGATACATTGTATTATTAGGTGGATCATGTATGGTGATATGTATCATGTATTTGTATTTGTATTAGGTGGATACACTGTATGATCAGGTGGATCATGTATGATGATATGTATCAGGTAGATACTTGGTATGCATCAGGTAGATGCATTGTATGATCAGGATGATCATGGATGACGAGCTTCAGGATGTTCCTCCAGATAACATGCATCAGGATGTTGCAGTGATGATGATCAGGATGATCATGTGTACATCAGGATGATGTATGGTGAGTATCAGGTTGATACTCTATGGTCGTGGATCAGGTTGTGCAGATGAGCATATAATTTGGCCCTGGGAGATTTGCAGATAGTCTTTCGAGGTTTTTCCTATGGCATGTAATCTGGCCCTGGGATATCTGGCAAATGCTCTTTCGAGGTTTTGCTCTGGGAGGACATATAATTTGGCCCTGGGAGATCTGCAGATAGTCTTTCGAGGTTTTTCATATGGCATATAATCTGGCCTTGATATCTGGCAGATGCTCTTTCAAGGTTTTGTCCTATGGCATACAATATGTCCCTGGGAGATCTGATAGGTTGGGTTGTGTGCCCGTAATAATTCCTGGGATGCTCTTGCGAGGTTTTTACATGACCACATATAATCTTTCCCTGGGAGATCTTATAGCTAGATTTGTGTGCTCGTAACAGCCTGGGATGCTCTTGCGAGGTTTTGTGGTGACCACATATAATCTATCCCTAGGAGATCCTATAGGTAGAGTTGTGTGCTCGTAACAGCCTGGGATGCTCTTGCGAGGTTTTGTGGTGAGGTCACATATAATATGGCCCTGGGAGATCCTATAGGTAGAGCCTTGTGCTTGTAATAGCCTAGGATGCTCTTTCGAGGTTTTGTGATGCACGTAATAAGTCCTGAGGATTCCACAGTATGGCCAGTGATGACGAAGACCTGTAGGTGGTGGGCCTACATCTAGTATGAAAAAGGACTGGCTTTGTAGAACTTTCTATGACGAGTAGATTCAGAGATTGATTGAGATAGCAACAGCAGTGACGATGATGATGTCTCGATGACGATTATCCAGTGACGATGATCTAGAGAAGAAGACTTGTGCTAGAAGACCTATGTCGAGAAATACCTTCCTAGTTAAGAGAGAGTGTTAATGTATATGTAACTTCGGAATGTATTTCACATATATGTATATTGTATTCCTATAGAGATGTTATTATTCCTCTATACGGAAGTGGTTGTATTCCTATAGAGATGTTATTATTCCTCTATACAGAAGTGTCGTCATTTATATTGTAAGTGTCGTAACTTATACTTGATGGATTATTAAACCACCTTGTTAGGGCCGTCCTTGTATAAGTCATGTGGGTCAAAGGTTTATTATACCACCCTATTGGGGGTCGGCCATGTGGGTCAAAGGGTTATTAGACCACCCTAGTGGGGGTCGGCCCAGTCAACATTATGTTAAGTGGTTAAGTTGAGGCTGACCTAGTTGAGTAAAGGTCAAGTCAAGTTAGTGTATAAATAGAGAGTGTGTCTCTCTCATTTTACACATTCTATTCTCTCACTCACACTTTGGAGAGTGGCGCACTTGTGGAGGAGGAGGCTCTGCTGCTATGAGAAGACTATCTCTTGTATTCTGGTTGTATCATTGCTCTATCTATCTTTGAGGAAGTTATTGGGGTTTTTCACCTTTATGGTTTTCCCCAAGTAAAGTCTGTGTCTCTTGTGTGCTTGCATTATTGTTTCCATGATTGATATGTTGTAGATTTGTTGTACATGTTGTTCTCTCAGTTAAGATCCTAGATCAGATTGAAGTAAATTCTAAAAATTTAACATTTTGGAGGATCCAACTCATATTTTGGATATGGGGGAAATCAAAATATAAAAGTGACCTAGAAAAGGAGTCGACGAAAGAGATCGAGAAAGAGAACCTGAGTTCCAGTACCAATATTCTTTCCTAGTATCTCTTCAAGATGGAAGCAAAAGTTGACAAAAAACCATATCGAGGTGATATCAATGCTCTAAAGCTAAATCATTGGTTCCAATAGTTGGAGGTTTATTTTAGCATCCATCAAATAGTCGAGGATCAAAATATTTCATTTTCCCAACTGAAGTTAGACGGCCATGCATTAACCTTGTGAGAAATCCACAAGGAAGCACTTAGGCTAGAAGGTGATATTCCAATAACTAAGTGGGAGGACTTTAAAACCCTCATCAATTCCTAGTTCTACCCCATTAGATATATAGAGCACCAGTGGATCTGTTGGCCATACTTCAGGAAAGGGAAAGGGTAGAGTCTATAAGAATACACTAAAGAGTTCAGGAGGATGGCTATCATGTTGGGTATGTCACCGAAGAACCCAGATGTACTCCTCAAGTATCTAGGGGTATTACATAGTTACATAAGGAGGCCTGTGATTCTCTTCAAACCTAGTTCCATTGGTGAATCCTGTGTACAATCAAAATACCTAGAAAACATAGGCCAAAAGAAAGGACAACCAAGTGGTTCAAAACAAAAAGAGAGTCAAGATGCTACCAAGGAAGGGTGAGGAGCAGAATACTATGGCCATGACACATAAGTGCAAGGATCCGAAAATCCACTATAAGCATTATATCGATGTGCACATTGAATAAAAGTGTTGGAATATACATTTAGAGATGAACCCCAAGAACCACAAGAAGGATTCCAAGAAGAAGAACCTTCTTACCCTGGATTCAAGCAAGGAGTTAGAAAGAATCTTGGATGTGTATGAAAACATTATCTGTACCAAAGTGAAGAAGGAGGTGAATCATATTATCCTTCAGCATCAGGAAGAGAGAGAGATGGTGAGACTCCACCACGTCAAGATCCAGGTCAAGAAGACCAAGATCAATGCTCTGTTTGATTCTAGCTCACAGGAAAACCTCATAGCAAAAGATTTGGTACATAAGCTTGGGTCGGAAGTACATGATCACCCCATTCCCTACCCATTGGGATGGGTAAATAAGGATGTAGAACTTAGATTCACAAAATGGTGCAAGATCAAGTTTTCCATAAGGGAAAAGTATGTCGATGAAGTGGAGGTAGTTGTAGTACCCCTATATTTTTGTGGTGTATTGTTTAGAGTCCCCTACATGTATATGAGGGATGCGATCTTCATGAGGAGAGCCAACCAATATTTCTTGATCAAGGATGGGAAATCCTTCATCGTCAACGTGCACAAGGTAAATCGATGATCTCTATAGCAAGTGACGACCAAGCAAAAAAGCTAATCAATTCAAGTAGGATATTTGTATTGCTTTTCTTAAGACAAAAATCAGCAAGAAGGTGAATCGATAAAAGTGAAGGAATTTGTGGAGGGATGTACCAAAGAGTAGAAACATCAATTGGAGAGCCTTTTGTAGGCATACATAGAAGTGTTCTAGGAGCCTAAGGATCTACCTTATATGAGGGAGGTGGAGCATGAAATATGATTATTGTTGTATTATCCATTACCAAACATCGAATTGTATAGATAATCTATCATAGAAGTAGATGAAGTGAAGAAGCAGTTACAATAGTTGTTGAAGCAAGGAGTGATACGACCAAGCACCTCACCTTATGGGTCTCCTATCATCCTTGTACCCAAAAAGGGTGGGATTTGGAATATGTTCATCGACTATAGAGCATTGAACAAGACCACACTAAAGAATCAGTACCCTATACCCTTGATCGATGATCAGTTGGACTATCTGTAGCATGCCAAGTACTTCACCAAGTTGGATCTGAAATCGGGATACCAATAGGTGCGAGTGATGGAAGAAGACACCTGGAAGATGGCGTTGAAGACTAGGAAAGGTCTATATTAATGGTTAGTAATGTCCTTTGGTTTATGCAATGCACCAACTACATTTATGTGTTTGATGAATGATGTATTACTCCCTTTCTCATATTCAATTTTTATAGTATATATAAATGATATTGGTTTAGAGTGCTACCAGGGAATAACACATCTCACATCTCAAGTAAGTTTTAGAGACTCCAAAAAAGCACCAGTTGTTGGCTAATTTGAAGAAATGTGAGTACGCTCAATAATCACTTCTGTATTTGCGGTATGTGATTGGTGGAGGAGAACTTAAGATTGATCCTGCAAATATGGAGGCCATCACTAAGTGGCCTACTCCTACAAATGTCATTGAAGTTAGGAGATTTTTAGGGGTGGCACAATACCTTCAAAATTTCATAGCTTCCTTTTTTGTTATGGATACACCCCTCCATGCCATAACAACCAGCAGAAATGGGTTCCAGTGGGGGAAGTGTTTCGAGATATTAATATACACTAGTGGTATTTGGGAAACCACCACATAGTGATACCCAAAATAAACTCAACACATTCAGACAAAAATAAATTCAAACACTTTGTGTACAAAATTTCTTGGAAAAGACATAGAGGGTTTTAGAATAACAACTCACCCGGAGTCCTATCAGTCAAAGTAGACCCCTTGGTTATTCATTGCTCCAATATCCCACCAACACTTCAAGACCAAACCTAAAATCAAGCAAATATTGACAATAAAGTAGTTACTGTTGCAAAAATATAGTTTTACAAATATATTCTTGAATTATTCAACCATATTCAAGAATTCAAAATTGAAAGTAATATACTCAAATTTGGACGGAAAAGGGAGTTCTTTTATAAATTGAAAAATAAGTTACATAAAGATATCACTTGAACCCTATTGCGGCATCATTTTGAAGATGAGATCGGAGTCCATCCACCCAAGTATTTCACACTCAATCTGGTTCACTGAAGGAGATATGCCCAAAAGAATCACTTCAATTCTTTGGCATAATAAAATCGCACAACAATGGTTGAAAATTTGGTTTCAAATAAAGGAATGGGGTTTTTGAGGACTAAGGACAATGTAGATTTTAGCTTTGATTGAAATTTAACAACATGAGGGTACTCTCCAATGCTTGGGTCCTTAAATTCCTTCTCCTATGCCTCTTTTATACTGATGGCGAGGTAGATAGGGAGGTTATGTGTAGTTGCTTATGGGATTGGGATAGTTGGGAATGAATGAAACCATAATATGTCCCATAAAGTAACTTTATTTTATTTTTTACCCTCAAATAGACATGTATGTGGGCTAGAAAAAGGTAGTTCGCGTGGATGCGGTCTAGACATAGGTAGATCATGTACATCTTGGAAAAAATAGTTTTATAAGATGTTTTTCCAAGAATAAGCATTGTTCATAGTTGATAGGGTATAAAGGAAGCATGCAAAAAAGGGTAAATGGATAATATCATCCATCATAGCATCTATGGAACAAATGGACAAAATATTCTATAATAGGAAGAATTAGCAGAAAGGATTGGAAAATCTCAAGCAAAAGATAAGTCAAGCACCAGTTCTTGCATTTCCTAATTTGCATAAGCCTTTTGAATTTGAGACATATGCAAGTGGGTATGCCATGGGAGCAGTTCTTATGCAAGGAGGAAGGATGATATGCTATGATTTTAAAATGTTTCATGGGGGAGTCTTAAACTACCCTAACTGCATCAAGGAACTCTATGCCCTAGTTTAAGTTGTTAAGAAGTGGAAGCATTGTCTGATGGGCAAGGAGACCATCATTCACATTAATCACCAACCATTGTCTTATTTGCAGGCCCAGATTAAGCTACAACAGACCAAATATTATAGATTGATGATATTCTTACAACAATTCTATCTAATCATCAAGTATGAGAAGGGCAGTACGAACAATCTAGCATACATGCTCTCAAGGACACCTACAACCAAGATTATAGATTTGGGAAATCTTATGCACATGGAACCTTTTACCCAACATGTATATAAGGAGGAATACAAAGAAGATGAGGGCTTCAAGGAGGTATTTCAGCAACTTCAAGGCCATTTCCATGTACAATAAGGTGACAATAAGGCTGACTATCATCTCTAGTGTCAATTACTTTGTAAGTTATACAAGATCGGTGTTCCTAAAGGAAAGAGATTGCATCTAACCAGAGAACCACACACCTCTAAATTTGTAGGGAATTTTGGTGTAGAGAAGATAGTTTCAAAGTTACATAGTTTAGTATGTTTATTGGCCTAGAGTGTAAGAAGATGTAGCTCATTTTACCAAAGGATGCATACTTTATTGTACAAGAAACCCCAACAATAGGAAGCAAGGTACCATACCTTACCTGTTCCTAAGACCATGGGAGAGAATATCCATGGATTTTGTGGGTGGTATTCCAACCACTAGGAAGGGACATGACTTTATTTGTTGTAGTTTTCATATTCAGCAAGAAGTGCATTTTTATGCCTTGTAGAAAGACCATCAAAGAAAAAGAAGCAACAAACATGTTCTTTAAATACGTCTAGGTTCACTTTGGGATACCAAGGAGCACCATCTCAGACAAATATAGCAAGTTTCTTAGTATATTTTGGACTACACTTTGGTAAAATTGGACACTAAGTTGAATAGGTCTACAACATTCCATCCACAAATAGATGTACAAACGGAAGTAGTCAACAGGACATTGATACAAATTTTGAGGGTTTAAAATTAGAATCACTAGAAGACTTGGGATGAAAATTTGATATACATTCAACACTCTTATAACATAGCAGTCCACACTTCCATTGGAAATTCCACTTTTGAAACTTCTTTTGGATACTTTCCACCTTCACCTCTAATTTTTTTTTATGGATAGCAAGGGGAAGTGAGGGAAGACACCACAAGTGAAGCAGTAAAATATGAAAATATCATTGATAAGATTAGGAATATCCATTTACAAGTACAAGATGCACTTAAGAATTCATAGGAAAAGTATAAGGAAAGACATGACCAACATAGGGTTGAGAAGACATTTAAGGTTGGAGATAGAGCATGGTTACACCTAAATAAGGAAATACTACAAGGTTATGGGAAGAAGATCAAGGCTCTGAGTTATGACCCTTTTGAGGTATTGGAGAAGGTGGGAGATAATGCCTACAGACTCAATCTACCCCCATACATGTGCATTTACTCAGTAGTGAATGTAGAAAATCTAAAACTATATGAACCTTCCATGTTGGATTGAAAACCCAAGCAAGTATTACCTTATGTAGAGTACTTAGCACCAAAGGCTTAGGCAGAGTTAGTGGAATACACAATTTTGCAAAAGAATTCTAGAACTACCATGCAGGGAAAGGATGAACTCCAGAAGGTTGGGTTGAAAGGACACCTTCCAAGCAAGGCTAAATGGTACCCCAATGAGAAGTTAGAGGAAACATTTCCTCACCTCATTTAGTAAAATATTTTGGCGACTAAAAGACTCCCAAAATGGGTAGGTGTGATCTAAAATGGATCAATATTATTTTTTCACCTACTTGGATATTTTAGGGTCAGAAAATTAGGTGAATTGGATTGTATGGCCCATTTTATGGGCATGTATCATTTTGCATATTTGGGGTTGGATCCTTTTGGGACCTGCTTATGGGTCTAAATTTTTTTTTTTGGGTTCAAAATTACATCACTTGTATGATGCTCATTCACATGATTCTACACTCAGGGACCTTTCCAACAATCCAAAAAACACCTCAAACAAAGTCTATAGGCAGAAGTTATGCCTCCCACAAGTTGACCTATCTAGTTGACCACCATGGTACCGAGTGGATCTAGTCAAATAAATCTTTATAATAAAGAGGAAAGTTTTCATGGGTCCACAAAAGAGTGTTACAATGATAAGAAACATAAATAATTAAATTTCAAACTAGCTAGTGACGCTAGACAATATTAGTAATGACTAAAGAAATTGATTCTTCAAAGAGAGGAATACATTCCAGTTACCTACCGGACCTTTAGGGATTCTTCCACAGTTACCTGTCACCTTGGGAGGTAAAACTGTTTATGTTGATTTCATGGTTGTCTAAGTTCCTTTAAATTTCAATCTACTCCTTGGATGTGATTATGTCTATGCTATGAAAGCCTTCGTGTCCACACTCTTTCGAGTGATGTATTTTCCCTATGATGGGAGGATTGTGACCGTTGATCAAATTTCCTTCGTGACACCCAATCATCGTATGAATGCCATTCAACAAACTTCCCTAAAAGTTCCACACGTATTAGTGGTTTCTTCCCCTTAAACATGAGGGGATTTTCCCCAACCTCTGGACATCATGCTGGGGGGCACGCTACTAACCTATGTACATCATGTTGGATAAGTTCCTTTAAGTTTGAGCAGAGTTTAACTTTGGCTTCAAGCTCATTAAAAAATGAAACCAGTAGTTTGAGCAAAGTTTACCTTTGGCTTCAAGCTATTTAAAAAATGAAACCAGTAGTTTGAGCATAGTTTTATTCCCTTTGAAGCTCGTTAAAAAATGAAATGGCCCCTTTGTGGAGCATAGTTTTATTCTCTTTCAAGCTCATTAAAAAATGAAACCGACCCACAAGCATAGTTTACCTTTGGTTTCAAGCTTGCATAAAAATGAAATAGATCTCCCTCCCATTTATTCGAGTATCCCACTAGGTTTGGAACTTGAACCTTCATTTCATCTACCTGTGTCACTCGACCCTCGTTATTCTTACCCCCCTGGTGAACATATTCATATTAGTAGATAGGTTTTTAGTTGGATAAGGAATACAAGTAGTTAGAAGAAATGAAGCTTGGGGGGCATGTTTCGCCGCTAGCAATCATGCTGGGGGCATTTACCAACCTTTGGCTATCATGTTGGGAAGCAACCCGTCAATGGGCCTTAACTACGAGCATAGTTCTTTTCCTCTGTCAAGATCGTTAAAAAATGAAACAGTACCCCCTGAGCATAGGTTGGTCTTTGTTTCCAAGCTTGTTAAAAAATGGAATAGACCCCTACAAGCATAGTTTCCCTTTGGTTTCAAGCTTGTGTAAAAATGAAACCATTCCCAAGGATAGTTTACCTTTGGTTTCAATCTTGCATAAAAATGAAACCAACTTCATGAGCATAGTTCCCTTTCTGTATCAAGCTCATTAAAAAATGAAACAGGTTCCTATGAGCATAGTTCTATTCTTGTGTCAAGGTCGTTAAAAAATGAAACAGATCCTTTCCCTTTGAGTCGAGTCTTCTCGTAGACTTAGTACCTGAACCTTCTTTTCATCTGCCTATGCCTTAGGCTAATGAAATGAATCCTAGGGGGCATGTATTCAACTTATGGACATTATGTTGAAGTCAACTCAATCGCCTCTCCACACCATGTTGGAGTTAAGTCACTTACTTCTAGCAATCATGCTAGGGGCATGTACCAACCTTTGGATTTCATGACGGGAAGAAATCCACCAATGGGAATAATTTTCGAGCATACTTTCCTTTTTAGGTTTTGAGCTCTTTAAACCATGAAAATAGTCCCAAGCATAGTTCATTTTCTGTTACTAGCTCATTAAAAAATGAAGCAGACATCATGAACATTCTTTTCACTTGTCTTCGAGGTCATTAAAACAGTAAGATAGTGTTGAGCTTACTTTTCATTTTTTTCGTGCTCTGATCAAAACATGAAAAGTGGTTTTGAGCTTACTTTTCACTTTTTTTCGTGCTCTGGTTCAAACATGAATAATATTCTAAGTGCTTTTGATACCATTATCGTGTTCGTTAAAAATTTGAGTAAAAAGGTGTGACTAACAAGTATAGGTTTATCACTTTATCCGGCCTCGCTAGACTAGTTACGAAAAAGGAACTGTGCCGAGTTTACTTTTTCCTTTGTTGTACTCGGTCACCAAACATGACAAAGTTATTCATGGAGTCCTCTTTAAGCTCTTTTCAGACTCCCTAAATAGGAAAAGATCTCCAAGCGAACTTGATTCTTTCACGCTTGTAAAATCATTTGAAAGGTCATCCTTCTGGTGATAGTTTACCACTTTTTCAGACCAGGGGCACTACTTATGAAAAAGGAATACTCTAGTCAATCATGACTGGAAGAGTCCTCTCTTGCGTTGTTTTACCCTTTTTTGGGAGACGAGGCTAACTTTACGAAAAAGGACCATTGGAGTCTTCTTTAGTT
Source organism: Larix kaempferi (assembly GCA_027924585.1). Taxonomy (NCBI): domain Eukaryota; kingdom Viridiplantae; phylum Streptophyta; class Pinopsida; order Pinales; family Pinaceae; genus Larix; species Larix kaempferi. The sequence goes on along the minus strand of BSBM01000910.1, from coordinate 1,725,093 downwards.
CTTTTCGGACTCTCTAAACATGAAATGATGACCAAGTTTACCTTCTATGGACTCGTAAAATCCAACATTGAAGGGCCCGCTATGGGAGGAACCCCTCCTCTCCCAGGTTCGGAAAATATTTGGGATTCGACTCATCTATGAGATGAGCTATACCAAGTATCTGGTTACCCTCATCAAGCTCGTAAAAAACACATGAGGCATTCATCAATCATGATGGGGAAAAAGGAAAGCTTTTGTATTACACCTTTATCAGTGGTAGTACCTAGTCGTTCTTGAACATGGCACTCATTTTCATTTTCATACTGTACTTGGATCATCCATTTGTCCTTGAGTCTTTCCTACTTCCTAAGTCTTGTTACTCCTTGGGGTCATCCAGAGAATACTTCCACCATCATTTGCATTAGGATTCGGTGTCATACTTGTCATGTCAATACTACCAAGTCATGCCATGCCCATGTTCAAGAATATTTTCACCATTCATTATCTGCAGTCAGTACACCTTCCACCATGTCAGTCTGCTCTGAGTCAATATTGCATGTTACCGTACCATCTAATCTACTCCAAAATTTCATTTGTTGTGTTTCGTGTCAATGATGGGGGATTCATCATGGCCCTCCTTCGACAGGTTCATCCTTGTCGACTTCAAATCATCATCCGAGGGTTGAATCTAGAAACCAACTAAGTACCTTGGGCCTACATGCCTCAATGATAGGTTACCTCGCTTTCAACATGAGTTTACATCATTGAATCCTGATTGAAAGATTTCATTTGGTGTTCAACTTCAACTCATTTATTCACACTTGATGATATGTACTGTGATACCTTGGGAATCATTGACATTAATGGTGATTTCCCTCGCGCTTGTTAACGGTATACATCAATGACCGGTAATCAAGTGGTTTCTACCATGTTTGACATTAAGACATTTGTAATCACATCGATAGATTCGTATCATTGTGGGTTCAGCTTGAAGGCCTTAGGGAAGTCATATTGTACCCAGGTTGAAATGGAGATTGTTTGAGTCATATTACATGGATCCACATTTGTATTGGTCGTGGTTGTGTTATCATCTCATCATGGATCTATGCTTGTGTCTAGTATCCATGGTTGTGTTTAGTCGGTCATTACTACCATGGATCTACAATGTATTGGTCGGAAGCCATGTTGTACATTATATGAGACTGTGTTCTCATAGTCAGTTGTACTGCAGTAGCATCCTTTTTCCGACGAGCCATTTCCATTCCTTCTGTCAAAGCATTTCACCTGTCCAGTTTTCAACAGCTTCATGCTTTGGGGGGCATTCTGTTACACCTAAAATCTTACCATCATGAGACTCCGTGTAAACAGCCCTAAAGTTTCCTTGACTAAGTCATTAACTTGGAAGAGATACAAACCTTCTTCTGCTAGGTTTTGAGAGGTCGTCACAGGTTGTCCTAATGCAACCTGCGATGTCACAGGTTGTCCTCTTACAACCTGCGACAATGTCAATTAATTGACTAAAATAGCTTCTTCGATCCCATTCTCGAAGCTAGCTGATGTGGATCCCTATCCCTAGCATGTAGGGGAGTTGGCATTCGATTCCTAGCCTCTTGGAAGGATATCCTATCTCTCTCCTACCATATCTCAACCTACCCTATCCACTTAGTCTTATATACGTGAAGCTCACTCCCATTCCAAGGGGAGGAAGTCTATGGTATCTACATGCTGGTGAAATTACCTTAGGAGAGATCTCTACTCATCCCTTGAGAGATCCATCATCCCTTTGGAGGCTTTGGCATTGGATTGAACAGAGAAGGATTGCCACGTTAAGTCATTGGTTGTAATCTCTTCATCCTATGTATTTCCCTTTTAATACAGTAATATAAGTGCTTTCCACCAAATCTCATTTTGTTGATGATATTTTGTGTAGTTTTCCTGCTTAACTGCTTACTTCGAACTATTATTGTGTAGGTGTATTTTACTACTTGTTCTATTGTGTTGTCTTGACAGGTTTTGCAGCTGAGATCTGAAGACCATCAAGCTTGGAGCAGCATTCAAGGAGAAAAGATCAGTGATCTAAAAGGTGTAGGTGTATTTTACTACTTGTTCTGTTGTGTTGTCTTGATAGGTTTTGCAGCTGAGATATGAAGACCATCAAGCTTGGAGCAGCATTCAAGGAGAAAAGATCAGCGATCTAAAAGGTAAAGCATCTAGTTCCTTGATCTCTAATTAGATCTAGGAGAGTTATTTATGTTCTATCTCTATTTGTTCTAGACTAACGTTGAGCTAGGGAGATCAGGCCTTGAGTCCTCTCTTGGTATATTTTCCATCAAACAAATCTTATCTCGACTCCAATTTCGACTGCACAAAACTCTGATATCTTCAACCTTTGGGTCTTGTGGATCAAGGCTTAGGATTTCTTTGGCTACTTTCATGAATCTTCACCTTTCCCCCTTCCAAAACCCTTCTAAACATTTAGCACAAATCCAGTGCTAACAACTGGCTCCTATTGGGCATGCTATCCTCCCTGTGAGGTATCAAAGAACCCCGTAGACTAGTGCCTTTTCCATTGGGGAAACTCAGACAAGAAAATCAAACCTCTGTCTTTCTGGTTTATTCTGAACATACGCACAAAACAAAAACTATGGCTACCCCCTCCAGATCTTAGGGCCGTCACTTCGGGCTTCAAATCCTTCGGTCCATAATCAGTATTTATTTGCAACTGAAAAAAACTATACACAAAACATGTGCAAACTATAATACAAGAGTTACCTGTCATCCTCGGGATAGATAATGCTTCAAAAATATTCCACTCAGTGGATCTCCTGTCAGTGGAGATCCATCTTGATGCTTCAGGATGAATGAGTTCACACCCCTGTTTTCTGCAATGATATATGGGCCAACCCACATATGATCAAACTTTCTATGTTTATCCTCTCTAGGAGCATCCCATATCAAAAATAAATCATTAACCTGAAACTGCTCTTCCTTCACCTTCCTATCAAAAGTGTTCTTCATCTTTTCTTGGTGCATTTGCACTTTGTCATAAGCTCTATCTCTAAGCTCATTCAATTCAATAATCTGGTTTATCCTCCTCTACACATGATTAGGCTCATCCTCCTGCCCTTGTAACAGCTTCATAAATGGAAGCCCTAATGAGGTGGGGAAAACAACTTCTGCTCCATATACCAGCTGAAAAGGTGACATTCCAATGGCCCTTTTAGTGCTGATCCTATCAGCCCACATAGCATATTTCAATTTTGTGTGCCAGGCCCTTTTGTTTTCCTCCAACAACTTCTTAATTATCCTCACCAAGCTTTTGTCAGAGGCTTCTACCTGTCCATTTCTCTGTGGGTAGTATGCAGTCAAATGGTTTAGGAAGATGTGGGATTTGTGACATAAATTTATCATTTTCTTGGACTTAAAAGCAGATGCATTGTCTATCACAATCCTCTTGGGGCATCCGAATCTGGCTAAAATGTTCTCCTCTAGAAAATCCATGATAACATTCTATGTTTCCCTCCTAGTGGGTATAGCCTCAATCCATTTAGTAAAATAATTTTTGGCTGTAAGGATCCACCTATGCTGACTAGAAGAGTTTGGGTTTATCTCCCCAATGAAGTCTAGCCCCCACTGCTAAAAAGGTGCTTCCACTGAAATTGGGTTGAGGGGAAGTGAAACCAACTTCCTCTTGCCATCAAAGATCTAGCATTGATGAAAAGTAATAGTCTCTTTGTATACATTAGCAAACAGAGAAGGCCAATAGAACCCAGTCATCAAAATCTTGTTGGCTGTCACCTTCCATGAATGGTGACCCCCACAATATCCCTTACGGAAATTTTTCATGGTTTGCAGAGCTTCATTCTCTAGCAAGCAATTCAACAGTATACTCCCTGGATCTTTCCAGTATAAGTATTGGTTCATGATACAGAATTTGGTAGCCTTCAGTTTTATAGACCTGGCTCTTGTTTTGCTTAACCCTGCAGGGGCTTGCAAATTTTGCAGCACATATATAATGTCAGCATACTGAGGGGAAATAGAGAAATCTGGTATTGCCTATACTCCTATGTCTAGCTGACTTGAATGGTCCTCCAAGAAATTTATTTGCAGAGATTCATAATTGGCCTCAGTCATCATCTTTTCCAGCCCCTGTCCCTTTATTAGCTTAGTAGGTTTTATTTCCAGATCATACTCCAACAAAACATCAATCCACTTTTCCCTCTTCCCTTCAGGATCTGGCTGGGTAAGGATGCTCTTCACTGCGTTATTTGGGACATGTGCGATAATATGTGAGTTCAGGATGTATACTCTGAAATATTTCAAGGATTTCACCAAAGCATATGCTTGATTTTCCATTATGTCATATTTTAATTCCCCATCTCTTAACACTCTGCTAAAAAATGCAATTGGATGCTCATCATTCTGGCTATTCTTCTGCAATAGTACTTCATCCACTGTATGTTCAGAAGCATAGAAAAAAATCAGGAAGTCTTTAGTAAAATCTGGGCTTGCTAGGACAGGGGCCTCAGTAATGGCCTTCTTAATGCCCTTGAATGATTCCCTCGCCTCTTTTGTCCATTTTATCTAATTTTCTTTCTCAACATGTTTGTAATGCTTCTCATTATTTCTGCAAAACTAGGGATGAATCTTCTTAGGAAACCTACTTTCCCAGTGAAAGATTGCACCTTTTTCTTGCTCCTTGGTTCCCCTACCTTTTGAATTGCACTAACTCTCTCTGGGTCGATCTTGACACCATCTTTTGAAATTATGTGTCCAAGGATCTTTACTTCTTCTAATGCAAAATTTGACTTCTTTGGATTAAGGGAAATACCATATTTCCTGCATTTGATAAAGACCCTCTCCAAATGCTTAAGGTGTTCTCTGTCATATTTGGAATAGACTATTATATCATCCATATAGACCACCACAAACTTGTCTTTCTCTTCAGAAAATGCTATGTCCATTTCACACTGGAAGGTGGCCCCTGCATTCATTAGCCCAAAGGGAATCTTTGCATACATAAATGTGCCCCAGGGAGTAGTGAAGGTAGTCTTCTCTTGGTCTTCTGGGCACACTTTGACTTGATTATACCCTGAGAACCCATCCATGGTTGAGATCCTCTTAGCTCCTACCACCTTCTGCAAGATATGCTCCATTTTTGGCAAAGGGTAATTATCCTTCAAGGATACCTTGTTAAGATTCCTGAAGTCTATACAAATCCTGATTTCCCCATTCTTTTTTTGGCCAGGTACCAAATTTGCTATCCATTTTGAAAATATCAGAGTGACAATGATCTTGGCATTGAAAATTTTTCTGATTTCCTTCTCTATCACAGGAAGTAATTTTGGGTTTATTCTTCTCAGCTTCTGCCTAAAAGGCTTCTCCCCAGGCTTGATTGGGATTGAATGCTGTATAGTGGAAGTGTCATACTCCTTCAGGTCCTCATATCTCCAAGCAAAAACATCAGCATACTTTTTCATTAGCTTCACATACTCATCCTTTTCTTTAGTAGGGAGCTTTTTGGATAATTTTACAATTCGAGGCTCTTCCTTGGTGCCCAGGTTCTGGTCCTCCAGAGCATCGTTGGCAGGCTCGACTTTGGGATTTTTAACCACGTCATTTTTGTCAAATAACTTTTCCAAGGGTATCAAGCCTTTGGGGATATAATTACTCTTCAGCTGGATGATATCCTTCCCCCCTAACATACCTTTCCATCCTTTGCCTTCGACCCTTTCCTCTTCGGCCTGTTCTTCTCCAATGAAACCCTCCAGGTCTTCATTTTCTGTGTCATCCTGTACATTTTTGAATTCATCAGATAATTCTAGGAACCTCTTAATCTACATGTCATCATCAAATACCTGTCAGTACTTGTAATTATCTAGAATTGATGGCTTGTTCACTATTTCTACTTCATACTTTGTTTGGGAGTAGATTGGGGTTTTGAAACCCCCATCAGTAGTGGCCAAGGACTCTACCACCTGATTCTCAATCCTCGGTATCACCCTGATCTTATGTTCTGAGAAGCAATTACCCAACATATCCCATACTTCATTCCTATAAGCTCGCATCCTGGGATGTCTTGTCTGGTAGCTTTCATTTACTTGATTTATCACTAACTCTGAGTCCCAAAATACCTGCATCTTTTTGGCTCCCATGTCTTTCAAGGCTTGAAATCCCAGTAGCAGGGCCTCATACTCTGCTATGTTTTTAGTGCATTCAAAAGTTAGCTTATATGACAGGGATTTAAATTCTATGTCAGTTGGGATGATCCAAACTCCTGCACCAGCACCATTTTTTCTTAAAGACCCATCAAAATACATTGAACACAACCCTTCTTTGTTCTGCTTCCTTTCTAAGGCCTCTTGTCTTGCTGCAAACTCCTTGTCTTCTTCCACTTCCAGGTGTATAGGAACGTTAGGATCAATTCGGGGTCCATCATTATAGAATATGGAGGATCCTAAGTCTGTATCAATGGCATATATGAGATGGTTCTCAAGTTTGTCTGGGTTGTTGACCATATAAGCTAATCTTTTCTCTCTGTATAGTCTCTTGTTTCCTCCAAATAGAGGGATGGTGACATATGACCAGTCTAGCTGCATATTCCCTCTCAGCTTTGATTCCCAAGACCTGGACAATAGCATACCAAAATTTGCAGGGATGGCAGCCACCACTATGTCCATTACAATGCTTTTGGCTGGGAGCTGAGTCAGTGTTACTACCATGTACTTTATCAACCCCAGACATTTTACCTTCCTGGAATCGAAGGAGTACATATTTTTGTAAGGCCTGGTAACTTCTAAACCCAGTTCATCCACCACTATTTTGGGCATTAAGTTGTGAGAGGCACCAAAATCTAATAGTGCATTGTGTAAAATCATGTCATGAACATTCAAACTCAAATAGAATGGGGGAACATCCTCATCCTCTGCATCTTCAATCTTGGTCCCAAAAACAATTGTAGGAGCATCATCTATCACTTCTAAAATATCTTGCTGACAGTCACCTTGACCACTAACCATTTTGGTGATCTTCTCCCTATATTCATTCTTTAACAACTCATTAAAAGGGATAGATATATTTACCTTTGACAGCTCAGACTTAAAACTGAAGGATGAAACTAGTTTACCAATGTCAATAGGCTCTGGCTACCTAGCTTCCTTGGGATGTTGTTCTTTATTTTCTGAACTATTGTGTGCAGCAACCTCCTGCTGTTTTTCTTTTGGCTTCTCTAGGCCCCTTTGTGCAGCAGCTTTCTGCTGTTTTTCCTTCTGTTTATCAGTGTTTTGCTGAGCACTAGAAGACTGGTTTTGATCGGACTTTCCTTTGTCTATAGTCACATCCCTATTCCTTAGCTTCAAATTTCTTTGAAAGTCATCTACTGCATTCTAGTAGCCCATTTGGTACTGCTCTGAATCTAGCTCGGGAATGGAACTAGTACTTTCTTTGGTGAAGAAATCATGCTCCCTCTCAGTCATATATACCTCACGGTCCAGGCTATCAAATGTTGAATATTGTAACTTCTAAGAATATTATATTTGTACTTTATTATTCCAGATATGTTTCATCCCTCCGAGGTGATCCTATTATGTATCCGGAGATGTTTATTCCTCCAATGAATTGTGGTAACCAGGGTTATTAGATCCTCCATGTGGGGGTCGGCCCTGGGTTAATTAATTAAGGGTTATTAGACTTCATTGGGAGAGGTCGGCCCCATAAGGGAATTAGTCAGTTGGGAACTAGTATAAGTAGAGGAGATTGCTCCTCACTTATCTCACACTTGCTCAGCTCAGAAAGTAGCCCACTTGTGTTTGAGAGGTCTGCATAGGAGGTAGAGAAGGAGGTCAAGTCTTGGAGCACATCTTGTATTTTGGTTGATCATATTATTGAGGAAAGCTTTGTTGGGTTTTCTACCCCATGAGAGTTTCCCAGGGTAAAATCTTTGTCTATATTGTGATTATGTTTCTTTCAGGGATCTTGCTAGTCAAATTAGTTTAAACTTAACATCAAAGTGGTGAATCTGCTCATTCATTGTTTCTTCTTTCCCTTCTTCATCTACCATATTCTCATGGAAAAGGGGCCTTATCTGCTGGTCATCAGGGTTCCTTTGATTTCTCTAGGGAAATGGCCTTCTAAAGTTGGGATTCCTCACTTGATTTTAAGGCTGCTCTCTATTTGGGGGCTTGCTATCTAGGGCCAGCCTGTCCATCAGTTTTTCCATGGTTTTCATCCTCATTTCGAACTTCACGTCACTAGTAGAGGAGGAAGTGGAAGCAAAGGTATGGATTTCTATTTTCTTCTTTTCTAGTTATGTTTTCCCCTTCAATTTTCCTGAAGCCATCATGTTTGATTCTATATCTAGGGCGTCTTTAAACATAGCTGATAATGTAGGTGACTTTCTCTCCCTTAGCATACATGAGAAGTCTCCCTCAAAATCATCTGCATAATGCAGCTTAGCAGCACCTATCAGGGGTTTGATATCAGCTGGAATTGAATTGTACACTCTCATAAATCTGTTGGAAAACTCATGCGCATACTCAAAGTTTCCTTTCTTCAGATGGTTATATTGGGACAATACTTGTGATGGACTCTTTATTGCCTCCCACCTATCTAGGAACAACGTTTGAAAAGATGCAAAGTCAGGGATAGAGGCATCTGCTAAATCTCTGAACCATCTCTTAGCTTCTCTAGATAGACTTTGGGAAAACAACCTCATTTTAGCATCATCATGGTCTACTTCTTCTAGGTAAATAAAATCTTCAAACCTATCTATATGTTGCCTTGCTGAAAAATCACCCTCTCCATCGTACATGATGATTCTCTGTGAGTAATTTTGAGGGAGGTCATGCAAAACAACTAGTAGATCCAAGGGAGAAAACCTAGCTGCCATTGGCCTAGGTGGATTCTGAGCTGCAGGAGGGATATTTTGAGCAGGGTTTGTGGTATGAGGCTGGGGAATCTGGAAATGAGGATTATCTTTCTCAGTTTTAACAGTGTTTTGCAACTTAAACCACATAGGATCTAACAGATATGAATCAAAGTTATTCAGACTTTCATCAGCTAAGTTTAGATCTAATTCTGATGTAGATCTTAACAAGGGTCTTTCAATATTCACTTCTAAATTTAATTCATGAAACTCATATGAATCTTTAGACACGGTTCTTTCAATATTAGCAGCACTGGCCTTATATTTCTCACTTCTATGCATAATCAAGGCTTTTGGATTTTCCACGCCAAGCAAAATCTTAGAGATAGGGTTACCTCTTGTGTGGATATTTCTAGGGGCCAGGGTGCCTTTTGAGATTTCTTTAGAAATGAACTCGAACTCGCCAATCCCTCAAGTGGAGTATACTTTGAATAAAAATATCTCTAAGTGGAGTCCCCAAGGTAGAAGCACAACCTTCTTTAAATTTTGGAAACTTCTATCTACCCATAGAAATCCCTTCTTTATCTGAAAAACTAGAATTCTTTGTCGTTCTCCCAGGGATGATGAGACACTCGTTACCCAGAAACGGCGCTAATATGTTAGCACCTAAAATGTACCTCTAGGTTACAAAGAGTCCATATTAGGGTAACCACAAAACCAATTGAAGAGGGATAAGATGGCTTCTTATCCTCCAGAGAGGGATCTCTCATAGATATGTTTAACAGGGCTAGATAAATGATTAAAACTGAAATTGGATTGTTGTTTGGTTGAAAACGAAATAGGTATCCATTGGGCAGTGGAGTCAACACAGACAGAAAATGAATATCATGACAATGCTTAGAAAACAAACCTACTTAGAGGCAAGGAAGCCACCAGCTCACACTCAAAGTGCTTTAGTTTGATGATTTAGAAGAAAAAAGATGAACAGTCCATCAATATAGAGCATATGTTTATGAATTCTATATCAATTTTAGTAGAAACAGGTTATGAATGCTTGGAATGAAAAGAACATAGCATAATAACTATGAATTCTATTCTAATACTACACTTATCCAAGCATGAACAACATGACAATATGGATTAAACAGAGAAAGAAAACATTCACACAAGGAAAGGAATAAACAGACTGCAAGACCGATGACACATGAATCTCTGAGAGAAAATGCCTGTAAGGCTTTGCCAAATTTTATTGAAACAATATCAAAAATACTCAACACAGAGCAACACATGGATTCCCCAAAATTTTCAACCCTTTGGCATTCTTTTAAATTGTTTATATAGATATTTTGAGCTTCAGGCTTGACTTGTTCTAACATAAAATAGTTACACAACCAGTGACACCTCTTCAACAGGTTCACCACTACAACAAAATGACAAAGTTGGCCAAACTGGATCAACTTTCTTTTACAAATTTACTGATCATTTTTACCAAATGACAACAGACTCCAACAAAAAAGACAAAATGCTCTCGTAATTGCTCCTCCAGCTGGCTGCTTCCACTATCCTCGACTCTTCATGTAACCAACTTCTGCTTGGCCTTTCCATATTTTTCAATGAGTTTCCACTGTTTGGCTGCTAGTAAATCTAAGGAGGAAAACTCTTTAAGCAAAACCCTCATTTCGGTATGCTCCTTGTATGAATATCCCACAAGGAGTGTATGAGCTTCTTTAAATGTCGATACTAGCTTGAAGTATTTTGTCAACTTCTCTACCACCCTCTTGCCTGCCAGAGGCTGCTCCATATATGCAAAGCATTCCTGGTCCAACCTGCACTCCCATATGTTTCCTTGATATCCTTCGTTACTTCTCATGTTTCCATCTTCTTCTCAAAACATGGACAAACCTTTCTTAAATAATGGATCAAACGCCTCTCTGAATAGCTTCACTTGGTTATCTAGGATGTCTATCCCTGCTTGGAAAGTGTTCGCTTACTGGTGCTTGAGTATTACCTTTTTGGCCTGGATAATAGTGGTCACCCTATCTTTTATGTTGGTTGTTTGAACCTGGTACTCAGACAGACCATTTAAGAACTCTATTGCATTCTGGGCATAATCCATAGGTTTCTTGTTTAGCTTCTCATTGGAAACTATGACAGCTGACCTTGCTAGCTTAATCACAGCCTCCTTGTCTAATATGAAGTCCAAATATGGTCTCAGCTCCTCTGCCTATACAAAAATATCATCCCAGATGATCTTCTTTGCTTCCTGCAATGCACTTTTCCCTATAACCTACTGCTTTAGCTTATCATAATCATCCTGCATCGCCTAGTACTTGGTTTCCCAAGCCTCCCTTTCTTTTTCTGCAGTGTCCTTAAGGGTTATTAGGTTGGAATTCTACTTCTTCCACTAGGTTTTTTGGACACAAAATCTGACAACCAAAACATCAGATCTTCTACATCTTGTGGTTGACTATCCGACAACCTCTGTGTTTTTTTAACTCCGGTCCAAATTCGGCTGCAATCCGATGGCTTGGACTTCATCGGATATTCGACTCCCATAGATCGTTGAATAAACGACTACATGGAATTCGATTCTCTGACTTGTGTCATTTCACATGACGTCGGATATTGTCTTTGCGGATGCCGAATATCCGACACCCCTTACAAATGGAACTGGCTGAAATTCGACATCAAATGTTGTCGAAGCTATGGCAAAGACGTCGGATTTATTCATTGTGTGGGTTAGCTATCCGACACCCCTTTCAAATGGAACTGGCTGCAATTCTATGTCAAATGCCTTTGGAGCTATGGTAAAGAAATCAGATTTCTTCAATGTGGTGGTTGGATATCCGACGCCACTTACAAATGGAACTAGCTGAATTCGATGTCAAATCCCATCGGAGCTATGGCATGTTGAATATTGTAACTTCTAAGAATATTATATTTGTACATTATTTATTCCGGAGATGTTCCATCCCTCCGAGGTGATTCTATTATGTATCCGGAGATGTTTATTCCTCCGAGGAGTTGTGGCAACTAGGTTTATTAGACCCACCATGTGGGGGTCGGCCCAGTCAGTTATAATAGGGTATTTAACCTAATGGTTAAATACGAGCCTACATGTACTTGTGTAAAATATATGTCAGAGTAGTGTATAAATAGAGGAGGTGTGTTCCTCATTTGACACACTCACACACTTGAAAAGAGGAGCACTTGTCTGGGAGATCTGCTAAGGAGGATTAGAAGGAGGGAGCACATCTTGTATTTTGGTTTATCATCTCTTATTGAGGAAAGCTTTGCTGGGTTTTCTACCCCATGAGGGTTTCCCAGGATAAATCTGTGTCTCTTGTGTTTATGCTATGCTTGTTGTTTCTTCAGTGATCCTGTATATGCTATTATTGTGAAATGGAATGTAATGCTGCTATTTTCTATTTTAGCATATTAAATATTAACATGGTATCAGAGCTAACCTGAAGGAAGACAAGGTATGGCACTAACGACACTTGCTTTACTTACGACAATTTGAAGGATAGGGTTTTACATAGCAAAAACCAGTCATCGTAGCACTTTCGCTATAAATTCGTTTTGGCGAAGTTTTCGGATCTGAAATTGTTACAAGCCGAAGATTAAATCTCCAGGTACCTTGTGTCCAAAGGAAAACCTCTAATTCGTTGTACTTTGTGATTTATGATTTGTACAATATAGGGTTTCTGCCTCTTCCAGATCTGAGTCAAAATCCGGTGACCTTGGGAAAAAGGTCATATCTTGGGCTAGGAAGATCCAAATGAAATTTCGTAAAAAGTGACAGGTAGTACACAGTCTATACTATCTCAGTAAACTTTTACAGAGGCCGAAGTTGAACCAGTGACACGTGGCACTCCGTACAAGTTCGCTCTCCTGTATTATCCCATAAACAGATCATGTTGCGACACTTGGCATAACTCTCTCTCAGAGAGTCCGATTGAGGTCAGACCTATCAGGATGGAAAGATAACAGGCCGAGATATCTCAATAAATTTTTTCAGAAGCCGAAGTTCAAACAATGACACGTGGCACGCCGTACAAGTTCTCTATTCTGTTTTATCCCAAAACAAGTCACGTTGCGACATTTGACATAACTCTCTCTCAGAGAATCCAATTGAGGTCAGACCTATCAGGATGGAAAGATAACAGGTCAGGATATCTCAGAAAACTTTTTCAGACCCTGTGGATTAAAAAGTTTGGAGTTACACCAGAAACAATCAGGTACATATTTCTGTCAAAACAGAATTATTTTTGAGTACCTTCATTCATGGCTTCCGGAATTTAGGGCTTTGAAGAAAGTTGGAATTTTTGTAAACGGAGACCACAGCTGAATGCTACTCATCAAAATAGAAATTTAGAGACCAAGATCAGATTTTTTGGTTGGGCAGAAGAGTGGGATTCATCAAACCCCAATTCAGGGTCACGTCCAATGAATCCGGAAGTTTCAAAGGCAAAATTGAGGAGTGAAACTTTGCAGTTTTCAAATTCTGAAGATATCAGTTTGATCATCTCATCAAGGCGCATATTTCTATCCTTTCGGAAGTTTGAAATTCAAAGTTTGAATTTTTGGGGTTTCTCTAACAAACCCATATCCAGCTCCAGGTCCAGTTCTTGCAAATCAAGTGGATAGGGTTAATCCTAGAAGAAGATGGATTGGTCACTTGCATAAGTGAAGGAGTTCCTGTTTCAGAGGGAGATGAGGCTAAGGCTTTACATAAGGAGATTACAAGCGATCTCAACAGGTATGACTCATCGAGGTACATCACAAAAGACAAATCAGGTTCCATGACCATGAAAACATGAAGACAAAGACTCATCCATAATCTTTGTTCTACTTACGAGTGGTACAGAATGAATAGAAGTTCAAAAGACATACAGAAGATCAAGCGGGAGGCAGCCACACAAACATAAAAGATAAGTATTTGAGTTGTTATTTGAAATAGTAATGATATTGCCTGTAATAGGTTGTATGCATATTTGTATTCCTAGAATATATAATGCTGAGTGTAAACATTCATAGAGCATTGAACAGTATACAACTAATGTGCATATGATTGGTAAGTTGGACAAACATTCCATTGTTGCTTGTCTAGAATGAAACCTCTTTGCTGACATGCCGAGAGCTGTGCACACTCTCGATAGTATGTTCTGGTAGAGATGGAAGGCATCTAGATAGCCACTGTATGCATACAGGATATGGGAAAGTGTTGTGCCAAAGTATTGGTCAAATTAGTTGCATAACTATATAAATGATATCTGTATGCATAATAGGTTACCATGTCAATATGATTTGATGATTATGAAGTATTACTAATCCTGTACTTAATTTTGATTTGTAGGAAAGATCATGATGAATGATGAACACTGAACAAGCAATGGATGTTCAACAAGAAGATTTACAAATCAAACAAAATATAGAAGGCTCATGGCTAGAAGATTCTCTTAGAAAGAGGAAGAGAATCATGATGAGATGTTTGCTCCAAGTGGCTAAGATAAGACCATTCTCTTAATGGTGTAATTAAAGAAGAAGTGTGAATCAGGTTCTATATGGGTTCCCAGGATCGATAATCAATTGATGAGCTTAATGATCACCATGGGTGATGTGGATCTCAACCTTTGCTACAAGGTTGAATATGGCTTCTATACACATATGACATGGATACAAGAAGGAACTCACCACAGAGTTCGAATGATGTTGAGGCTCATATCAGTAGACCCATCTGATGAGAGATGGCACAAATAGATGACTGTAGAAATGAAATTGAAAGATCTCAGATTAATGCATTACTTTCTAGGTCTAAAAGTATGGAAAGTCTCAGAAGGAATCTCTCTCAACCAGAGAAAGTATGCTGAGAAATCTTGAGAAGACTTGATATGTTGGAATGGCCACTCTTATGGATTCCGACTTGAAGCTGTTAGGAGATGACTCATCAGAGTTAGTGGATATAACTCTGTACAGTCAAATTATTGGGTCATTGATGTATCTAACATATACTAGGTTAGATATATGCTTTGTTGTGAACACCTTGAGTCAGTATCTAGTGGAAACTAGATGTGTTCACCCGATAGTTGCAAAGCATGTGATGAGGCACATAAAGGATACGATAGACTTTGATCTATGCTATCTTGGAGATCATGACTTCAGATGGCTACTCAGATGGTGATTGGGAAGAAAGTGTATCAAACAGGAAGAACACATCGAGAGGATGTTATTGTCTGGGATTATCCATGATCTTGTGGTTTAGCTGGAAGCAGTCTAGTGTGGCTCTCAACACAAGCGGAATATATGGCTGCTTGATCTACTTGTTGTGAAGAAGTTTGGCTTCAGGATTGTTTGACTTAGAGATAGAACCAACTGTGATCCTATGTGATAAATAGAGTTGTATCAAGATGACATAGAATCTAGTGTTCCATGATAAGTCAAAGAACATAGGGAACTAACAAGATATGACGCAGAAAGGAACTATAAAGTTTGAATTTGTAACAGGTTACTGTTGTACTAACCAAACCTCTACGTCAAGTGAAGAAGTTACCAACCAAACCTCTGTCTCGAGTGAAATTTGAATACTTCCGAGACAAGCTTGGTTTAGTTCAAAAGGACACTCCTCGAAAGGGGGAGTAGTATAGTCACTGTTGATGAGATTGTCTCATCGAACAACAAGGTCGATGATGAGGTAACCTGTTCTCTACACCTAGATACTTAGAAATATTTAGATTTAGGACTCTTATACTTAGAATACTTAGTTTTACTTATACATGCTTTTGATGATAGATGTTATGCATGTTTTGATGATGAGGATACATGTTTTGTTATACATGTTTTGATGATGAGGATACATGTTACATGTTTTGTTATACATGTTTTGATGATGAGGATACATGTTTTGTTATACATGTTTTGATGATGAGGATACATGATTTTCACATGTTTTGATGAAGTTCTTGGTAAACATGTGAGGGGATTGGATCATCCCTGGACTTTAGTCCAAAAGAAGAGTCGTAGACATATGTCTTCGAGAATGAAGTCCTTGGTGGACTTGAGGGGATTGGATCATCCCTGGACTTCAGTCCTAAAGAGAGCCGTAGACGTATGTCTTCAAGAATGAAGTCCTTGGTGGATTTGAAGGGATTGGATCATCCCTGGACTTCAGTCCTAAAGAGAGCCGTAGACGTATTTCTTCGAGAATAAAGTCCTTGGTGGACTTGAGGGGATTGGATCATCCCTGGACTTCAGTCCGAAAGAAGAGCCGTAGACGTATGTCTTCGAGAATGAAGTTCTTGGTGAACATGTGAGGGGATTGGATCATCCCTGGACTTCAGTCCGAAAGAAGAGCCGTAGACGTATGTCTTCGAGAATGAAGTTCTTGGTGAACATGTGAGGGGATTGGATCATCCCTGGACTTCAGTCCGAAAGAAGAGCCGTAGACGTATGTCTTCGAGAATGAAGTTCTTGGTGAACATGTGAGGGGATTGGATCATCCCTGGACTTCAGTCCTAAAGAGAGCCATAGACGTATGTCTTTGAGAATGAAGTCCTTGGTGGAATTGAGGGGATTGGATCATCCCTGGAATTCAGTCCTAAAGAGAGCCGTAGACATGATGTCTCCGAGAACAAAATCCTGAATGAACAGGTAAGGGGATTGGATCATCCTCGGACTTTGGTCCTGTGAATTGAACCGTAGACATGAGGTCTCCGAGAATTGAATAGGACTGGATCATCCCTGAGCTTCGGTTCAAAAGGTACATGATAGGACTGGATCGTCCCTGAGCTTCGGTTCAAAAGGTACATGATAGGACTGGATCGTCCTTGGACCTCGGTTCAAAATGTACATGACAAATCCTAGAATTGTTCTAGGTTACATCCAGCATGAAACAGGGCTGGCTCTGTAGATATGATACATCCAGCATGAAACAGGGTTGGCTCTGTAGATGTGATACATCCAGCATGAAACAGGGTTGGCTCTGTAGATGTGATACATCCAGCATGAAACAGGGCTGGCTCTGTAGATGTGATACATCCAGCATGAAACAGGGCTGGCTCTGTAGATGTGATACATCCAGCATGAAACAGGGCTGGCTCTGTAGATGTGATACATCCAGCATGAAACAGGGCTGGCTCTGTAGATGTGATACATCCAGCATGAAACAGGGTTGGCTCTGTAGATGTGATACATCCAGCATGAAACAGGGTTGGCTCTGTAGATGTGACACATCCAGTATGAAAAAGGACTGGCTCTGTGGCGGTAAATCCTAGATCTGATCTAGGTCACATCCAGTATGAAAAAGGACTGGCACTGTGGTTGGGATTGGATCGTCCCTAGACATGAGACTTGTCTTAAAGAGATAAGGATTGATCATCCTGGAACTTGATGTGGATTGCATCATCCATGGACCTATGTCCTAAAGAGAGCAGGATTGATCATCCTGTAATATGATCGTGTGATGACGATGCTGCCGATCGTGTGATGACGATGCTAATCGTATGATGACGATGCTGATCGTGTGATGACGATGCTACCGATCGTGTGACGACGATGCTGATTGTGTGATGACGATGCTAATGATTGTGTGATGACGATGTTGATGATCGTGTGATGACGATGCTGATGATTGTGTGATGACGATGCTGATGATCATGTGATGACGATGCTGATGATCGTGTGATGACGATGATGATGACGATGCTGATGATCAAGTAATATCAACTTTGATGATGTTGATGTTCCAGTAACTAGTTGAGTTACTGATGATGATGAATTGAAGAAAGCTTCCGATGATATATAGATGATGTAGTCAATGACTCCTTGCTCCTGTAGATGTTGTTATAATATCCTTCTCGTTAAGGGGGAGTGTTGAATATTGTAACTTCTAAGAATATTATATTTGTACATTATTTATTCCGGAGATGTTCCATCCCTCCGAGGTGATTCTATTATGTATCCGGAGATGTTTATTCCTCCGAGGAGTTGTGGCAACTAGGGTTATTAGACCCACCATGTGGGGGTCGGCCCAGTCAGTTATAATAGGGTATTTAACCTAATGGTTAAATACGAGCCTACATGTACTTGTGTAAAATATATGTCAGAGTAGTGTATAAATAGAGGAGGTGTGTTCCTCATTTGACACACTCACACACTTGAAAAGAGGAGCACTTGTCTGGGAGATTTGCTAAGGAGGATTAGAAGGAGGGAGCACATCTTGTATTTTGGTTTATCATCTTATTGAGGAAAGCTTTGCTGGGTTTTCTACCCCATGAGGTTTTCCCAGGATAAATCTGTGTCTCTTGTGTTTATGCTATGCTTGTTGTTTCTTCAGTGATCCTGTATATGCTATTATTGTGAAATGGAATGTAATGCTGCTATTTTCTATTTTAGCATATTAAATATTAACATGGCAAAGACGTCGGATTTCTCCAATGTGGTGGTCGGATATCCGACGCCTCTTACAAATGGAACTAGCTTAATCCGATGTCAAATGTCGTCAAAGCTATGGCAAAGACGTCGGATTTCTTTAGTGTGGTCGTCGGTTATCCAACTACGTTATGAAATTTAAAAAAAAAACATCATTATTTGAAAGGTGATGCCCTCGAGGAAGTTCATATGATAGGGGGAGTAGTTGAATCAAATGAAATAAAAGCAACTTGATGTTTGTAGGATTTTATTTTATGAATTTACTAGATATAATTGACAAGTATGAGTTCAAGAAATATGGCACAATGAAGAATGTTGAAGGAGATAGTGGACAAACTCGGGATTGCTAGAAGTTATCGATGCAAGGAAGACATGGTGAAATTGAATATTACACATCTCTAAGTGCTCAGCATGTTATAACAGAATTGGATAAGGTCAAATAAGTTTTCGGTAAGGATAAAGTGGACAATCTCGGGCTTGATACTCTTGGAAGAAGGATGCTTCAGTGAAGAAATGTACTGGATATTGTTGAAGATAATATCCTTTCAGCTTGATTTGACAAGAAGTATGACTGAGAAATGATATGATTGATATAAGGGGGAGTATGGAATGATGATGAATGCTTACCTTTTATGAATTTACTAGACATAACCTTGTTGAAGTGTGAAGTTGCATAAGGGGGAGAATTTTAGCATGAAAAAACCAACAACAAAATGTTGATCAAGATGGAAAGGTACAAGGATAATTTACAAGACACAATATCAAGATCAATCAATAGGCGGAGTAGTTGAAGGAAATGAAATTTTACTTCATTTGCTCCAACTACTCCCCCTATCATATGAACTTCTCCCGTCATATCCAAGTCTTACCTTGATTTCAAGAGGCGGCTGTGAAGTCGAACTATCATAATGCATCGTTTCATATATCTCTGGTTTTCTAAAAACTCTAGAATGAATATAAAGAGTATTTCCACGGTAATATATTCCATCCAAACCTATCAAGTGCACTTTTAGGTCAGCAATATTGTCATCTCCGAACTGTGGCAGCTCTATGGCCATTTTCACCCTGTAAATTGAAGGATTCCTACAAACACAAACCACTATGTTACGCGAACTTATTTAAGGGCTTTGTTACATTTGCTTCTAATATCTTTCATCGCTTTGTTACAAGAATATTACTAACCTAAAAGTACACTTGATAGGTTTGGATGGAATACATTACTGTGGAATTCCTCTTTATGTTCATTCTCGAGTGACTCGATATTAACAATTCCCATTATCACAAGGGGATACATAAAGTTCAAAAAGGAAAATAAAGAAAACATATAAAGGGATACGTAAAGTTGACAACAAAAAATAAATAAAATCTATAATTTGCATCAAAAGAATAACAAGGTACCAACTGAACTGAGGAGATTCGAACCCGCGACCTATGTCTAGTCCCAAGGCTACCACCTTCAAGCCTGACCTTATCAATCAATTCCCATCGCCATTTCCTCTCATACGAAGTCCCACAACCATTTCTCTCGACACCCAGTACTCTTCATTCATTCTGCATGCATTTCACTATGCAATGGTCTTAGATTCTCACTGTGTTTTCCCTCAATTGGTTTCTCAATTCAATATGACCCACGCCCGCCGTCCAAGGAGTGTTTCCAGCAGTCTTGAGTTTCAGCTTGGAAATGGTGACGATTCATGGTATTATGTTTCCCTTCAGCTACAATATGGAAAACTCATAGTTTACTGCGAAGGTTTGTCTGACAAATGTGATGGTTTGGGTCATGCTGAATCGAGAAACTGAAACCATCACATTTGTCAAACAAACATTCTTATGAGAGATTTAATTTTGTCATATTCCAACCGAAGGGAAACATAATACCATGAATCGTCACCATTTCCAGGATGAAACTCTAGACTGCTAGCAACACTCCTCGGACGACAGGCATGGGTCATGCTAAATCGAGAAACTAATTGAGGGAAAGCGCAGTGGGAATTTTAGACTATTGCATAGTGAAATGCATGCATAATGAATCAAGCTTGAAAGTGGTATCCCATCGTCTCCCACTATGAAATGCATGTAGAATGAATCAATTTGCATGAAGGTGGTCTCCCATTGTCAACTGCACTTCAAGCTTGAAGGTGGTAGACTTGGGACTAGACATAGGTCGCAGGTTCTAATCTCCTCAGTTCAGTTCGTACCCTATTATTTTTCCGATGCAAATTATATGTTTTCTTTAATTTCCTGTTTTCTTTAATTCCCTAGCGTAAGAGGAGCCATTATGGGCAATTTGCAGCCCTAAAAAATGATGAACATTGACAACAAGCAGCATGTTTCTAATTGTTGTTGGTGTGTGCTAGATTAGTTGCAAATATCATGCTTTAGAAGCCAGGCTTCAATGGTAAATAGACCATTTTGGAAGGGTTTAATGTGAGGTTAAGGATATTGATTCCAGTGCATCATTTACTCAGCCTTTGAAGTTGTGGAAACTCGAAATTGGTTATGATGAGCAACCAAACATCACAACAAGCTCCAAGAAATTGTCAAAATTTAGATGACACGCGAGTGGGTTGTAGAAAGCCAACATCGTAGCCATTCATTGAGATCCTCTCTGTTTCAAGAATAATTTAATATTATCTACTAAACAGGGCCAACCACGTGAAGGTGGAATCTCTTATGGCACCTCCCCCCCCTCACATGACTCTCAATTCCCCATACCCAATGCATGTACTTGAAAAAAACAAATACATGCAAATTCATCGATATTTCATCATGAACTTTCATCTACCATTCATTCAATAAGGGCTAACATTCATTAAACCATTGTTTCATTTAGTCAACACATTCATACAATAAAAGATAACATTCAATAAACCATTCGTTCATTCAATAAAAACTGACATTCAATAAAGTTAATAGTTTACTACACTGAATCATTAAACCATTAAACCATTCATTCATTCATTAGGCCAAAAATCATGGACGATATATTGTTATCAAAAATAATTACACGACATTTTTCCAATCACTTCTTTTTAGTTTTTCTTCTCTTTAGTGGTAAATAATCTCTAAGAGGAGCATCTACATCTGGACTTTCTCTTCCAGTTCTTGGTTCTTCATCAGGCGCTTGTGGTGATGTCTGCATCCCAGAGTGTTGATCTAGACGTGGATTTTGCGGCAAGGGTTTTAGATTTTCTGCAACAATGTGAAAATTTTACATCGTTGTATTTTTCTATTGTAATGACAAGTATTTCATTCAAAAAAAACATTACAAAGGTGTTTTTTTACCTGGTGTGGCCACATCATGTTGTTCTTGTTCTTGTCCAAGATCAACCTGTACAGTTTCACCCTCTACATGCTCTGTAGTTGAAATATGGTGAACTACAATTAATGTTCACCATTTGCAATGCTATACATAAAATTGTAGCATATGAATAAATTCATTACCAGGATTCGAAGCATGATCTTCGATTTGTTGTTGTCCCTCCTCAACATTAGGGGGATTATTGATTTCTTGCTCAAAATAGAGTCAATATTTTTTGTCAAGTATTTATAACGAATAGATTACACAAGCGGTTAATCTTCAATAAAGTATATAGATTCTATTTACCTATGCACCGGATGGATTGGTACCAGAAGACTGTGTTTGGATAGACAAGATTTTTTGGCATTCAACAACAGCTCCAAATCCTTGCTTGAAGCCAAGCTTCATGTCTTTCTCAGTGGCATGTATGCATTATTGGTTTTTCGAAACTTACAATTCGTGCCGCCAAATTCGAATAACCACCAGGCCCAAGCTTTTGCTGACCTATTTTTTTCAGTCTTTCCTTTGTGGCCTTTGATGTGTCTGGTAGCCTATGCAAGTGTTGAAATACGTTATATGTTCCAAGTTCAATATAGAAATCAATAATAATAAGGTTTAGAATTACATTGCGGAAAGTATTGCATACCTCCCTGTGCCTGGTGTTATCTTTCCTTCTCTTCTCTGAGCCCTATCCTTTACATCCTCCACTAGATCTCTCCACTCCGTTGGTGGAATCATTGGAGGGTTCTCATACCTAGGTTTTTTTTCCAGGTGGGTCCTATATTGGTCTCGGACAACCTCGATATGTCGTCCATCTTTTTTCAGGACCTCGACTTTATTGAAGGTGTTGTCGCCAAACAGGCCAACCAACCGATTAGTGAGTTCATATTTTAAATATTTCGGTTGTTTATCTCACCTTTCTCAGATGGTGGTCCCGAAGATATCCAAGCACGCGTCATTCATTTGTTTATAGAAAACATCATTTCCTGCAAAACGATCATGCCATGATCATAATTAGTTGGAAGAAAACATTTTATCGGTATGTTACAATGAAGTTATAAACACTAACTTGATCAACGTATATTAATTACCTGGGACCTTCTCGATCTTTATTGGGAGGAGATATACATCGACCAAAAAATTTGCCTCCATTGTTCCCGTGCTAGTGACACAGGAAGATCTTGGAAATGCAGCTAGGTCGATATCAATATTACCAGGATTCTCGTTGTCGACCACTTCTCGTGACGATGCGGTGTGTGTCGGTCATTAGCGGCCGGTGCGCTTACAGTTGGGGTCCGTAGTGTGTCAGAACGTGTTTTCGACTGTTCATTCGACAACAATGGCGAAGGAGTCGATGCACATGGAGTCGTTTGCTCATGATTCCACATCTCTCCATGAGCCTCACTGGGGCCAACATCGCCTCCACCACTATTGTGTGGTATCTGATAATTCTGTAAATACAAACCACGTCTTATACGTTCAGTACTATCATATAAAAGAGAAAATTATAAATTTATAAATGAATTATTTTATGAATCAAGATTCTTCAACTTACTTGCAAGGATTCAGATTTCCATTCTGACAATTCAATCCTTGCCAGGTTCTGGCTTGTTTGTGGAAACTTAAGTAGCAGAGAAATGATTTCCGCACTATATTTTTCCAACAATTTGTCTATCATCTTTAATGGGTTTGTGGCTTCACCAATTACGTCAGAATCTTTAAGGATCTCATCCACTTCAGGATCTACTAAACATTCTTCTGATGTTGTTTCAAACAACGATTCACTGGGCTGCAACAAAAATATATAAAACACTATTGAGTTATATAATGATAGATTCCTAAAATTATATTAACAAAACATATCTATCATGATAGATTCCTAAAATTACAACTAGGTTTACTTGGTTCCTGGACGATGGTGTCGTCTGATCCATAGCTGTGGACTTGCCCCAATCATCGAGCCCCTGCAAAAAAGAATTAGAAAACATTATCACAACGAAACCAGTATACACATGAAAAATACATAACAAAATAAACATTATGCTACGTATTATATTGGTACAATTCCAATGGATTTTACCTGCAACATAGATGATCATGATCCACTCCTTAGATTGATGCTCATAGGTGACTTTCCCTGATCTGCTAATATCAGGGAGCTGCCCCTTACAGATACCTAAATAAAAAACATAGTGAAATTCACCTAAACGAGTCCAAAACTAATCATGAAAAAACACATCAATTAAAAACTATTATTAAGTATTATATTTTTACTATTACAAAGAATATGTATACCTGTTGCGTCGAGGGTACTGTGACCGTTGCAGAACCGAACTGCATAAAAAACATAGAGAAAATTACATAAACGAAATAATTAGATAACATTATAGGAACGAGGCCAATATACTAATAATGAAAAAACAAAGGAAAAAAAACTATTTTTTCTTATTATATTTGGACTATTACAAAGATGTATACCTGATCCCTCAAGGAAGATGTACTCCTCCGACCATATGTTGGCGGGGTTTTATCCCGATCACTAGCCTGCGAAGTAAATATGGAAAATTTAAATGAAATAAACTAACGAAAAAATCCTCAATATGTTAAATTCATTAATAAAAGGTCGGGTAAATTGTTATATGTACCACTCCCATAGCAACCTTTTTTTTATCTACTCGATTCAAATTGTAATTTATAAGCAACTCTTCCCCTGAAGATATTGATTTAATGGAAACTACAAAAACATGGTTTCCTTCACACCCCTCAAATTTGCAATTTGGTTGCTTAATTGTAGACCCTGGTTGTGTACTGTTTATAAACCCTGCAATATTCCCTGTGGACTTTGGCCTTCCTTCCATGTACAACGTTGCTCCTTTATTTTGATTTTTGTCTTTCAACTGTAAATAGTTTGTTGAAAATCCATAGCTATGCATACTTTTTGTAAATTGGACCAGGTACATCCAATCTGTGTGGCTATAATAGGGTCCAACATACTCCATCAATTTTGTACATGTGTTGTAAGGGACCCTTATGCCATCCATGCAAAACAACCCGAAACCATGTATTGACGACGGTGCTATTCGATATATCCTCTCGTTCACACTAAAATCTGTGTTCGGTTGAGGAAGATCCTTGGGTACCCATTTTTTCACTAAATGTCTATACCTCAAGGGCACCTCGAGGTCGTCTTTTGTCTCATCACCATAGGAACATGACCCCCCTCGACCGTGAAAAAATTCATTGCATTTATCGAATTTTCTTCTAGTCTTTTGACATCTAGTTGATACAACTCTTCTAGACCTACTAGATGTCTCACTTTCCTCTAGCCTTCCTAAAATCCCCTCGCTCGAGGAAGACATATCTAACAAATACCTATTTGGTTCTACCTACACCATGGGAAAAAAATTTAGATACAACTACAAGGCATAGCGCCTCTTAAAAGGTGACGTGTAGCGCCTTTTATAATGTTACTTGATCCTCATTCCCTTTCTCAACATGTAGGCATTCAAGCGATGAGGAAGACGATCACTTTATCTTTCTTATGAATACAAATTCACGCAATTATGAGCTTTCTTTTATTGCTACTTTGGGTCTTGACTCCCATATCAAACCATCCAACTATCAGCTTTGTCGTCATGTCCCGAAAGTCTCTCTCATCCCATTAGTTTGGGTTCATCAACTTAGTAGTTGAAGTCCAATCACATTTAGTAAGATATTTATATTCAGCAATAGTAATATAAAATAAAAATCACTAACCATTATGGAAAACTTCTAAAAGTTTTTATGACTTTCAAAAGTAAGATCTTTTAGGTGGTTAATAAGTGTTCACAAATATTCAAAAACAATATTTTATATAATGTTGTGGAACTTGTATAATATTTTTCAACCATGGTCTTCTTAGATGACTGAAAGTAATTGAATCAAGCAAAAATGGAACCGTAAACATGTAAGTTGTTTTGAAAAATGGTAGCTTTCAGTCATACTCCCAACTAAAGTTGCCTTTGGACAATTACTTGTAATATTGACTTAGGGTATTTAATTCATAGCATAGATTTTCAATCATATTGACACGGAGAAAAGTAGAGCTTTCTTTATATTATCATGACATAGTTACAAAGACTTTCTTTTCAATCTTCATGACAATCTGAATGGACAGGCCCCACTCATAGCTAAATAATTTTGAGATATTTAAAAATCATCGGACTATGGGGGACCATATATTTCTCGAAAGACGTTGGATTTAGTGCACGATGCCTTTGAATAAATAGAACTCCGAACCACATGTCTATTATGATGCATGTGGACATATATGCGGGTTTTGACAAGCCATTGTTCTTTGTATTTAATGTAGTACCCAAGGATTTGATCCTCAGTAATCTTTGTCTGCAAAATATCTTTGACCTGTTCGAGAGATCCTCCAACTTCCCGTTTTAGATTATAAATAACAGCTTGTTCTAATGTTGTCAAGTTGATGCCGAATGACTGCCACCTGTCTCTCATCCAATAAGGGATGTAGAATGCAGGATCCTCATAGATTTGTGGAATTTGAAGTCCAAAATTTAGCATGTTCTATCTGTATTTTTCAAGAATTTCCACCATAATTTTTTATATTTTTCATAAGTGTGTGTGATACTTGGAAACCAGAGACTAGCATCTTGATGTGGCCATGCTTCCAAAGAACGTATCCAATTAATACAGTAGTATTGTTGGTCTAGTTGTAGCCCGAGGTGATGTGTAGAGACCTCTGTCGAGATTAAGGTAAGATCCTGGTAGAGTTTTGTTAACCAATTGCTTGCATCGGTTTCTTTTCTCAAGGAGTTGTTGTAAATCATCTCTGGTACAATACTGGATCCCATAGGCATTCTTCTGAGTTCTGGCACTAGTCTAATAAAAGCATCAGATGCATGTAAGTTAGCATCTAATACTTCAGTATGTCTCAACTCCCACCTAGGTTTCTAGTCTTGCATATAATCCAACCACGTCATATTATCATCAATTTTATAGATCTGATGTTTTCCATCGGTCCAAGCAAAGATTTCCATGTTTACTTGTGGGTTATGGGCCCACTGGATTCTGCTTTGACCTTCTACGCTCACTTGCACTAGGATTGCTTGTTTCAGGCTAGCTTTCTTCAAGCTCGGTTGTTAAAAATTAACAGCATACTTCTGTGTCAAATATTCTCTTGTTAAAAAGTCAGGAATGCTTTTTTCTTTCCCAGAAATGTGCTCATGAACAGCACAGTTATAACATCAAAAAAATGATTGCCATCTTGCAAGCTTTCCTTTTGTTGTTGCAAATTTTATTGTGTTGTTTAGCACAAATGGAAGACTGGAGCAATCTGTTCTAGTTATGATAAGGTCATGGTTCAACAAATAAAGTCATAGTTCTACTTAGTTTTCTGTCAGGACACTTATTCTCCAAGATAATTTTCCTCACAAGTTCAATCGAGGCCGAGTTCCACCACTCTTAAAATTCATTATTAGCAAATATAATTTGATTACCAATAATTTTGTCTGACAGTACAAGTCTTAACTACTTAATTCAAATTATTTACCACGTATTTGATTACTTAAGTCTTATAACCAACACATATTTGATTACCTGGGTGTAGACATTTCCTGTAATATACTCAGAAGAGTTACTTTCAAAAATGACTATGCCTCTTAGAGGCCAGTCAACTCTAGGAACCAAGTGACCCTATTATAGGGTTAGTACAAACCAGAGAGAGAGAGATGACTGGGCTATGGTACGGTCAATCAAAGAAAGTCAAAAGGATCAGTACAATCACAATAAAGATGAGCTTAAAGCCAGTAGACTGAGGCCAAAGAGACTCACGGCCCCGAGTAAGGTACAAGGACCAACAAAAGGGTAAAAAAATTAACCAGTAAGGTACAAGTAAAAAAGAAAAAAGTGGGTATAAATTAGACTCATAACCCTTGGGACTAAGGGGGTGTAGTACCTCAAATGTGGACAATCTACCATAGTTATATCCACAAGACCAAAAACAAAAAAGGCGGTACAAATCAAAAGATAACTCAAGATCAATAAAAGACCCAAAAGGTGAGAAGCAAGGTACCACAAAAAAATTAAAGGACCAAAATTAAAGGACAAGCTACCACAAGACCAATAAACAACAGGGTGTAAGGACGAAAAGTAAATCAACCATTGTGGGGAAGGTACAAATAAGGTCAAATATATATTGCAATAGCTCCTTGTAACTACCTGTTATTTGACATGCCAAAGATATGGAAGGTCAAATAATGTCAAATATATGTAATAACTCCTTGTAACTACCTCTTGTAACTCAAATAGGACCACCAAAAGGTATGATAGTAAGAAACCTTCCTAACTAAGGTTTGGAGGATGGTACGAAGTGGGTATAAAGACTCATAACAACTTGGACAAAGGGGGTGTACCTCAAATGTGGACAAACTACTGTAGTACCCACAAGACCAAAAACATAAAAGGTGGTACAAATCAAAAGATATACCAAGATGAGTAAAAGACCCAAAAGGTAAAAGGCATGGTACAAATCAAAAGATATCTCAAGATCAGTAAAAGACCCCAAAGGTGAGAGGCAAGGTACCACAAAAAAATGAAAGGACATGCTACCACAATACCAATAAACAACAGGGTGTAAGGACCAAAAGTAAATCAACCATTGTGGGGAAGGTACAAATAAGGTCAAATATATATTGCAATAGCTCCTTGTAACTACCTGTTATTTGACATGCCAAAGAGATGGAAGGTCAAATAATGTCAAATATATGCAATAGCTCCTTGTAACTACCTCTTATATGCAATATCTCCTTGTAACTACCTCTTGTAACTCAAATAGGACCACCAAAAGGTATGGTAGCAAGCAACCTTCCTAACTAAGGTCTGGAGGGTG
This sequence comes from Larix kaempferi, assembly GCA_027924585.1. Lineage (NCBI taxonomy): Eukaryota > Viridiplantae > Streptophyta > Pinopsida > Pinales > Pinaceae > Larix > Larix kaempferi. Next base: position 1,696,629 of record BSBM01000910.1, on the reverse strand, counting down.
GTATGAAGTGGGTATAAAGACTCATAACAACTTGGACAAAGGGGGTGTACCTCAAATGTGGACAAACTACCATAGTACCCACAAGACCAAAAACATAAAAGGTGGTACAAATCAAAAGATATACCAAGATGAGTAAAAGACCCAAAAGGTAAAAGGCAAGGCACCACACAAATATTATCGACAAAATGGAAGGACCATAAGACAATCAACCAAGGTGGGGTACAACTAATCATCTCTCTCTCAAATGTACCATTGTTTCATATAACCTGAAATACCATCATCACAATAAATGGAAAATTCCACATGGATGATGTGATCACGTGGTCCTCTAGACTACTCCTAAGGTCAAGCGTTAGTGGCTCCATCAAGGGGTGTTCAGTCCCTTGAGAAGACCATCTAACTCAACCATCTTGAAGACCTACGAGAAGAGGACATCACACATCATCATATAATTGGTAACTGACCGTGTAACAACTCAAAAACCCTAAAGCAACCGAGTGTGCAGAAGGGGAGCTAGGAAAAGACAAGGCTCGTAGGCTAAAAAAGCAAGCTCAAAAAACTGTACTGGGACTGGTGTCACAGTAAGCGCGCTGAAACAAAAGTGGCCAGAATGCCAACAAGTAGCACTAAAAAGAAAAGGACCCTCTAAAAAGGTGAAATAGCAAGCAAACTTCCTAACTAGGAGTTGGAGACCTCGACAAATCATATCCTTCGCAAAGTGATGAAATCCAAGTCGAACAATATGAAATGAGAGACTAGTAATGGAAGGATATCCCTCTACCGAAAGGGATCCTAGGTAAAAGATCCCTAAAAGAAAAGTCACTAAGCTACCTCGTTCATGACACGTCGGAAAAGGTTTTCGGCACTTCTCTCTTATCGCCCCTGTATCACCACCATGGTAGAGTACAAGGAAGACAATGGATCGATATGCCTTAGAAGCTAAGTGGAGTGCAGCATTCCACAAAGTCCATCCGGAATCAATCCTCGCGACTTAACCCCCTAAAAAACGGGAGGCCCCTCCACAAACTGGTCGATGACCATGTCAATAAATACTAGAATATTTTAGTACCCTGGAGGACAACAACTATGTCTCAAATGAAAATGACAAGGAGGAATTATTTGGATTCCTATCCCCGGTGTCCTACCTAACTACCAAATTCTTTTTATCCTCAAGCAAGGTTAAAGTGTGTTGAGTTAGCGAGTTAAATTTTAATGGTTGTATTACTCAGTCGGGTGATGGAAGTGAAACTCGTGGTGTGATGACTAACTCAAACCATGCAAATGCATATGAATAAAATAAGCCTTTCCTTTAAATGAATGCTAGCTAAGGTAAGGAGAGAGTTATTTCAAACTATAACTACTCTTTCAAATTAAATGAATGCATCAAGTGTTCAAGTTCATTCATGGGACACCAAGGAGAGATTCAAATATACTCAAGTCATGCAAATGAATTCATCACATAAAACAAAGTGATAATAAATATAAGGAATTGTATATATCCATGTTCATAATTCGTTAGGCACACTTATAACATTCTTCAATCATTCATCACAAAAACACAGTGATAGTATAAACAATAAACTGCATATAAATGTTCATGAGCTTAATTAAAAAATAGTAACCACAATTGGGGAAGCTATACCACAAATTTTTTTTTATGACTATAAATACAAGAGCATCCTAATCATGAGCAATACATCCTTTACTTTTACATCATGAGCAATACTAATCATTTCCCCTTTCCTCAATTTCAAATATCAAATAATTAAATTAGCAAAAAATTACCTTATACTAGAACTCCCATCAATTAGCTTATGGTCATGTTCATTTTCCTCAGTTCCTCTAAATTTTATTGCAGATAGAGTACTATCAACTAAGCTCAAAGTTTGATTGAAGACAGACTACTATAAACTAAGCTCAGTTCCTCTTGCGTGATATCCCACGCTTGGAAGAAACTCTAGACTCTGTGTAACCACGCTCGTCCTCTGAGGCTTGTTGCCAAGCTGAAACTCAAGACCGATGGCAACACTCCTCAGACGGAAGGCATGGGTACACAGAGTTAAATCACTTCGGGTTTTGGGATAAAAACAATAGAGGCCCAAGTTGAACAAATAAAATATATTTATAAATACAAATATATTTATTTTTATCATGATACAAAAGGAGAATATCATGATGCTAATGGTGTTATAGGATCTATCTCACATGGTTCTACTTCATAATGGGATGGGGCCAATTAATCTTACTATCAAAACTCATATGGTGGCAAGGATTGATACATATTGTACATATGGACACAATATAGAGGATTGATAGCAAGGTAAACAAATTCTGCTAGTATGAGAGATGGTGATAGTCTAGAATCTTTCTCATTCCTCACATTCTACATTGGCCAAACTTTTCTAATTGTCTGGAAATTGAAGATTTCAATTTTATCCAAACCATGTAAGGAGAACTTGACCTAATTTCAATTTTTATAATATACATGGAAGGATATGTCAATTTATAGACAGGGCAATTTAATTTATAGACAGGGCAATTTAATTTATAGACGGGGCAATTTTTAGCTGTACTAGGATAATTATCAACCTAATCCTTCACATATCAATGCAATCTAATTTATAGACAGGGCAATTATTTGGTTGACATCCATACAGCGCAATTTCTAATCCTCTACAATTAAAGGCATTGCAATACCGTATTACTAAGTATCCCAAGGCAATTTTATTTGGAAATTGGTTTACAAATTATAAATATGTAGGTTTGATATACTTAACTGAATTTTTTGGACCCATCTTTCATCACATTCGCTGGGTAAATTAAATGCTAATTTGCTAGTTTATGATTCCTTGGGTCACTGTCATATTGTTCCTGAGTTAGTGTTTGAGAAATATCTTAAGCATATCTTGGTTACTTGATCACTATTATTACCATCACACTTGGAATTTGTCTCACTTTTGTTCATACTCTCTTACATAGAGCATGCCTCTGTTTGTGGTTCACTCCTGCATTGGAACCATATTGAGATCACTTTAATACTCATTTTTTGGACTAAAGAATCACTATTGTCACTATTCTTCTTGAGTATCAATCTTTTCATTAGCTTCTAATTCCAAGAATAAGTTACAACCAAATTGCATCTCTCTTCTAGTTAGTAGTTGCAAATATAATTGTTGGAACTTGGATTGACTTATTATGTTTGAATAACTCAAAGGTATCATTGACACAATATACTAACGCCATTAGTAAACATATTGACCTCCTTACTGTTGATACAATTCTGATCTTTGCATATCAAACTGGATCTTGTAACAATTATTGAGGCACCCAATCAAATCACATCCCTTGTGGACATATTCATTGAGTAAGTAATAGTGGAATTGGATTGGAACTTAGCATATTTGTACCCACTGTTGATTGGTTGTTCTAAACCTATGACTAAGGCTTGATTTTACATATCCTAATCTATGCAAAGAACATAATTCACTAATGAGAGATGCTAAGATATTTTGAGATAAATCTGAGTTTGATTCACAGTGATTTTATTGCCCTTTGTTACCATTTGGTTACTGTTGTAATAGGTCTTCATTTGCTTCATTCTTGGCAATAGTTGTGGAGCATATTGCTTGATTACTACTTTGGCAATTAAGGCATCCTGATTAAATAACACTATAAAAAAATCATGCTACGTGATAGCCTCCTAATATACTCTTTTTCATGCCCTTGATCTCACATTTGGGACTATTTGGTGCCTCTAACAAATTCATATTGATTGCAAATTATCCTTTGGTTGAGATATGACTTAATTGCTTTGAGAGATCGAAGGATTGTCTCCTAAGAGGCCTAATTCGGCAGTGACGGGTTGGGAAGGAAGTTCATAGTTGTGGGGATTCACTTTTCTTCTAGAATGCAAGCATTTTGAAGCAACCAAACTCCCCAACAAATCAAATAGCGGGTCAATATGTGGCCTCTAAGATCATGACAAGAAAATAACTCATGTAAACATTCAATCATAGTGCCTTTGACCCATAAATTCCTCAAGTTAAAATGAAGTTTGATATCTCTCCATACATGTTGTCAATAAGAGTAAGAACGGAATAAGTGATGTTTGGGTGCATATCCCAAGAATATGTGAATATGTGAATGACAATGTTGAGTAGTTTTGATCCACTAAAGTCATTCAATTGTAATAGAGCTTCCCATATACTTGTCAGCAAAATGGTGTGCCAAAGAACAAGAACAAATCATTGAAGGAAATGACACTTTGAGGTCTAAATTGCATAATTGCATGTTGCAGTATGAATTAAACACTTCACTACAAATTGTTTTTTGGAACTACGTGAAAAATGTTGTCTCTTGACAAATTACCTACAGAACTAACAAGGTAGCAAGCTGCAAGACAAACTTGTTCAAATGGGCACCTTAAATAACTCAAAGGCTCGTTCCCTTGCCGTAAAGAAAAGTACAAATGATTCAACAACCAACTTTCTCTGTTGGAAGTTTGAGGGACCCCATTGCACTTGGGATCAAGCATCCCAGCCAATATGGAATTTATAATCTTAAGGGGGGGGCATATTGGACTATCGCCAAACTATGAAAGTAAAAATTTGGTTGTTAAAGGATTTTGTTTTGGAATGACTTGTGCAATCTAGTACGTACAATAATAAAATGCGATCAAGAAGAGGATCATAGAGGGTAGGAGGTTTAAGGAGGGATTTGAACTTCAAAGGCATGCTAGCATACTTTATACCATAAAAATAGAACATCTTTCCTAAAGAGGTGGTTAATTGGTTGTGATACTTATATTAAACCCTCAACAAAATGGTGAGTAGCCCCAACTCAACCAAGGGAAGAAGGACAACCTTTCACCCGGTTGCATATCAAGCATAGCCTTTAACTTCACTGGATCAATCTCAATGCCACAATAATAAATGATGCAGCTAAGTATATTTCCAAATGTGACTCCAAATACACACTTGGTGGGGTTAAGGAAAATGTGATATTGCCTTAGTATCTCAAATATGATCCTCAAATTATTGACATGGTATAATCTAAAAATAGATTTTCCAAATATGATCTGCCCTCTATTTTGTAACTAAAATTGAAAATACAAGATAAGAAATTTATGGAAGATGGAACAAGCCCTGCAGCCTTCACAAATCTGGATGTAACAATCCTATAAGTTTGAATGACCTAGTTGAGTGCTTTTAATTACCAATATCAGCTCAACTTTCTCTCAACCAATGACAAATACATTTGTATTTCCTTCCCAATGTCGAGTTTCTAAGTTTTGTTTCAATTTGGTCTTCTGCTATGGGAAGTAGGGTTTGGTTCTTCACTAGTTATCAAGGATTTCACTCAATTTCATGGGCATGAATATCTGGTTGAGGGGTTCAAGTGCATTTAGATCATATTCCATAGTCCATATCATGACATTGGATACCTCCTAGTTGGGATGATTGCACACATTGGCAAATATCAACAATATTCAATTTTGTATACATGATGGGAAACTACAATAAAAAAATCAAACACCTACAATAACAGAGCTACCGCTCTCATTATCCAATGATGGCAGCCCTTCTCTCATTCACGTTGGCTCAAACCCTTAAAAATCTTAAACTACCTTAATTTTGTTGGCATGGGAATTTTACATGGATTTTGCAGTGGACAAGGGCTTCATTGGATCAGAATCAATTGTCATACGCAGGTATAAAGAGAAATGGTGGGATGCTAAACGACTTCTTGGTTCTGGTGGAATGCCCTCATCGCATTCTTCATCCGCTACTACACTTACCGCAGCTATTGGATTTCAAGATGGACCTGAAGGGTCTTCCCTTGTGATTTCGTTAGTCTTGGCCTGTGTTGTTATGTATGATGCATTGGGTGTTCGACTGCATGCTGGCCACCAAGCAGAGGTTTTGAATCAATTGGTATTTGATTTGTCAATAGAACAACCATTAGCTAACACAAGGCTTCTTCAAGAATCTTGGGTACATCACACTAGGGCACATTCTCAAAAAGGTTAGATCCAAGATCGAATCCTCCGAACACCCTAAAACACAGTCAAACATTTCATATTTTCTTCATCCATAGCTTTTTCAAAACGCGGACTGTAAATGGAGATTGATATTATCTACAGTCACAGGTTCTATCCCTTCTACAGTCACAGGGTCAAGCTCATTAAGACTCACTAATCCAAAATTCACTGCATTCAAACACATTAATCCAAAATTAAAGCTCAATGGGAAACTATTTAGGGCTCGGTACTCACAGATTTGGGAGGCATTGGCTCCTCTCAGAGTTTCTCTGCTCGACCTCCCTGTCCCCTACACGACGTCTTTCCAACTTTGCTATGCTTAGTATCACAGGCCCAAATCGCTTCTCCGACCGAGATGATCTACTCACGGCTCACTCAGCAAATCAATGGCGCAACTCTGCTAAGAATATGTGGGCCAAAATCATCATTGCAGCTTGCTTACTGAGTTGTTTGCTTAGTCTCTAGCAGGGATGCTCTGCTTAGTAGAGCTCACTCATGAACTCGATGCTGGGTGCACGGGCGGGAGGTTGAAAGGTAAGTCTTTTTGTGATTTTTTTTTTGTTATATATATATAATATGTGAATTTTTAATTTGTTAGATTTTGTTATTCTTATATGATATATATATATATGTGTGTGTGTGTGTGTGTGTGTGTGTGTGTGTGTGTGTGTGCGTGTGACCTTTTTATTTGTTATATTATATGTATATATATAACAAATAAATAAATCACACACATATAAATATGATTTTTTTTTTGTTTTTTCAATATATATATAACAAAAAATACTCACCTTTCATCCTCCCGCCCTTCTATATATATATATATATATTGAAAAAAAAATTAAAATTTAAAATAAGATTTTATTTAAAAAATTGATAAAAAAAAAATTTAATTAAAAATTTAATAATGATGTAAGTGATGAAATCAATGTTGATGATGATGATTATCATCACCATCCCAATCATCATCATCATGATAATCATTGTCATCATCATTAGCATCATAATCAACATCATCATCATCAAGAACATCATTTTCATCATAAGCATCATCATCAATGCCATCATAATCATAAAAAACACCATCATCATCGTCGTCATCATCATCATCATCAACGTCAATGCCATCACTAATCATCATCACCGTATTCATTTTCATCATCATCATCATGATTGGGATCATCATCATCATGGTCATGATCATCCTCATCATCACCATCCCCATCGTAATCGTCATCATCCTCATTCATCATCACAATCATCATAAACAACAACATCAATGTCATCACCATCATCATCATCAACGTCGATGCCATCACTAATCATCATCAAAATCATCATAAACAACAACAACATTGTCATCATCATCATGATATTCATTGTCATCAACATCAATAACATCATCGTCATCATCATGGTCATCATCATGGTCATCGTCGTTGTCATCACAATCGTCATAGTCATCATACATATGATCATCGTCATCATCATCACAATCATCATAAACAACAACATCAACGTCGTCACCATCCTCATCATCAACGTCGATGCCATCACTAATCATCATCAAAATCATCATAAACAACAACAACATTGTCATCATCATCATGATATTCATTGTCATCAACATCAAGAACATCATCGTCATCGTAAGAGTCATCATCATGGTCATCGTCATTGTCATCACAACCGTCATAGTCATCATACATATGATCGTCGTCATCATCATCATCATCACCATCTTCACTATTGTCATCATCGCCATACATATGATCACAACCATCATCATCACCACTGTCATAGTTGTCATACATATGATCATCGTCATCATCATCATCATCATCATCTTCACTATCGTCATCATTGCCACGATGATGATGATGATGATGAGGATGATGGAAGTGATGATGAAGATGATGATGAAGATGAGGATGATGATGATGATGACGATGATGGTGATGATGATGATGATGAAGATGGTGATGATGATGATGAATAAGATGAGGAGGAGGAGGAGGAGGAGGAGGAGGATGATGATGATGATGTTGATGATGGTGGTGGTGTTGACGATGACAACGCCAATGATGATGATGATAATGATGATGATGACGATGATGATGATGTTGATGATGATGACGATGATGATGACGACGATGATGACGACGATGATGACGACGATGATGATGATGATGCAAATTTCCCCTTTGTCTGAAGACCTACATAAAGAGATGGAATATATATGCCAATTATAATTATCTACAAAATGACTGGATTATTTAGAAAAACATGCGTGTGTAGCATATTAACTTGTAGTTCGTATAATTTTTTGCAAATAAAGTGGAACTTATAATTACATACCACAAAAATGGGTTAACCCTAGGGCATCTTGTATTGTCCATATAAGCATTACATGGATTTTAAATTGCCTTTGCCGTTGTTTTCCCTGTAGTCTGCTACCTAGACTATAGGGTCAACAATGTTTAGGCACCTCAGAAAATAAAGGATTGTTTTTATGGTTTTGGATAACAAATGAAATATCAAGATCAATAAAGATAACATTCAGCAGAGACTCAAAATCTGAACACTTCAAAAATACAAATGTAAGAGACAATAATCTTGTAAAGATGAATGACAAGGCATTTTGAGGTACAGGAGATTATCTTTTTAACTACAAATAATAAACTAACAGTTCACCTTTGTAGCTTATGCAAAAAGTATTGGGATTTGAAAACACATTTCAAATATCAATAAGTATTAACATTCACTTGTATATATGAAATGAAACATAGAAAACATCTACATCATAGTCATGTATAAAGAGTTCAAACTGAACCAAAGAACATTGAAACAATATAGATTAAAGGCCTAGCTCCATATAGTATATTAACTATCATTCAAAAATGTAAAAGAATTTCTTACACAAGTAACCATTGAGTGTCTACAACATTCCCAGTAGATCGACTCCCATGTGTGTCTCCCTCTTTTCCTCTATCAAAATGCTTTACAATATATAAGACTAGATAATGCTAAAAAGATACTCTAGATCCACTTTCCTAGGATCAATATGCTAAAAATAGAATTACAAAGACAAGTGTAACAGGTTTGAAAGCAATTATGAAATGACAAATATTATGTATTACTTCTAATTCAAATTGACTTATGGCTTCTATTCACATAGCTGTCTCAACTAGTGCTGCAAGGTCATCTCGATCATGACTTTTGGCTGTGATTTAACAGTGGATACCCACAATTACCCTGTCATCCTTTTCCTCAATGCAATTAATTTAACTGATCTTTGTAGTTGGATAGAAATAGGTCCATATGCTTTTGACTCTAAAACATAGATGAGATATCTTCAAAACTCAAACAAGAGGGTATAGTAGGCGAATGTTCAATTCCTACTAGAATTTAAGTCTCCATTCTGTCCTGGGTCACTAAGGTGTAAGCTATGGCCATTATTGCTTGAATAAATTATCCTTGACGAATCTGCACCAGAATTTGAAGTCATTGGGTCCATTTGCAGCAGAATATTTTTAGAATAGTTTCCTCATAACCACGGACTTCTTGAGCCATCATCCTGAGCTCTTCTTTTGGATCTACGGGCCTTCAAATACCTGTTTGTGTTTTTCATTGAGCTACTTGACAATAACCAAACTTTGAACAATTTGATGATAACCCGTTGAAATCTAAGATTTGAAACGGATAGGATTCCATGGTACATTCATGGAATTTATAGCATGACCAGCTCCAGGACCTGGGGTGATCATATGAGGTGGAGTGGCTCCTAGGGTGCCGAAATGAGCTTGTTCATTTCCATGTGATGCGCAAATCGTTTGACGAACAATATTTGGAGTGTTCATGTGAACATGATCTGCAAATTCACTAGTTCCATTTGTATTCATTACTATGAAAGTTTGCTTCTTACTAGACCCACTAGCATTTTCTTCATGTAAAGAAAGATGAGCAATTCCATAAGATGTTGCTAGTAACTCTGGACCACTTAACCGGCAATAAACACTTTCAACTGTATCATCAATCTTTTTACTAAACCCATCCTTTGCTAAAATCAAATCCCAAACTGATTTCGAAGCCTTATCTAGCACAGGTGTTTCAAGTTCCTAGCGCCAAACAACTCCTGAATATTTTGGTTCAAATTCATTCAAAGCATTCAAAGTGAGAAATTGTGATTACCCCTTAAATCCAAAACACTGTGGACTTCACATCTTGCAACAAGTTCTATGTCCTCATCCAATTTCCAGTGCCTGTACCGATAGGAAACAGATGCTACTTCCTCTCCTTCAGAGGAAAATGGATTAGGTTCCTCGAACCCCACTTTATTTCCATCTCTAATCAGGACCTGCTGTGAGAAGTTCTGATTGATATATGCTGCCTCGACACTTAGAGAATGTGCAGAGTTGATATCTTCCTTTTCTTAAGGCAGAGGCTTTTGGGATGTCTCATTTACAAACAACAAATCCAACAGACACCGATCTCTTTTGTCAAAGAATAGCTTATTTCCCACCTTCTGAACTATAATGTCCCATGAATAGACTGACCGTGGAGAGCACATCAACGTATCCAACACAATATCTACTAACCAAATTCATCTTTTAATCTTGTGCATAGATTTTCTTTGAATTTCTTCAACAATTTAAAAGCCTCTTTGATCTCTGGGCATTCTGGAAATGGTTATCACCGTTTGCATCGAATGATAAGGTAGGTGTTTTACTCAGTATGAATAAAAAATAGATATCGATCTTTGAATGGGAACAAACTGCGAAGCTTGTTTACATGATAATGGCAAATGCACATAGATTTGACCTTCGGCAAGCTGGCCGCGTACCCACTCTCTTGAATAATCATCACATGCTGTCAGTTCATATGAAATGTATGCAAAGTATTTCCAAACAAAAACATTTTGTATGAGATCGAAATTATCTTATAGGAGCATAGGTTAGAATCTATATATTGTAAATACTCAGAATATTAAAAGCATGAAATAAAAAACAAACCAACTTTTTAGAAGAAAAAAAAAAGAAAGGATATGGAAACTCAAGGCTTAAAAGATTTTTGAGATGTACAACTATTCTAAAATGTAAGGCAACAGACCTAGGTCAAACAGTCGTATTGGTCTAGATACGTCATACATAGTGATGCCATTCCATAACTTCAGTACCTCGTCAATAAGAGGTTTGATATATACATTCATATCTTTCACTTGGTACTTACCTGATTGATTTGAACATATAAAAAATATAATTATGAGACGTACCATTTAGATTATATATATTAAACCATATTTCACAATAGAAAAACATTAAATATATATATGACATTATGCGACAAAAATACGACAAATGAGATACCACTACATTAAAAAAAAAATTGTAGGGTTCATACCTGTAACAATCATCGACAACATTATGTGCTCCCTCTTTATTGTCAACCATGGAGGAATGTTGTTGTTGATAACAAAAATAGGCCACACCAAGTAAACGGATCTCATCTCTGCAAATGGATTGACACCATCTGATGCCAAAGAAATCCTAAAATTACGAGGTTCTTCTTTAAAGTGAGGCCATTTTTCCTCCATATCTCTACATGCAGACCCATCTGCAGGCATCCAAATAATGTCATCTTGAATTCTGTTCCATGCATGGTAATCCATAAACTGCGCTATTTTTTTGCACCTGAACAGTCGTTGCAAACGTGGAATAATGGAAATATAACATAGAACCTTGTGAGGCACCTTTTTAGTTACTTGATCTGTGCGATATCTATTGATATGACATTCATGACATTCTGTTGCAAATTCATGCTGATTGTAATATAGAACATGGTCATCGGGGCATGCATGAATTGCTTCATATTACATTCCAATTTCTTTCATGATGGCAGATAAATATCGATATGTGCGAGGTAAAATATTTGACGGTGGTAACAAATATTCACCTATCATGCTACAACAAATTAAAATAAAAATCTAGTTAATATAATATAGAAATAATATTAATGAAACAAATTTCATCCGTAATAATTTGACTTATATATGAATTAACAATAAAATACACAATCATATATATTTTGTGATGGAATATATTACATACCTTAACATCCGTGTGACTAATATGTTTGAAAGACCATTCATAACCTTCAAATTCATTATCAACAATATAGCAGAGAGAAGATTTGTCTTCGATCCCTCATAAAGGGGTTCGTATGCCTTATCAAGAAGAGGTATATCATGAATATCATCAAAATGTTCATCATTTTCATGATCATCATGATCATCATCAACATCCATTCCAACATTAAATGAATCATGGATCAAATTATTTGTAACATCATCTTCAACTATGTTATCAGTATGATCATCTTCTTCATTAATGTGATCGTTAACTTGTTCTCCATTAATATTCATAGCTTCTGGTACTTGTTCTGGAAGCACTTCCTCCGGACGAAGTGCTCTAGGATGTCTTTCCTTTATAATTACATGAAACCATCAATAGATAAAATTTAATATAAGAAATGCAATCACAAAATGTAAAAATTTCAGACGCAAAATGTAAACATTTATGTGATGCATTTAAAATGTAACAAATTTTGTACTGTTGGGATGAAAAGAACAACGACCAATTGTACTATTGGTCAAATAGGTGCATCCAAACTATCCAAGAAACTTAATAATTGAACCAATTACTGAGCAAAGTTACTCAAATATAACCCAAAATTTCTCATACTGTACTCCACTAAGGTAAGATAAATGATGCTATGGTAATTTCCATAGAGAAAATATCAGAGAAATTACAACATGCCAATATAGTCGTTATTTCTATTATCATGATGGAAAGTGTCACAAATCTAGAGAGTTAAGTGCTTTCCCCGGTGAGTGGGTTAGTCTCACTAATGAACAAATAAATGAGTTATTCTACTATACCCTAGATTCAACATGCACAAAAGAAAAGAAAAATATTATAATAAATATTTAATATTAAAATAATATTTATTGTCCATGTTAGTCCCCATGCATCTATTGAAACCACGATCAATAGATATAAGTTAATATAAGAAATATTAAAATAATACATAAATTTACAAAAGCATTCAAAATAAAAACATATATAATGCAAAACTTACAAATGGATGGTATTCATGTCCCCCCTCATCGTGCCCATGCTCCCTACAATGTTTTATGGCTGTTGTGATCAAAATTCTTCTCCTCTTAAAGCCCCTGCATTGACTACATGAACAATATCATTTCCCATCACCCCTTCTTTCAACTCCTTCCCACAATCTAGCAAGCAATTGTCGATTTTGTTCGTTTGGATCAGGAATATTGCTAGTTGACATTTTCTCGTAAAGAGCTTGAATGAAGATTATCGATCTTAGAAAATGAAGCTTCACACTTCGCTCGCTTAAATCACAAAAACAATGGAAATAATGAAAAATAGTCCGCCGAATAAAAAAACTTCTGCAACCCGTTGCTTGTATAGAAAACATGTAAGAATGTTTCAATATTTATAAGTTTTAAAAGTCATCCTGTCATTAGATATCCGACGCCTTGAACTTAGTTACGGTTGGAGATTTGATGTCAGAGATCCGACATCCTCAAGTGGTATCGCTTGGCATCATATTTTCGACATCCTAAGGCTTAATATGATGTCGGATATCCACAGAGCCGTCGGATATCCGACATATACTTCTATCAATTTAAAAAAAAATCATCAAATTTTGTAATTTTTAAGGTGAAATCCAACGACGCAGTCCTTTTTGTCGGAGGTCGGAGGATTTTGGGTCCAAATCCACTAGCGTTCAGTCTTATTACTTCTGCCTCCTCTAAACTAGCTTGGGCTATTTTCCCTACAATGGAAAAATCTCCAGATGCTACTGAAGGTGTGGTCATGGCTTCTATCTCTTGCTCTTTCTCTATCAACCTTTTCTCGATCTCCTCGACATGTGCCTTCAATATTTGCTCCCTTGGCACCACAATGGACATGTCTATCAACCATTTCTTCTCTTTTTCCTCAAGCTCTACTAGCTTGGTTTTGCAATTAGTCAACTTACCTTGCAACGTTTCTTTTTCCTCTTCTGGCTATGTCATTTCAGGTGTATTCACCAGTTGGGCAGCTGGAATCTTCAATTTCTTCTTTAGTGACAGGATTTCCTGGTCTTTTTCATCTAGTAGCTTCTAAATTCTAGACCTCTTGTCCTCTTGGGTCTCCGTGGACAATAGTGAAGCTTGGAATTTTTTCGCTTGTGCTTTCAGGCTCTTGTTCTCCATCTTTTCCAATCCCAATTACTTTTGCACTTTGGCTTTGCTAGCCTGCAGCTTTGATATCTCTAGGGAAGACTTCAACAACTTGTTGTAGATGACTTCACCTATATCCTTATGCAAACTGATCACATCAGGTACTGGGATGTCTTCCAGATTTACTTTTAGTTATGTGGCCTTATTATTGGTGGATAAGGAAAGGCTTAAGGTATTATGGGCAAGGTTCCTGCTTTCTACCAAGTCCACATCTTTCTTGGATATTTTTCTCACATCATAATACAATTTAGCTTCTTCTGATATTTTATCTAGGATCTCTTCATATCCTTCCAATAACTCGGCCCTGCTTATGCTTGATGTTGCAGGTACAGCAGGTGTTTTGTTGAACAAATGCTCCTTAACCTCGAAAGTTGGCACCAAGAATCTGACCTGCTTTTTCTTGGGCTGCTTTGCTTGTACATGTACTAATTGCTGCCCAAGCTCCTCTACCTTTTGCCTCTTTGAGACTCTTTCTGCACTACTGTCCACATCCATGGGGTCACCACCTTCTGGCTTGATGGATTTTTCTGAAACAATGGTAATGGGTATGGCTGCTGATACTGCTAGGGTTTGACTGGGCAAACCAAGAACTAATGATGTGATTCTTTGAAAAAGGAATTGCATAGAGGAGGAGTCTTCTGGTGGGTCTACTTCCATCCCACCTTTGTTAATATATTCTAACCAATTTTCCCTTTCAGCTAGGCCTGCAAGCTCAAAATGCTCATACCCTTTCCATTTAGTTTCCTTCCTCCTCTCTGAAATTATATGGTGGGGATCATAATTCATTGCAGCTTTGGATGGGAAACCCATGTCACCCATCATTCGCTCAATACTTGGGAGGGATTATTTGCTTTTGACAATGAAAGAACCCAGTGTCCATGGAAAACTGAAATATGAGGACTCTTATCATTCAAGAAGTGCTCACACTCTACCTTTAATTTTTGTCTTATAAATTCCAAGGTGAGTACCCTGGAAGTTAGGAAGGAAGGTAGCACATAAGGGGCATGGGAATAGCCATATACCTTGATCACGGTTCCATGATTTAGTAGGAACCAATCTCCAACCCTCCTCTCCATGGATGGTTGCAATAAGTCCTTCATCTCTGGAAGCACCCTAGGCAACCTCTCTTGGAAGAAAACAAAATGGATCTCTGCCATGAGGTCATTCATAAAGGTTTTGTAGTCTGAGTACATTTCCTTAGTAAGCTGCATCTCTAGCACTTGTAGGTTTTCTTTATTTGCTACCAAGAACATTTTCAACAAGTAAGACTAGAACCTGAAAGACCTTGTCTTAGGGAAATCTATGAGTTGGGAGTGGATGTTGTCTAGTAAGGCTTCATCAAATTTTAGGCATGCACACTGGGTAGGCGAATTGGGGTCTGCTGGCTCAATGGGACAAGTGCTTATAACAAACAATAAGCTAATTAGAGGCTCAGTTATATATTGGTCACTTTGTAGCCCTACAAACTGAGCTAGCATGGAAATAACATATTTTGACTCTTCTTTAAACAGGTTGGCCTCACCAGGAAAGGGTGAGCCCTGAAAGGAGGTATTTGGCAGTAGGGAATCATAGTAAAAGGTATGCTTGAAATCAGGTGGGGCTTGTCAGAAATGTTGGATTAGTTTTTCCATTCTGAAACTTTGGGATTTATGACAGAATTCTTCTGGAACGGCTAGGGCCTTTCTGACAGTAGGGGCATCTACGTAGCACATAAATTTTGAGTTTGAGGCATCCAGGATTGCTTTTCAATCTGGGGAGTAATGGCTGGCACACCAGTCTATTAATTCAAGGCAACTAGGCATTTGAATGGTTGCAAATAAGTGGAAAAAGGATTGAAAAATGTTATGGACATCCACCTTTTGGGCCCTCATGGTCTCCAATCTCTCCTTAGAAACCTCTAAAGAGCCATTTAACAGTATGGTGTCGAAATCATCGCAGTCTTTATCTTCTACCAGGTCAATTATCTTGAGGGGTTCAAAGCCTGGAGGCTCCATAGGTCTATCCATTTAAATAGTTTATGATGGAGGTAGACGGCCTACCTGGTCGCTTGATAGCTAGGCAGGCTTCTGAGCTTCTGGTTGGATGGCCGATTCTGCACGGTCCGCTCCTTTCGCTTTCCAATGCACACAAGTCAAATGGGATGCGAATCTTCGTGCAGGTGGGCATTTTATAATATAAATCTACCATATTGCCCTTACAACTATGACAATGACGAAACCACGTCAGTCGTCCATCCTATGCGATTAATTCTCCACCGTAGATCTCTTTAGCCTTTTCCTTCCAATAGCCCCCGTGGCCTCCAACTCCACTACATGCCACCTCGACAGCATCTCTGATTCTCAAGACATTCCCAACCGTAGATCTAATCTCATCCTGGATCTTAACCGTCCCAGGATGCGACCCTTTACTGGGTTCACAAATTTTGGGTATGTTGATTTTACATGCAAGTCATATCTATGAACTAATTCTGAGCCGTCAATCTTCAGCCCGCTAGATCTACGCCGTTGGGAAGTGCATGGCTTTAACAAAAGTTCACATATTTGAAAGTTAACCTTTTTCGTACATGTTCAATATGCGAACTAACTGTCAACCGTTGATCTGCGCCACCTGCCGTCGATCGATCTTTGATTTGCTCGCCAACTAACATCCATCCCGCACTTAAACGACTACCAACTCATTTTGCGAAGGATGCATATGGCCTTCGATCTTCACCGCTTCTAATATAAACCGTCCATAGGTTCCAATCAGTGTTGTGGGTGCATCCCTTTATATTTAACCCTCTGATCAACATTAAGTTTGTAGCTTCCCAAGGATTCTTATCTCGGCTCCAAGTTCGACTGCACAAAACTCTGATATCTTCAACCTTTGGGTCTTGTGGATCAAGGCTTAGGATTTCTTTGGCTACTTTCATGAATCTGCACCTTTCCCCCTTCCAAAACTCTTCTAAAAATTTAGCACAAATTTGGTGCTAACACCATGTACACAGTATGGGGGAAGGCCCCCAAAATTGCCTACTAACCATCATCCTCCTCCTTTGGATCAATGATATTGGGGGAATTCCCACTATATGGGGAATCTTCCATCATCGTCTCACTAATTCAATGTACCACCATGGCTATCCACCTCAAGGTATACCCCCTTCTAGTAGCTAATCGATGCCCTATCGATACCTATCCAAGAGAGAATCTGTAATCCTTCGACACCTCTAGATTTGGTGGCATGATCGATTATCTTGAGCTTGGTATATGGGGCATGCTCAATCATTTTGACCCTACCCCATCAAATCTACCTCATTTTTTCAATGATCCCATAGCTCAACCCAACACATGTGTTATCCACAATCACAAACCCCATGCCCATAGCATGGGGGAAATCTATTAACCTTACCTACAGACATGGGTGATATTGACCACTTTTTGAGGTCACACTTCACTTGTATACTTGGTTTTATTTCCAAACACACATTTTATTCTTTGGTATCATTTCCATTTTTATAGGTCCAGGTTACAATGAAATTCACCAGTTTCAGCAACAACCATCCCTTACAGGTATAAATCCTTAATTAGCATATAGGCACACCTTCCATGTGATGCTTCAAGCCTCTATGCACTATTTATGCCTATAGGACTTGCTTTTCTTAGATTAAGTGGCCTATCCCCGACCTCTGTTAGAGTAAGTGTCCCATCCAAGCCACATTTTCATTCTCCCTTACTCGGCAATAGTGCTTCTCAAACATGGGTGTCAACATAGATCCCCTTACCCTTCGACACCCATGCATTTATTTTTGTTTGTATGAATGGGAGTCCTTCTAGCCTATTATATTGAGCACCTAACCACATGTGACTATTTTCACATCATTTATTGTCCTACCCCACGGAATCCCAAACTTATGATTATTTTGGCACATAATGTTTCATATTTCATATTCATAAGCCCTTCACTTCATCCATACTGCAAAACATCACAATATTTTTCCACCATTTACCAACATACAAGGAGATTACCATCAATTCCCCCCCTACTATTAACAAAAATATCCATTTGCTACCAATCATTCCATGAATCCATAATAGCACGTCATTGGAAACTTATCTCCTTGCTAGTCTTCCTCATCTTGACCAAGTTAGTTGTCACCGAAAGATACCATATCTTACAAATGGTGTTCCTAAACACCTAGTCCTTTTTATAAATGATCATATATTTGGAAATCTACAATTTTTTGGAGTAGTCATTGCTACTCTCTCCTTCAATTCCCATGTATCAGAGGAACCATTCAACAAAAGTGCTTCTTAGCACTCATGTAGATCATGCATTATCTCTTGTTGTGGTAGCATCCCTAGTCACCTTTGTTGAATTATTCTACAATGAGTCACCCTTGGATTCATACTTAATCAGTACACCCATTCCCAAGAGTAACAATTCCTTTCCCCATTATGATTCATATCCCCAGGTACCCCAATTGTGTCCTTCCCTTGATCCCATCAAGAAGTATCACATATGCTGCCAGGTCAACCTTATCTCCATACTCTGAACAAAGGAATTTTGAGTTCCCTACTCAGTTACCCTCATTCCCTCAACAATGTCCCAATTAATTTTATTTTTTCCTTTTATCTTGGTAGTATCCCTCACACTTCTGTTAAGGAAACATCATTGCCTTAGCAGTCATAGGTCTCCTCTTGTCGACATCAACACATCTATTCTAGACAATATATCTAGAGGTATATTTTACCTTAGTTTCTTTACCATCATCGATGAGTCCCTTGGACCAACTAAAGGGAGACATTAGTGCCCTTTAGTTTGGTTGGTTCTCACATGCTTGCCACCAGATCACTTATTAGACCATTGAGATTCGTATAGGATGTTGGTCGTTTCATTATTTGGTCGAAGACACTAGATATCCTTGAATCCTGCTCTTGATGGAGTCTACTATTTAGTTATGTATCTTTGAGATATTCTGGTTTTGTTAGGTGATAGTGTTATGGTAACCCCAATTACAGGTTCCATTTGTTATGTAGTCATAGATGTAGTTCCCATAGCATTATGAATCTGTATTTACATGTATATGAGTCATCCCATATTGTTGAGCCCTTTTCAGTTTCAGCAGAGCATCAGTTATTGTGATTGAGCATTCTTTCAGAATTCCATTGTTTTTCCATCATTTCTCTAGATCATATAGGGTTGGACCATACCCTTTCATACTCTTGAGTCCCTCCTACACATTTATGATGTACACAATGATTCTGCATATATTGACCAAACCCCCACTAGGCTTGTATTTCCCCTTTTGATGTACACAATGATTATACATGTATCGATATGATCTCCTGTTGATCTATATCCCCTTCTATTTTTTGAGACATTGACAGGAACATGCGTATGCCCTCCTCATCCACATATATTTGAAATCATATGCACCATTGTATTTGAAGGAAAAGGCCTCCGTATCCCCAATGGAAGGAAGTTTCTCGCTGAAGTGGTCTCTATTCTCCACACCACTGTCACGCCTATATTCCACTGTAAAAAATCATATGATGTATGTCATCCATACAACGAGATCTTGACCTCACACATTAAGGGGGAATATGTTAACTGTTGAAATATTGTAACTTCTAAGAATATTATATTTGTACTTTATTATTCCGGAGATGTTTCATTCCTCCGATGGGACTTTGTTATGTATCCGGAGATGTTTATTCCTCCGTGGGAACTTGGGTTATTAGACTTCCCTAGTGGGGGTTGGCCCTGTATGTGTTATGTGGGTTAAAGTTTTATTAGACCACCCTTGTGGGGTCAGCCCTGTCACATTATGTAAAGTGGTTAAGTTGGGGCCGACCTAGCTTTTGTAAAAGACAAGTCGGAGGTGTGTATAAATAGAGGAGGTGTGTTCCTCATTTATACACATTGCACTCACTTGTAAATAGCGCATAAGTGAGAGAGATATCTGGAGGAGAAGGAGCTCATGGTTGTGGATTACATATTTTTATTTTTTGGTCATCTATATTGAGAAAGCTTTGCCTGGTTTTCTACCCCATGAGGGTTTCCCAAGATAAATCTGTGTCTCTTGTATTTATGCTGTGCTTGTCGTTCTTTCAGTGATGATCTTGTATATGCTATTATTGTGAAATGGAATGTAATGCTGATATTTTATGTCTTAGAATATTGAAACTTAACATGGTATCAGAGCTAACCTAAAGGAAGGCAATGTATGGCACTCACGACACTTACTTCACTTGCGACAATTTGAAGGTTAGGGTTTTGTATAGCAAAAACCAGTCATCATGGAACTTTCACTATAAATCTATTTTGGAAAAGGTTCGGGATATGAAACCTTTACAAGTTGTATATTACATCCCCCTGTACCTTGTTTCCAAAGGAAAACCTCTATTTCATTGTACTTTGTGATTTATGATCAGTACAAGTTAGGGTTTCTACCTCTTCCAATCTCAATCATAAATAGGTGACCTAGGAAAAAAGGTCACAACTTGGGCTAGGAAGCTCCAAATGAAATTTCGTAAAACGTCACAAGTAGAGCACAGATTGTAGTTTCTCAGGTAACGTTTTTAGAGGCCGAAGTTGAACCAGTGACACGTGGCACGCCTTACAAGTTCGCTCTCATTTTTTATCCCATAAACAGGTCACGTTGCGACACTTGGAATAACTCTCTCTCAGAGAATCCAATTGAGGTAAGACCTATGGGGTTGGAAAGAGGATAGGTCAGGATACCACAAGAAAAATTTGCAGACCCTTTCGATTCATAATTTCAAAGTTACACCAGAAACAATCAGGTGCATATTTCTGTCAAAACAGATTTGGATTTTGAGCACCTTCATTCTTGAATCGTCACTGCTGTGGGAAATTAGGGCTTCAGAGAAAGTTGGAATTTTTAGAGTCGGATCCCATGGCTAAATTCTCCTCATAAAAATCAAAATTTAGAGACCAAGATAGAAATTTTTGGTTGGTCAGAAGGGTGGGCTTGATCAAAGCCTAGTTCAGGATTTTGATCGGAAAGGTGGAAAATTAGGGCTTCTGCAAAAGTTGGAATTTTTTAAGTCTGTGACCACAGCTGGAAGCTCCTCAGAAAAATCAAAGTTTAGATATTTGGATCAAACCTTTTGATTGGGCAGAAAGGTGGGCTTCATCAAACCCTAGTTCAGGATCCTGTCCAGAAGATCCAGAAGATTCAAAGGCAATTTTGAGGGGTCAAATTTTGGAGATTTCAAAATTGAAGTATGTGAGCTTGATCAGCTCAGCAAGGCGCATATTTCCATCCATTCAGAAGTTTGAAATTCAAAGTTTGAATTTTTAGTGTTTCTCTGACTAACCCTAATCTAGCTCCAAATCCAGTTTAAGAAAATCAAAGTGGATTGGGTTAAAAGCAATACTGACAGGTATGACTTGAGGAGATACAGGTATGTGTTGAAATATGTTCATGATTAAGTTTATGTTTTTCCTCATATTATTTAGGTTAGTACAATCTTGATTAATGATTACCCTAGTCAAAGTAAGAATACATTGGAATGATAGAATACATTTATTAATTAGGGTTATGACACTTATGATTGTACTAATGCACTTGTGGTGTTGTATGAGGATGATGTTGTCTGCTAACAAGATACAGGTACATCAAGAAATACAAATCAAGTTCTATGACCATGATGACATGAAGACAAAGACTCATCCATAATGTTTGACCATATAGAATCTCTACTTACAAGGTATGTATGACTTTGTTCTACTATGCTTAAATTATGAGATATGCAGGTTCTAGCACAAGGTCTCTAAATCATTGAAGAGAACAAAGAAGATATTGTTTAGGTATGTTAGACATAACTAAGCATGTATACTAATTCAGGTATGTTTTCCTATGTCAAGTTAGAATACTACTTTGTGCTAGGATCTTAGTATACCCATGTATTGAATGATCATGACCATACATATTCAAGATTACTTAGAATCATAATGTTGTGATAATATTGAGCTTATACTAATGAATGTATGATTATGTATGAGATCATGATGATGACACTAGTGCACACTTAAGCATGCATAGTGGTCAAGGATAGATAGAAGCTCATGACATGGAAGGGAAGTAGAGACCAAGAAGGAAGCAACCTCACAAGACACAAAAAGATAAGTATTTGAATTGTTGAATAGTCTATGATATTGCTTGTAATAGTTGTATGTATATTTGTATTCCTAGAATATATCATGCATAGTGTAAGCATTCATATAACATTGAACAATATACTACTAATATGCATATGATTGGTAAGTTGGACAAACATTCCATTGTTGCTTGTCTAGAATGAAACCTCTTTGCTAACATGCTGAGAGTTGTGCACGCTATCGATAGTATGTTCTGGTAGAGATGGAAGGCATCTAGATAGCCACTCTATGCATACAGGATATGGAAAAGTGTTGTGCCAAAGTATTGGTCAAGATAGTTGCATAACTATGTAAATCATATCTGTATGGATAATAGGTTATCATGTCAACATGAT
Organism: Larix kaempferi; assembly: GCA_027924585.1. Taxonomy (NCBI): domain Eukaryota; kingdom Viridiplantae; phylum Streptophyta; class Pinopsida; order Pinales; family Pinaceae; genus Larix; species Larix kaempferi. Next base: position 1,673,780 of record BSBM01000910.1, on the reverse strand, counting down.
TTGATGATTATGAAGTATTACTAATCATATACATAATTTTGATTTGTAGGAAAGATCATGAAGAATGATGAACACTGAACAAGTGATGGATGTTAAAAAAGAAGATTTACAAATCAAACATACTATAGAAGGCTCATGGCTAGAAGATTCTCTTAAAAATAGAAAGAGGGTCATGACGAGATGTTTGCTCCAAATTGCTAGATAAAGACCATTCTCTTAATGGTGTAATTAAAGAAGAAGTGTGAATCGAGAAAACTCCTAGGATTCAATTGAAGAAAGCTTTGTACGAGTACCCATTATCGATAGTCATTTGATGAGCTTAATGATCACCATGGGTGGTGCGGATTTCAACCTTTGCTACAAGGTTGAAGATGGTTTCTATATACAGATGGCATGGATGCAAGAAGGAACTCACCACAGAGTTCAAATGATCTTGAGGCTCATATCAGTAGACCCATCTGATGAGAGATGGCATAGATAGATATTCAAAAGATCACTTAATGTAGAGTGTGAATGATGTTCAGTCACATAGGGAGAATTGACATTTTCTTGACAAGCTTGGGCTATACCAAAAGTAAAGTTGATCCTAACCTTACCTTAAGGTTATGGATGATACTATTATTGTATGAGGATGATCTATTTCTGACAGGGAATGAGAAACAGATCATGGAAAGCAAGAAGAAGCTAGCTATAGAGTTCGAGATGAATTATCTCGGATTGATGCATTACTTCCTAGGACTGGAAGCATGAAAAGGATCAGAAGGAATCCTTCTCAACCAGGAAAAGTATGCTGAGAAATCTTGAAAAGATTTGATGTGTTGGAATGGCCACTCTCATGGATTCCAACTTGAAGTTGTTAGCGGATGACTCATCAGAGTTAGTGGATGTAACTCTATACATACATAATATTGGGTCATTGATGTATCTGACAAATACCAAGCCATATATATGCTTTGCTGTGAACACCTTGCGTCAGTATCTAGTGGAAACTAGATGTGTTCACCTGATAGTTGCAAAACATGTGATGAGGTACCTAAAGGGTACGATAGACTTTGGTCTATGTTATCTTGGAGATCATGACTTCAGATTGTATGGATTCATAGATGTTGATTAAGAAGGAAGTGTACATCGGGAGGATGTTATTGTCTGGGATCTGCCATGATCTCGTGGTTTAGCAGGAAGCAATATAGTGTGTCTCTCAGTACAGCTGAAGCAGAATATATAGCTGCTTGCTCTGGTAGTTGTGAAGTGCTATGGATTCGGAAGTTTTTATAAGTATTTTTTGACTTAGAGATGGACCTCACTGTGATCCTGTGTGACAACTAGAGTTGTATCAAGATGACAAAGAATCCAGTGTTCCATGATAAGTCAAAGCACATAGAGATCCGATATTTCTATATACGGGATATGGTGCAGAAAGGAGCTATCAAGCTCGAGTATATGAGCACCGACAAACAAATTACTGATGTGTTGACCAAACCTCTGTCTCGAGTAAAGTTTGAGTACTTCCGAGACAAGCTTGGTGTAGTTTAGAAAGACCCTCCTCAAAAGGGGGAGAGATATGGTTGCTGATGATGAGATTTCATGTATCGCTGGTAAGGTCGATGATGTGGATACTTGTATCGATGATAAGGATATTGTATCGATGATATGGATACTTGTATCGATGATGAGGATACTGTATCAATGATATGGATACTTGATGAGGATACTGTATCATTGATGTGGATACTGTATTGATGAGAATATTATATCGTTGATATGGATACTTGTATTGATGATGAGGTTACCTATTCTGATGATGAGATTTCCGGTTACGACGATGAGGTCGATGCATGGTCCTTAGACTTTGTTTAAGTGGAAGAGAGGGATTGTATCATCCCCGGACTTCGGTCCCTAAATTGATCCATAGACTCTTGTATTTGAGAAAGATGTTGGTGAATGATGTAATGTGCGCTCTTGGACTGCTCAGCAGTGGGTGATCATTCACGAAACCTATAATGATGTAATGTTCGCTCCTGGATTAGCAGGTGATCATTCATAGGTTGTAAATCCTAGATTTAATCTAGGTCACACCCCAGTTGAAATAATGTTGGCTCTGTGATTGACTAGAATGATGTAATGTTTGCTCCTGGACTGCTCAGTGTAGCAGTAGGTTATCATTCACAGGTCATGTAAAGATGTAATGTTTACTCCTGGACTGAAACAGGTGATCATTCACAGGTGATAAAATCCTAGATTTAATCTAGGTCACATCCAATATGAAAAAGGACTGGCACTGTGGTCAGGATTGCATCATCCCTTAACGCTTGGTTCAAAATGTACGTGATGGGGATTGCATCATCCCAGAACCACTAGTTCAAAATGTACGTGATGGGGATTGCATCATCCCAGAACCACTAGTTTAAAATGTACGTGACGGGGATTGCATCATCCCGAAACCACTAGTTCAAAATGTACGTGATGGGGATTGTATCATCCCCGGACTTCGATCCCTGAATTGATCTGTAGACAGATGTCTCCGAGAAGTGGTCCCTAGTGGATGAGAGGGGATTGTATCATCCCCGGACTTCGGTCCGTAAATTGATCCGTAGACATATGTCTCCGAGAAATTCGTCCTTAGACTTTTTCTAAGTTGACGAGTGGACTGTATCGTCCCTAGACATGTTATGGTGTCTTAAATGGATCATGTGTATTGCAGGGTATGCTGCTAGGATGTTGATGATCGTGTGATGATGATGCTGATGATCGTGTGATGATGATGTTGATGATCGTATGATGACGATGTTGATGATCGTGTGATGACGATGTTGATGATCATCTGATGACGATGTTGATGATCGTCTGATGACGATGCTGATGATCGTGTGATGACGATGCTGATGATCGTGTGATGACAATGTTGATGATCGTGTGATGATGATGCTGATGATTGTGTGATGACGATGCTAATGATCGTGTGATGATGATGTTGATGATCGTGTAATGACGATGCTAATGATCGTGTGATGACGATGCTGATGATAATGTGATGACGATGATCGTGTGACGATGATGATTTTGATCGTGAGGATCCAAATGATGATATTGTTGTATCTGTTCAAGTGTTGCAGAAGATGAAGATTCAATACTAAAGATGTTGATGCTCCAGTATTGAAGATATTCCAGTAACTACTTGAGTTACTGATGATGAATAAAGAAAGCTTCCAATGATTTATAGATGTATCATGTATGATGTAGTTGATGACTCCTTGCTCCAGCATATGTTGTTATAATATCCTTCTCATTAAGGGGGAGTGTTGAAATATTGTAACTTCTGAGAATATTATATGTGTACTTTATTATTCCGGAGATGTTTCTTTCCTCCAATGGGACTTTGTTATGTATCCGAAGATGTTTATTCCTCCATGGGAACTTGGGTTATTAGACTTCCCTGGTGGGGGGTCGGTCCTGTATGTTTTATGTGGGTTAAAGGGTTATTAGACCACCCTTGTGGGGTCGGCCCTGTCACATTATGTAAAGTGGTTAAGTTGGGGCCGACCTAGCTTGTGTAAAAGACAAGTCGGAGTTGTGTATAAATAGAGGAGGTGTGTTCTTCATTTATACACATTGCACTCACTTGTGAATAGCGCATAAATGAGAGAGAGATCTTCTGTGGAGGAGAAGGATCTCATGGTTGTGGATTACATCTTTGTATTTGCTGGTCATCTATATTGAGGAAGCTTTGCTGGTTTTTCTACCCCATGAGGGTTTCCCAGGATAAATCTGTGTCTCTTATATTTATGTTGTGCTTGTTGTTCTTTCAGTGATCCTGTATATGCTATTATTGTGAAATGGATTGTAATGCTGATGTTTTCTATCTTAGCATATTGAATCTTAACATTAACAACTAAAACAATTTCACCTTCCATGTCACCATCCCAGTCACCTTCATATTCATCATGACACATCCTTCATGTCCATTGGAATTTGGAAAGTCAATTAAAAATCCCAAAAGTAAAATATAAGCTTCAAAAAATCCTCCATAACCCAGATCGCACTTAATATCTCGATAAGAGTGACCTCGGTTGTGCATAATCCTTCGATATGCATGATTCAAGTTGCACAAAACCACTAATTAAAAAGTGCAACCCAAATTTTGGCTTGGTTTCTGGATCTTTCTTCTTTGTGTTCAACAAAAAGAAAACCAAATTGTCACAATTCTCTATGTGGATGACGATTTAGAACCCAAATATCAGCTCCAGACTCCCATACTCACTTATAAAAGAGACACCAAGGTCACTCATTCCACACACAACTCCTTTCCATTTGTTCATTATCGTCACTCTACCAGATTTTCACCAAGATTGAAGTAGACATTTTCTCACTTCCCTCTCACCTTTACTAGAGATTCCATATTGTGGCATGGCCGGAGAACTAGAATGACATGAGTAGAACCAATGAACCCTCCATTGGATAGCTGCATCGACCTTCTCTTCCATGATTATTCAAGAGATTTTAGTTTAGCTTGTATGCCTATTTCATATTTTGAATAGAAAATTATTTATTCTTTTAGATTGTGTGCTTCTTGAATTAGTTTAATGAAATGAAAAGAAAATATTTGTATTTGAAATCATACGCACCATTGTATTTGAAGGAAAAGGCCTCCATATCCCCAATGGAAGGAAATTTCTCGATGAAGTGGTCTCTATTCTCCACGCCACTGTTACACCTATCTTCCACTATAAAAAATCATATGATGTATGTCATCCATACAACGAGATCTTGACCTCACACATTAGGGGGAAATATGTTAACAAGTAAAAAAATTTCACCTTCCATGTCACCATCCCAGTCACCTTCATATCCATCATGACACATCATTCATGTCCATTGGAATTTGGAAAGTTAATTAAAAATCCCAAAAGTAAAATATAAGATTAAAAAATCCTTCATAACCCAGGTTGCACTTAATCTCTCGATAAGAGTGACCTCGGTTGTGCATAATCCTTCGATATGCGTGATTCAAGTTGCACAAAACCACTAATTAAAAAGTGCAACCCAAATGTCAGCTTGGTTTTTGGCTCTTTCTTCTTTGTGTTCGAAAAAAAGAAAACCAAAGTGTCACAAGTCTCTATGTGGATGATGATTTTAGAACCCAAATATCAGCTCCAGACTCCCATACTCACTTATAAAAGAGACACCAAGGTCGCTCATTCCACACACAACTCCTTTCCATTTGTTCATTATCGTCACTCAACCAGATTTTCACCAAGATTGAAGTAGACATTTTCTCACTTCCCTCTCAACTTTACTAGAGATTCCATATTGTGGCATGATCGGAGAACCAGAATGACGTGAGTAGAACCAATAAACCCTCCATTGGATAGTTGCGTCGGCCTTCTCTTCCACGATTATTCAAGAGCTTCTGGTTCAGCTTGTATTCCTATTTCATATTTTGAATAGAAAATTCTTTATTCTTTTAGATTGTGTGCTTCTTGAATTAGTTTATTGAAATGAAAAGAAAATATTTGTATTTGATTTAGTCCAACTATATCGAACACAATCAACCATGGTAAAACATGGTCAACTATGGCTGATCGAGTCTTGATTATGGCTAATAATGGTTTACTACAATTGACATTTAGCAAAGCATGATTGGATATATTTGAGAATGTTTGATTTTGTTTGAAAAATATTCTTAACCATGGTTAATCATGTATAACATGGTGGACATTAGTTAAACTTGGTTGACCATGGTTTACGATGTTTGTTTGTGATTAACTATGGGTAAATATGTTTGACCATGTTTTACTATGGATAACTATGTTAAACTATGGTCAACGATGTTTAAATATGGTTAACTTTGCTTGATTATGGTTTGGCCATGTTTAACCATGGTTTTCCATGTTTGACCATAGTTTTCTATGTTCGACAATGGTTGACCATGTTTGATCATGGTTCTATATGGTTGAATTTGGTTGACTATGCTTCACCATGGTTGAATATGACTAACTAAAGTTTGCAATGTTTGACCATGGATTTCTTGTGATATTTGACTATGGGTGAATTTAGTTTAATGTGGTTGACTCAAGTAATATGGTTAACCATGGAACCATGGTTTACTACTATTAACCATGATTGACTATGGTTTCTCATGTTCAATTATGTTTGTCCATGGTTGATTTTGTTTGGCCATAGTTGATTATGGTTGATCATGTTTTAACATGGTTGATTATGATTAACATAAATACACCATGATTTTATATGCACTACAAGGAAAATTCCTTGTAGAAGAGGTTATAGCAAAGGTTTTTAGTGTTACAAGATTGGTCAAAAATATTTAAAAAAACCTCCATTACAAAATCTACCAATGGTACTAGATGTTTTAGTGGAGGTTTTTACGGAAATGTATTATGACTATGAAAAACTTGGTGGTTGAAGGATATCGTAGAGGATTTTTTTCAGTGCACTTTATTCAAACAAACGCCCTAGTGTGATCAAATGAAAAATGCACTGGTGCATTTGAAAGAAACATATAGCACCAGTGCGCATGAAAATTTGAAAGAATTATATGCACTTGTGCGCACTAAAATTATTAAAAGAACAAGTGCTTTATAACATTATATGCTCCGACGCATTTTACTAACAATAGCACCATTACTTAAGTAGCTTCACAATGCACTAGTGCTTACTTGTTGGAATATTCAACAATAATGAGAGGGAGGTGAATCAATATTGATAAAATTTTGCCATGTTTAACCTTAAGCACATCATGTATCATTAAACATTATAAATTCCCTTCATCATCAAATAAAATCATACACAGTGCACAAAATATTTTTACATGGAAACCCAAATAGGAGACAACCAAACAAGATGTTCTTTTATAATTCATTCATTACAATATCAGGATCCGACCCGAGAGGGACACCCATCCCTGATGCAATCATGAACTTGCACAAAATGCAGATATCAACATGTTTATAGTAAGCTCCAACTTACTGATCAGATGAAGGCTCCTACCTTCACTGCAAGTACCAAATTCCAAAAGAATCTCCAACCTACTATATCCATCTCCAACATACTGATTTGGGAAAGCACCAACTTTCTAATAGACTCCAAATATATCTAGGATGGGGACACCAATCCTCTTGAGCGCCAACTCAATGTACCCTACACCACCCTACCACCCTCGTTCTCCAACACCAACTGGAATGATGCACCAAAACCCTATGATCATCGGCACCAACCTACCCTAGAACCACCCTTCCACCCTGATATGAATAAGAGTATAAACATATCCTTTTCATTGTCACCATCTCGCTTATGAGCTTGCTCTCCCCGCTTGCATTAAAGTATATATTGTGTTTCATGTATCTTTATTGGAAAAGTATATACATGATACTAACCATGTAATTGATTGAAATGTGATCCAAGTAATTAGAGTACTTTTATTTTCTTTGTTGATATAACTATATATATATATATATATATATATATGTACATGATACTAATAATGTGATCAAATGGACTATGATCTAGGTGGAACTAGAAGGGGATTTTCTAGTACAACATGTTGCCATTTCGGGAAGCAAGGTCAAGCTGCTTTGGAATCAAGAAATCGGGAAGGTAAAGGTCCAATGGACCCATTACAGTTCTAAGGATGCGACTTGGGAGTTGGAAGATGATATGAGGGAAGCATACCCTCATCTATTTTGAAAGCTTGGTGTTTGCAGTATGTATGTAATAAATATGCATTGAGCATGATGCATTGTTTAAGTAGGAGCTGGATGTAATGCCTTGGTTTTTAAGCCTCAGACTTATGGCGCTTTATTTGACTATGTACTTATGTTATATTTTTTAATGTGACTATGGAATTATGATCATTGTTTGATAATGTGATTATGGACTTTGGCATTATTATTAATGTTAATATTAGCATTGTTGTTATCTTTAATGTTGTTACTATTGATTAAATAAACAACTGGCTCAACAAAAGAAACGGAAAGAGTATGGGAGACCATGAATATCACAATGTGAGGGGGAATGGGGGACATCCCTAGCACCTTATAACTTTTTGTTTGATGGGAGTTGTCCATCCTAGTTCATTTTGCACCTTGGTGACATTAGTAGTGTTGATCACCCAAACATTGTACAACAGACCCTATTCCTGATTCTTATGGACCCTATTCATTATTTCCCCTTATGCATACCTTAGTGGGACCCTCTTTCCTAGTGCGGCTTCCTTGGGAGAGATTCCCTCCCATTTATGTGTGTTTTTTTTTCATCTATGATCCCTCTCCCTAGATTCTAGGAGTTGTAAGCTAGAATTTAGCTTCCACAAGCTAGAATTTAGCCTCCACCTCCATAAGTGTGCCCCACTCCTCTATTCATGGATATGCTCCCTATTTTGTGCTTACAGGTAATTTATGATCCTATTGGACCCACTCTCTCACATTGCATGATTAGTGCACTCTTGTTAAGATATTCTTGGCCTTCGCTCCTTGGTTTTTGGTAACTCCTCTTCATGATGCCAATCTGGAAAAGAGAATCTCCTAAATAATCCACCACTGCACTAATTCAAGTTAAGTCTCCATGATGAAGATTTACCTTACCTCTCTCTAATTCGATTTGATTCCCTTGGGATAGAGTTGGCCTTCTTGTGCTATAAATTCATATGTCCTCTCCTAGTTGAAGCTAATCCCGAGCTTTGGATCACTTTCCTTGTGTTATCTCACTTTGTTGTGAGTGTTGACAATATTGAGACTATGTTGGGATTATATTGAGACTGAGTGTTTGTTGCAGGATCCTTAAGATGAGTAGTCTATTGGCCATTACAGAGAGATAGTATGGTGTATTTATGTTATCGGACAATCTACCAAGAGCGGACTCAAGGCGTGATCTCCCTAGCTTAATGCAAGCATAGAACAAATGATACAAAATATGAAATAACTTTCCTAGATCTAATTAGAGATCAAGTGACTAGATGCCTTACCTTTCAGATCATGGATCCTTTCTCCTTTATGTTGTTCCAAGCTTTATGGTCTTCAGATCTCAGCCGCAAAACTTGTGAAGAACAACACAAGTAGTAAAATGCATCTAAACAATAACATATCTAAGTAAGCAGTTAAGCAGGAAAACTACACAAACATCATCAATGCAACAACATTAAGTGGAAAGCATTTATATTTGTGTATAAAAAGGGAAAGTACATAGAAGGAAGTGATTACAACCAAGGCTTAACGTAGCAATCCTTCTCCAACAACCCAATGCCAAAGCCTCCAAAGGAAGTATAGATCTCCTAAAAGATGAGTAGAGATCTCCATAGCTAATTTCACCAGCATGTAAATACTATAGACTTCCTCCTTTTGGAGTGAAGAGGAGCCTCATATAAATAGGACTAGGAGGATAGAAATGAGTTGAGGATTAGTGGGAGAGGACTAAGGGATCTTACCAATGATGGAGGAACCGAAGGACAACTCAACCTATAAGTTAGGGATAGGGATACAAGTCATCCTCCTTCGAGAAATCACTTGAAGCTTCCTTTTATCCATATTAACTGACATCGTCGCATGTTGTAATAGGGAAACAAGCGATAGATGAGGTCGGCGTAGGTTGTATAAGGACAACATGATACATCGTCGCACTCTATCAAGGAGGAACCTGCGATGATCCTGGTCGTCGTAATATGGAAGAGAGCAAGTTGCGACGATCCACTTATATTTTTAGGATAAAGGATCAACAACTCTTTCAAATTGACTTCCTGGTCATAGATACTTCAAGGGAATATACAATAAGTCTCATTATGGTAAGATTTAGGTGTAACAGAATGCCCCCCAAAGCATGAAGCTATTTAAACTAGACAGGTGAAATTCTTTGACAGAAGGAATGGCAATGGCTTGTCGGATAGGAAATGCTGTTGCAATACAACTGAATCTGAGAACACATTCTCGTATGACTCACAACATGGCTACCGACCAATACAATGCAGATCCATGGTAGTAAAGAATTGACTGAACACAATCATGGATACTGGATACAAGCATAGATCTATGATGAGATGATAACAAAGCAACGACTAATACAAAAGTGGATCTGTGTGATATGACTCAAAACAATCTCCATCGCAACCTGGGTAAAACATGACTCCCCAGGGTCTTCAAGCCGAACTCGCAATGATACGAATCTATCCATGTGATTACAAATGTCTTGACGTCGAACATGGTAGAAACCACTTGATTACCGGTCTTTGATGTATATCATTAACAAGCACAAGGCGAACCACCATTAATGTCAATGATCCCCAAGGTATCACAGTACATATCATCAAGCGTGAATGAATGAGTTGAAGTCGAACACCAGATGAAATCTTTCAATCAAGAGTTAATGATGTAAACTCATGTCAAAAGCGAGGTAACTTGCCACTAAGGCATGCAGGTCCAAGGTACTTCATTGGTTTCTAAGTTCAGTCCTTGGATGATGATTTGGAGTCGACCAAGATGACCCATCGAAGGAGGGCCATGATGAATCCCCCATCATTGACACGAAACTCGATAATAGATGTTTGGAGTAGATCGGATGGTACAGTAACACACAGGACTGACTCAGAGTAGACCAGACATAGTAGAAGGTGTGTTGATTGCAAATGATGAGTGGTGAAAGTATTCTTGAACATGGGCATGGCATGACTTGGCAATATTGGCATGACGAGAATGACACAAATTCCTAATGCAACTGATGATGGAAGTATTCTTTAGATGACCCAAAGGAGTAACAAGACAGGAAGTGGGTAAAAATTGAGGACAAACGGATGACCCAAGTATGGTATGCGAATGCAAATGAGTGCCATGTTCAAGAACTATGTAATGCCACAGGTAAAAGTGTAACACAAAAGATTTCCTTTTTCCCCATCATGATTGATGAGTGCCTCTTGTGTTTTTCACGAGCTTGATGAGGGTAACCAGATGCTCGGTATAGCTCATCTCATAGATGTGTCCAATCCCAAATATTGTCCGAACCTGGGAGAGGAGGGGTTCGTCCCATAGTGGGCCCTTCAATGTTAAATTTTAACAAGTCCATAGAAGGTAAACTCGGTTTTCATTTCATGTTTAGAGAGTCTAAAAAGAGCTAAAGAAGACTCCAACGGTCCTTTTTCGTAAGGTTAGCCTCTTTGCCAAAAAAAGGGTAAAACAACGCGAGAGAGGACTCTTCCAGTCATGATTGGCTGGAGTATTCCTTATTAGTAAATAGTGCCCCCTGGTCCGAAAAAGGGGTAAAATATCACCAGGGAGACGACCATTCAAATTATTTAACAAGCGAGAACGTGACAAGTTCACTTGGCAATCTTTTCGTATTTCGAGAGCCTAAAAAGAGCTTAAAGATAGACTCCAGGGGGGTTCCTTTTCCATAGGAGTTTAACGAGCCCGGAAAAGTGATAAATCATAACTCGGTGACTTATTCTCATGGTTTTATGAGCACGAAAAAGAACAAAGAGCTAGCTCATCATCATTAAATAACCAAATTCTAATGGGCAAAAATAACAACAAAAATATTCAACAGGTTGTTCATACCTAACAACATTTATAAGATGATCGCTACGATGTGAGAATGGCGCAAATGAAACACTTAACATCTTCTGCATGCTTGAAAACTAGGTCAAATAGTCAACCGGGTATTAAAATGCAGAAAATAATCCAAACTATAGCAAATAACCCATAAAGCATCTAAATTTGAAAAAAGAATATTCCCTTTTGTTTATAAAATAGGAAAAAGACAAAAAATAGTTACCATTTTCATTTGCCAAGTTTGGGGAGAAGAAAGTGCCATTTGGAGCTGATTTTCATTCGTTGATTTCTAGAGCTACGTTTGATCATTTCACAAACCGTCAGGAGTAGGTAAACCTAGACCTCAACCATCATCTTTCTAGTGGTTTACAATTTTGTTTTTGGTTCATTTTTTAGGTTTTTGGGTTGATTTATGAGGGGATTTTGCACCCTCGGGTCGTCGCAAGTCTCCTTTACGGGAACTGCGACGAAACCAGTTCATCGCAAAAACCATAAAGGCGTGTTGCGACGACATTGCCCTGTCAGGAATGACGAGGTGCGACGGCGGAAATGCCCAATTTCAAATCAAAACCTAGCCCACAAGAAAAGTTTTCAATGATTTGGATGAGTTCTAATAGTGTTTAAATGCTTCCTTTGACAGGTTTACGGCCATCACCATGGTTCTTGATTGGAGTGAACGTGAACACGAAGTAGAATATATACAAGTGACAAATGATCCATTGTGTGTGGATGCATTGAGAAACTGTGGACTGTTAAAGTACTTCCAGGTTCAGGGCATGAGGGCCCAAGTCCCATTACTAGAGCATATGATATGGAGTTGGGATCCAGCGCAGCAGTATTTCATGATTAGGGAACACGTGCTGAATATAGATGTTGAAGACATCTATTTATTGATAGGACTATCCTGAAGGGGGGATATCGTGTCTCTCACCGGATCACGAGGGAGTGACCGGATGGTGGATGATTTGATCGCTCAGCATTGCACTCCAGATGTCATTGCTTCTAGTGGGAAAATTCCCATTAAGGAGGTTCGAGAATGTCCATGGCGTGTCATACTCTTCACTATAGTGAGGATAATAGGGAGCCAAGCAGCTCATCTGGCTACCAAGTCCCAAATGTTATATGCAGAGGAGTGTATGTCTCCTAAGGTGTTTAACTGGTGTGAGGGAATCCTCACCAACCTTCGAGCTTAGCTAACCAAGTGTCGGTATGGTGAACTCAAGCAGTTCGGTTATGGATCAATAGTGATCTCTTTTTGCTGGAGCGGGTACCTCTCTTACACCCACAGGTGATCTTGGATGATAGGGATGCCAAGGATCCTCATATGGCTCGATGGACGGATGTGATGGCCCACCATGGTGGTGGGGATCTGATCATCGGATATGGTTTTGGATTCTTCACCTAGCTAGAAGGCCAACTACTCATGATCGAGGACTATCCATACAATGGTACGGACTTCAGAGAGGATCCAGACCTGGTGTTTCCTGAGGGAGCAGAGTGGGGAGATATCGGTAAGAACAATGACCATTATAGTTTTTCATTTTGTGTATTTATAATTTTTTTGGGTAGTGTTGATGAGTTAATAACATGTTTGTGCAGATGTGGGCCCTTCACGACCAGTCGTAGTTTCACTTCTCGCAAGGAGGGGAGAGGCACCAGCTATAGCCCCAGCCATGCATGATGCCATTGTAGAGATGGAAGATGTCTATGAGAACCTCACTAGGTTGACATTAGATGTTCCAGAGCCGACAATGCATGAGTTAAAGTGGCCCATGCAAAGGTACACGGTTTGTGTGACCTTGCGTTTCAGTGTGCTGCTCCGCAAGGTAGCGAGGGTGGTTGATTGTTTCCACGGCCAGCAGGTGAGGGCTGCGAGACCCATGGGTGCACAGGCCAGGTGTTAGGCCTTATGATATTATGTATGTATTGAGAGATTTGTGAGCCTCAGATTTTGTACTACTGAAAGCTATCGGGCTTCATATTTTGTATAGACTCACTGAAAGCCATCATGCTTCAGATTTTGTATCAGCACTACTTTATCTCGATTTATATATATACAGACATTCCGGTGGTTTTATACATTATGTGTTTTAATGGATGATTAATGTGATCTTGTTTACATGTTTGCTTAGACAATGAATTATTTACATGGTATTTCTTCTTTAATATTTTATACAAATGTTATGTATGTGCAATGTACCAATCCAGAATGAAATTGGCCATTGAGTCGGCAACTGTGTTCTCGTCTTGTGGGATGTGCAGGTATTGAATAGATTCAAGGGACCTTTCCAGGAGACGGACTCGTCTGTAGAGATGGAGTAGGATAGGGTCACGGATAGCACAAATCTGGTTAAGATGAGATACCACCAGTTGTGAATCCAAATAGATAACAACGTGGTCCATACCCAAGGAAAGAGCATCAGTTAGGGTTCCAATGACTGCCTAATATTCTTTAGCATTGTTGGTTGTGAAACCTATACACATTCCTCCTAAGATGATAAGCTCACCAGTGGGATAATAGAGCACCCAGGCTACCGAAGCAAGGTAACGGGTATGCCGGATGGCACCGTCCGCGAATCCCTAGCAAGTTTCCATCTACACGCGTAGACAGAACATGGTATAAGAAGCGAAAAACAAGATCTAGGCACACTAAACAAAAGATTCACACCACACAAAAAAACATGCCATGTACAGTATATATAACGTACGTATGCATGAAAAACTCAGGCATAGTACCTCTTCAAGTAAAGACCATTGCAGAGCTCACCTAAAGATATCCCATCATAGTCTTCAAGTTCGTAGGCTCCCTTCTCCAAAACGCGCTTCACTATGTAGGGCCCATGCCACATGGACTCAAACTTTCTTGCCCCCAACTTATCATGTATTTGGTCATATGTAAGGACCAAATCACCCTCACTATAGATGCGATGTTTTAACAACTTTTCATACTGTGCTTTGATGTGTTTCTTATGAGCCTCATTGGAAAGAGCGGCATCGCGACGAGTTTCATCGAGTTTTTCTAGGTAGAGGAAGCCTTCTTCCTCGATAGTAGTGTTAGGGAGAAGTTCAACTACGAGCTTGAGGGATGGAATCTTACACTTTATTGGAAGGATGGCCTCCAATCCATAAACTAATTGGAAGGGGGTAAATCTAGTGGCGGTCTTGACAGATGTTCGATAAGCCCATAGTGCGGAAAAGAGCATGTTGTGCCAGTTGGACTTGTGCATACCCACCATGCGTTGGATCATGGTTTTCAAGACCTTGTTAATGGCCTCTACTTGTCCATTGGACTACGGGTAGTACGGTGTTGAGTTTTCATGGCGAAAACCCAATCTAAAAGTCAATTTGTCAACCATGTGGTTCATAAAGTGAGAACCATGGTCGGTGACTATAGCTTGAGGAACTACGAACCGCGCTATAACATGATTGAACGTGAAGAGAGCGGCGGTTTTTCTGTCGTCCGTGTATGTAGGCATAGCCTCAGCCCACTTTGTAAAGTAATCCATGGCTACTATGATGTAACCATGCCCCCTGGACGAGGTAGGATTACAGTGCATGAATTCAATGCCCCATTTAGCGAAGGGGCCAACGGCAATAACCAAGTGTAACGGGGGCTGCGTGGGTGCGCTTTTTAGTTTAAAAGTGCTGGCATGGAGGACATTTTTTTACGGCCTCGTTACAATCTTTACATATAGATGGCCAATAATATCCTGCACAAAGTATCTTCTTGGTTGTATCCATCCTAGAGAGATGACCGCCACACTCCCTAGCGTGACAGTCATTTAAGATGTGTTCAGCCTCCTCATGAGTGAGACAATGTCGAAGAATAGAATCGATACCACGACGGTACAAGGTATCACTGATGATTAGGTAATACTTTGCATGGTGGCGTATTCTACAACGGTCATCATGAGACAGTTGGGGGCTGAAACGTTGGGCTTGAAGATATAAAGTGATATCTCCATACCACGAATCAGACGTGCTGATGAGGAACAATGATTTGTCTGGAAGAGAACCATTGGACTCAAATTCTACATCAGGACGGGGAAGATCACAGATCATCTTAGCAAACACTAAAGACTTTTTATACTTAGCCTTTTCGAATAGGAGATCAAATTCCTGCAGTATCACGATCCAGCGTGAATACTTGCCCCCAAGCACTTGATGTGTCAAAACATGGTACATGGGGTTCGAATCGGCGATGACGGTGGTGGTGCAGAGAAAAATGTAATGTCAAAAATTTTAAACGAAAATAACTGCCGCGAGAGCAAGTTTCTCAACATGTGAGTAACGAGTTTCAGATTCAATTAGACCCTTACTTAGGTAGTATATCACATGTTCC
Organism: Larix kaempferi; assembly: GCA_027924585.1. Taxonomy (NCBI): domain Eukaryota; kingdom Viridiplantae; phylum Streptophyta; class Pinopsida; order Pinales; family Pinaceae; genus Larix; species Larix kaempferi. The sequence continues at coordinate 1,657,892 of BSBM01000910.1, read as the reverse complement.
TGGGCATTGTTGTCTTCTTGTACCAAGACCATGGCGATCGTGGTGGCAGAAGCGACAAGATAAAGGATATAATCCTTGTAGTAATTGGGCGGTGGGAGCACAGGGGCGTGCGTGATAGCATGTTTGAGACTATCGAAAGATTGTTGTGCTTGGTCGTCCCAAATGAACGGGACATCTTTCTTAAGTAGTCTCATGTAACCCTGTGTCTTTTGCGCGAAATTACAGACAAAATTCCTTAAATAAGTTGCCTTCCCTTGCAAACTTTGAAGTTCCGTGATGTCAGTGGGAGGTGGGAGAGCAATGATGGCTGCCACCTTCAAGGGATCAATGCGGATCCTATCTTTCAAGACAATGAAACCAAGGAGGCATCCAGACTTGATGCATAAGATGCACTTGTGAGGGTTCAGGAGGATGTTATACCACCTGCATCTGAGGAATACTGCCATCAGATGGTCAATGTGGTACTCGTGCTGCCATGAATGGGTAGGTAGATCGTCCAATTAGGGTTCCACAAAGTCCTTCACATCATGAAAGGCATACGACATGGCCCGCTGGAATGTGGCACCAGCATTTTTAAGACCAAAAGTGAGCTTGCGATAAGCAAACGTACCCCAAGGACATATGAAATTTGTCTTGTGTTGATCAGCCGGGTGGATCTCAATCTAGTTGTAGCCAAAAAATCCATCCATAAAAGAAAAAATGACACTTCTAGTACAATTGTCAATGATCTGGTCAATAAAGGGAGTCAGGTAATTGTCCTTGGGACAAGCCTTGTTGAGATCCCGATAATCGACGCAGACAAGAATGGTACCCTACTTTTTAGCTACAGGGATGATGTTTGAGACCCATTTTGTCAACGGGACAGGGTAAATAAAACCAGCTTTCAAGAGATTTTCAATTTCGGCCTTGCTTGCCACAGTCTTTCAGGGGTTCATCGATCGCAACTTTTGCCAGACTAGTTTAGCATCAGGGTAGGCTTGAATCGTGTGTGAAACAATAGCGGGGTCTATCCCGGGCATCTCCTCGTAGGTCCAAGCAAACACGTCTCGAAATTGCTTGAACAAGGCCGTGAACATTGTAATATCTTCGAGGGAACACTTCTGGCCTAAATGAATGTGTTCCACTACACCAGGAGTAATCAATATGTCGACCGAAATGGTAGGCTCAATGTTGGCCAAGTTTCCTTCAGAGTTCGTTTGACACATAAGTATCGAAGACTGAGAGCCAGGGTAGACATCCGGTGTAAAGATGGTGGTGATGCTATTCTCCATAGTATCCAATGAAGGAAGGAAAGACGATCGATGATGGATGTCTTCCCATGGAGGGTCATCCGCACTCATGATTTCCATAATGGACTTGTCAGACTGAAAAGTATGGAGTAGAGAATCGGGTAGGGATGATGTCTGTTGTAGAGAACGGGAAGTGGAGGCCACAGATAAGTGTTCCTCTGGTGATGATTGGATAGCCTTGTAAGTGAATTTAGCAGGTGAAAGAGGCATAGTGTCTCCAATAAGGTGTGTGGTGGCTTCATTAGGTACAAGCCACTGATCAATAGAGTTGGGGATAGATGAAATTCGGGAGGAGATCATGTTCACCATGGAAAAATGATTTGGGGGGTCCGAGGTTGGAAAAACGCCCATAAGGGATGAGTCCTTGATGAGGCCAAACTCCATGCTCTCATATAGGTGCAAATATTGTCCAAGTAATGGAACATTATCGCCCAGATGAGTAGCGGTGTCAGGTGTACATAAATCCAGTTGGTCGATAGTAACAATTCGACCTTGGTGGGGGAATTGTACTATGCGGAAGACAGATGATGCGACCACAGTCATGGCATAAAACCAATTATGACCAAGCAGAATATTATAATCTAACGGGGCAGCGACCACTTCCACGTTAATGGTTGCGGTCTTTCCCCCAAACTCGACTACTAAGGTTTGTAACAACCCATGAGGTTGAAAGCCACGTCTAGCGAATGCTTTCAAGGTGGTGGGAGAACGGTTCAACTCGGGAGAGCCAATGGCTCTCCAACATGAAATCGACATGACTGAAGTAGAGGCACCTTCCTCCAAGATGGTACAATGGATTGTCTTCCCAGCAATGTTTGTGGCAACTTGAAATGCCAACTGATGATAAATCCTCGGCTTAAAGTATTCCAGTTGGAACATGATGGTATTCGAAGAATTTGGATCAACCGTGCCGATGGCAGCAAGGAGAGACTTGCGCTGGTTAGGCCAGTTCTACAAAACCTAGAGCATCGACATAGCACAAGGAGCTTGTGCCAGGTCCTCTACAATATTGTAGTTCTGAGTGGCCCAAGTGTTGGAATTGAAAATAGCTTTTCGAATCGTGCTCTTGGGCAGACGCAACTCTGACTCTAAGGAGGGATTCTCAATGGTGAGAGAAGCGTGCAGTATGGTGACGTCGGGAATTGAAGTGGAAGCTTTTTCAGTATTACTTCCAACAGATTCCTTCTGAGGCACGAAGAAATATGAAAGAGAAGGTGTGTTCAAGTTGACAGTCTCACTACACATCATGAGAACATGCACGATGGAGGATGCTTCTCCTTGGGAAGGAGAGGTGTGTGTGATTAGTTGTTGGTTCTGAGTGGGGAAGGGATCATTGAGAACTGCGATAGTAGAGTTTCATTTGAGAAAATTCTGAACTTCATCTCGGTGGGGACATTCTTTTGAGAAATGGTCTCCACCACACAGCAAACAAGGATACTTCAACTTCCTATTATGTTTGGTGTCTCCGTGAGTGGGTTTGGGCTCCTGTTGGTTAGAATATTTCTTAGGTTTCCATTTGTTCTTCTTCTTACCACTGGACTTCTGAGATGAAGTTGATTGCACAGAATTCACCTCTTCGGTGGAGGCAAGAGTGGTGGACTTGGTAGTGTTGTTTCCATCCTGTGGTGGTGGTGGGGAAGAATCTTGGGGGTTCGTCGAGCCACTAGTTTGAGTAGAAGGATGGGAGGCAAGGGAACTAAAGATGCCATTGGCCTGTGGTCCCTTGGGTGGTTTCATGGGATCATACGTAGGGCGGGGTGCGTGAGGAAAAATTTCATACAATGTGCCGGATTGAGAATAGACCAAGTCTAAGTAATGGGAACGTGCAATAGCCTATTCCTTAGTTACGGCTCCTCCCATAGCTACGTCTCGAGCTACGACGAGTAAAAGTGACTTTGTGAACCAATCAGCAAAGAGTTAGTCCAGAATATGAGCCTTAATAAGACGTCGTCTTCGCCGCCATTCATGAATATGATCTGAAATATGAGTGGCAGTGTTATAGCGAAGGGAGGTCAATAAGTCCATACCAGTCTCATAGAGAATGGGCAACTGGAAGTGGGTAAAAAATGACATAGCAAGAGATCGGAAATCTGGAAAAGAATTGGGTGGTAGTTCAATGTACCACTTGGCAGCTGGGCCGGTGAGAGTCCATTGAAATAACCTAAAATGGATCGAGTCGTCATCAAGGAGTTGGATGAACACCATAAATGTTATGTCATCACATGGTTTTTCGGATCCTCACAAGGCTTGCCATCAAATTAGGGAATATCTGATGGTAACTTAACCAGAATGGGTGGTCAGTTATGCCCGTGGAAGATGGGATCATTCATCATATGAGATAGGTCAGGTAAGTCCAGAGTAGCCAAACATGGCAGCTGTTGGTTCAGCTGGGGGTACTGATAGTACAGATAAGGCATGTATGGACTAGTAGGACCTTGAATCAACTAGTTTTAAGGTGTCCCCGGGGGAAACTAACTATAAGGGGGTGTTCCCGGACCATAGGTAGGTCTAGCACCATAATAAGGTGGTCCATTACCATAATAAGGTGGTCCGTTACCATTAGGTGGGGGTCCACCACCACCGCCGGGAGCGGGTGGGTCACCTCCAAATGGGGGAGGTCCTTCGCCGCCACCGGGATAGGATGGACCTCCACCGCCTCCACCGGAATAATGTTGACTGCCACCGCCTCCGCCGGGAGGAGGTGGTGCTCCACCACTGCCACCGGAAGGGTAAGGGTCACCTTCTCCACCTCCACCAAGATAGGATGGTCCTCCACCACCATCACCAGGATAGGATGGTCCTTCGCCACCGCCACCAAGGTGGGATGGTCCGCCACCACCACCACCAAGGTGGGATGGTCCTCCACCACCACCACCATGATGGGATGGGCCTCCTCCATAAGGTTGAGGTCCGCCACCACTGGGGGGGGTGGCCCTCCGCCTCTGCTTAAAGGGGGAGGGCCACCACCTCTGCCGCCCGGGGGATGGGCCATGGTTTCCAAAATGAGGTGGTCCTCCGCCAGAAGGTAAAGGTCTACCTCCTTCGGAATTGTGTATGGGCCTGCCGCCTCCGATGGGAGGTGGGGGTGGACCAAATGGGGGTGGTGGGACTTAAGGGACCATAGGTGGGGGTCCATGTTGTAAAACATTTTGCGGCCCCCATAAAGTGTATGGATTTTCGGGATAAGGTATCCCGTAGAGTGCCTTTTCAGGATTGATTTGTCTTGACATGGGGTTAAGATAACTTGGATATGCTTGACTCCATGGTGGTTGAATTACATTGGATGGTCCCCAAATATGGGATAATCCCATAGTGGAAGTTACGGGAGGTAAGGAATTTCCAACGGAAGGACCGATGGGAACCCCTCCTCCAGTATTATGGTTAAGAGACGTGGGTTTCCTCCCTACCACAACTTTTTGACCACTATTCAAGGATTGACCCAACACAGGTTGTTGAGTATCTACTATGGGATTAACATTACGTGTAAGGAAGGCAGGGGGTAAAGAGTATCCTACCCGCGATTTTTGGGGTGGGGGAGGAGCAGGTAATGTAACCGTAGTAGTAACAGGTGTGTTGGACTGTTGTCCTTCAACAGGTTGGGTCATTGGAGGTATAGAAATGGTCTCCTGTCTAGGGGGTGTATGTGCAGGAAGTGAGGGTTGACCAGGTTCAGAAGTGGTCACGTGTTGTGTGGATGATTCCAGTGAATCAAAAGATAAATAACGACTTGGGAGTGGTTGATAAGGAGGTAACTTCGGGTCTTCAACCCTTCATAAAAGACTTTGTCTTCAAAACCCCTCAACCATAGTACGAAATCGAGACAATTGTTCACAATAAGGTGCTAGAGGGTCGTCCGGAGTAGTCCCACTAGGTGGGGAAGCAATGGAAAAATGAGCCACTGGGTGGCCTAGAGATGATGTCCAATAAGTTTTTGTTGGACCAACAGCTGCTGCAGGGCCATCCTAGGGTGGATTTAACCATTCCACCAATCCAAGCTCTCCCAGTAAAATGGAAGGTAGGTCTTGTGAACTGGAAGTTTACGCCTCTTCACCCTATGGGGGGTTGGAGGCAGGTGAATATGGAGGGAACATATGTTCTCCAATATTCAAAGTAGGGTTTTCTACTGCAGGTGACACGACCGTGGCTTGTGGGTCCATTCTTAGCTTCGAAAATACCTCCTAGTTAAGGGGATATTCGGGCGGTAAGTTCTGAATCCTACGAGACCTTCTCCAAGGAAAGTCAGCTAGAGTGACTGAAACAAAATTTTCTCCTAGAGTAATCTAAACAAAAGAAAAGAAGTACGAAAAAATCTACACAAACTAAGGCCACAAGCAAACTTATGTGATAGGAGTGGATTCAAAAGTCTGGAACCTCATGGGATTGTCAAGGCTTCGCAACTCGTGATATACTCCGGGGTCCAACACTTATACTCAGCCCAATTTTCCAGAGCACTAACCAGGGAGGATTAGGACCGTACCCCTAACCATATAACCCAACTACCTGATAGTACGTGCGTAGTAGCTGCCCGAGTGTTGTTCTCGGTGTATTGCTCTGCCAAGACGGCCAAATGGATAGCTCAGTTGGTCTCAGGAATCCTAATGGTGTCTCCCGATATACTCAAGGTACGTGGGAGCTCAAATCCATAGTGGTGTTGTCTAATGCACAACCGTATGGCACGAGACCTTCCTATATACTACCGAGTACGTGAAACACTTTTCTATATACACCAAGTACGTGAAACACTTTTCGATATACGCCAAGCACGTGAAGTACTTGGTGGGTACGTGAAAGAGCTTCAATATACCTAGTTGGTACATGAAAGAGCTTCGATATACTAGTTGGTACGTGGAAGACTACAATACCCTCGGAATACAGTGCTGGAAAGTAACGACAGCTGCCACGTTTTATGACGTCGGAACACATCTCTAACTTAACACGCAAGTTATTAAAAAATTTACCCTAGTTCTACCATTAATTTTATCTGGATAGTTAGGTGAATGCATGAGGTGAGTACATAAATGTAAACATAATGCAATCCCTAACTACATGCAAAAATATACTTTTCTTTTTATGAACTCTATATATGAAAGAGAGAAATTTCTTTCCAAGAGATTTTACCGAAGCAACAAAATGAAACACAATCCCAAATCTATCAAATTTGATAAAAAATACTCTTTTTGCTTTTTCCGTTTTTCCAAGCAAAACACAAAAAATCAACAAGCATCACAACCAAATCCAAGCATTTTCTTTTGTCTTTTCGAATCAAAACTTAAGATATGAAAAGAGAGAAATTTCCTATCTAGAGCACTCTAACTTTTCAATTTCACTATAATGGCTTAAAAACATAAAAAACCAAGAATACATACAATTCTTTCAAGCATGGAATTAATTTTGTAAAAACTTGATCTCACTCAAATTTTTCAAGAAAATGTATGATTCATAATTCTTGAAAAGTACAAATTACTAACTTCTCTCTCAAACTTTTCAAAAGACCAATGAATGATACATTCCAATGCATGAACCAATTTCTACAACAATTTTCAAATGCACGTGAAAATTGTAAAAATGACGCACCTTTAATTTTCCAATGATATACCAAGATTACAACTTGATAACAATGATATTTTTAAGCATGAAAAACTAAAAAGAAAGTTGATTTGCAGCACTCTAAACACTCAGGAAATTCCAAGAAAATGACAAGCACTCATGTGAATTGAAAACACTCAAGACACTTAACAAACAACTGAATGCAAACAAAGCTAAATGAAAAGTGCGGAAAGAAGTTTGGGGTCAGACCCAATGCAAAGATCAGATCAGGTGGGAAGAGGAGGGAAAAAAAGGTTAAGTGGATGAAGGCAGGGGAACCCAAAGTGTCCACCACTACCAAAATTAAGCTTGTTAAAAAATGGGGCCCAATACAAATCCATACAAAATCCAAACACTTTCAACACACAAATCAAAAAGAGGTCTCTGATTGGATCTTGCAGCACAGAGGGGTCTGCACACCAAATCAAAACTCAACTCAAAAAATGGAGGGGGGGATTCCCTTGTATCAAATTTAACAGATCGGTGCAGTCTGTGTTCAGGCACAGAGCGACAGTCGCAGGTCACCAGTGCGGAGTTTGCAACGATGTCGCAGGACACTAGTGGGAAAATTGCCATGACAGCTCATAAGACAGAGAGGCAAAGTGCAAAAAATGACAGATCGGTGCTCTGGTTCTACTTCCCAAGTGCGATGGGCGAGATCCAAACTCAAGGATCAACAGATCTCCAAGAAATGAGCAGTAAAAGGGTTTAAAGATGGTGAGTACAGACTCACAGGAAGACAACAGACTCTTCAAAGTGAAGATTTGATGGTGAAAAAAGACTTAGGAGGCAAATAAGATGGCTTGTAAAAGAAATCAAATGAAAATGGCATTCAAATTGAAAACTAAAAACAATGTTCTTCCCCAGTATGGTCGCCAAATTTGTTATCGGACAATCTACCAAGAGAGGACTCAAGGCGTGATCTCCCTATCTTAATGCAAGCATAGAATAAATGAGACAAAATATGAAATAACTTTCCTATATCTAATTAGAGATCGAGTGACTAGATTCCTTACCTTTCAAATCACGGATCCTTTCTCCTTGATGTTGTTCCAAGCTTTATGGTATTCAGATCTCAGCTGCAAAACCTTTCAAGAACAACACAAGTAGTAAAATGCATCTAAACAATAACAGATCTAAGTAAGTAGTTAAGCAGGAAAACTACACAAACATCATCAATGCAACAACATTTGGTGGAAAGCATTTATATTACTATATAAAAAGGGAAAGTACATAGAAGGAAGTGACTACAACCAAGGCTTAACGTAGCAATCCTTCTCCAACAATCCAATGCCAAAGCCTCCAAAGGAAGTATAGATCCCCCAAAAGATGAGTAGAGATCTCCCAAGCTAATTTCACCAACATGTAAATACTATAGACTTCCTCCTTTTGGAGTGAAGAGGAAGCTCATATAAATAGGAATAGGAGGATAGAAATGAGTTGAGTATTAGTGGGAGAGGACTAAGGGATCTTCCCAATGATGGAGGAATCGAAGGAAAACTCAACCTATAAGTTAGGGATAGGGATCCAAGTCATTCTCCTTCGAGAAATCGCTCGAAGCTTCCTTTTATCCATACTAACTGACATTGTCGCAGGTTGTAATAGGGAAACAAGCGACAGATGAGGTTGGTGCAGGTTGTATAAGGACAACATGCTACATCATCGCACTCTATCAAGGAGGAACCTGTGATGATCCTGGTCATCGCAATCTGGAAGAGAGCAAGTTGTGACGATCCACCTAGATTTTTAGGATAAAGGATCAACAACTCTTTCAAATTGACTTCCTAGTCATAGATACTTCAAGGGAATATACACTAAGTCTCATTATGGTAATATTTAGGTGTAATAATTCCACCCCTTTGATTCCATCATATCATTATACTAGTCCAGGTTCTCGCACATGAAGCCACAAAATGGGATGGTGACCGTATAGGAAGTGGATAAGGATAGGAAAGTAGTAGTGGGAAGAATTGTGGTTCTCGAAAGAGGTAGTTCTGAGAGTTTCCAGAATGAGTGTGCCTCTACTTGTGGCATGGTCTCATCTTGGGGGTGACCTTTTCAAGTTATTTAGACTTGACTGTGTTTACGGATGGGAGGAAATTTGTCCTGTTGAAGCCACCCCATGTTTTGAGATGAGTAATTCTCTTATGTTTTTATTTTCATTACAATATTTTATTTTGCATATGTGAAATGGTGGATTAATTGGTTATATGAATGTTCATGTATTATATGTCATTATCTATATGCAGGAAGGATCAATTCCGTAAAATATGGATTTGAGTTTCTACACTCCTTCCCTTCTTTCTATTATTATTTCTCTTATTTAGAAATTGTAACTATGGCTCTACGATATTGAGAGGGGTGAAACCATATTCTCTGTTTCGCCCATATATTCTCATTTATGTGTTGTGATACATGTTCCATTGCTTCTAGAACAAAATTTCCAGTAAATACCTCCTTTCGTTTCACTGAAAAATCTTTATGGATGACCAAGATACGTCCATTTTGGTCTGGCACTTTTCTGGTGCTAAAAGAGCACACATGATATTTGATTGAAATTTTTCTGTGTACAGATATGTTCTTAGTTTAAGATCTGAGTTTGAATGATGTATTTTGATTGTAAAGGTGATCAATGTATTGAGGGTGGAAGGCATACGATCTTATTTGTATTAGTGAGAGATGGTTGTAGGGGACAACCGTCATGAGGAGTTGATTTTGAGGGTTGTGGTTGCAGCCGGTGTTTTATGTTTTTCTATGGTTTTGGAGTGGCTATAGAATACAGCCTATGGATGTGTTTTGATGTGTGATTTTCCTTACTATTTATCCTCACAAACAACACACACATAAAAACACCAAAAACTAATTATTTTTCAAATAACTAATGACAACAATACTTGGTTATTTATAAACTATGCTTTCAACAATATTACAAATCAATAGTACATGAATTGATTGTAGGTTCTTATTCACATTGAAGATGATGATTATCCTTCCTTATTCATGTACTTGTTGTGATTATGACCTTTAGCTCTCACTTTAGAAATTATTATTAATAGAGTTAATTAAGTTTCATGATTATCTATATTAAGGGTCGTAATTAAGTAATTAATTAAATGTCGCAACTTTAGTTATAATTTTAACTCTAGAGTAAAAAGTTTTAATTATTTGGGTAAATAACTAGTTGGCCTAACCTTAATTTGTCTAAATCCACTGTGCTTAAACTTAACTTGGTCTTCATATTAGCGTCAATGGCCTTATTTAGGGGTCAGAGACATTACACACAAATTTGTTCTACTCAACCTATTCCTGCTACTGTTGAGTTGCCTCTCAACGCTGACGTCTATGTTTCATATATAACATCAATAACTCTCATAAGTATACATGTAAAACATTAAGTGATCATTCTATTTACTAGCATAAAATATAAAACAAATTGCTAATTTTTTTTTCAACAAGTGGTACGTCTTAATTACAGTAATGCACTACCACCGGTGCATTTGAACCACAACAACACCATTGACAGTGCGCTAATATACACCAAATGCATCGATAAAATTTTGTTATATTTTAAATATATAAATAACAGGAGGTGCGTCATATATGAGAATCCCTAGTGCATTATGTCCAACATAGCACATCATTGTATGGGCATCTATTTACTTATTTTGTAATTTTAAAATGTGGTTGCCGGTGCACCTCATTCACATTAGTGCACCAATAGATGGTGCACAAATGTGCATATAGAACACTGTCTAATTGTGAATTTTTTTACAGTTTTATGGTGCATTTGTTACATGTGTATAATGTAACTAAGGGCACAATGAATTTTCTGTTCCCTTTTTAAATTAAAGTTTAGCGGTGCGCTAGTAAAACTATAGCACACCATAAGAGTGGTGCGGCCTACTAAATTAACCTCACCATGTAACGTCATCATTTTTAAATAAATTATGTTCATTTTTCAAATGCAGTTAAAACACATTAGTGTGAAATTTCCCACATAAGATCCAAAGAGATGATGTAAACCTCACAATGAAAGAATTTAGGAATAATAGAAGAAGAGACAAGCAATAGAACTTAGATCCAAAGAAACTCTAATTGAGGTAGAATAATTACACATGTTACATTAAACTTAATAGTGAACAGGTAAATATACAATGTTGAGTATGAGGATTTGAATTCACTAAGAGGAATTCGAATTGGCATTCATGCACACATCCATAATCAGTGGAGAGTCATCAATGCCTAACTAGGAGTCCACCTTCTCATCAGTGAAGTCATCAATGCACAAGTAATGGTCAACCAAGAGTCAAACTGAGTCTAACTAAATGTGATTGGTGTAACTGGCACATGGAAGCACTAATATAGTGAAGGAGGCTCAGTGGAAGGCGCCATAGGAGTTAACTGGAATCAGAATGGTCAATCTAGTCTCACTGGAGGTCCAACAGAGTGATAAACTCAGTAAAGAGTCAGTTAATCCTTAAATCAAGGAAATAACTGAAGATAATTGAATATAACTAGATTAGTAGGTGAAGAAGGCGCCCTTGTCATGCAAAGGAGCAAAGGAGGGCGCATTAGTCACTGGGAGGGATAGAAATGATCTAAAAGAAGCTCCAAGGGCTAGTTTGCTGAGGACTAGGTGCTGGGACTGATGACCTAGAATGCATGCAAACCCTAATTTTGCATGCATGACTGAAAATAAAATGACTGGAAAGCTAGTAGGACTAGGATGGAGTATAGGAATATCCTAACATCCCCCCTTAATCCATCTTGGGCCCTGGTAACTAGGACCAAAGGTCACCCATACAATAAATGAAATGATAATAAAATACATAACTGTCCATAAACTGAGGAAATGGGGAAAACCTCATGGGAAAAATACCCCCCCTCAAAAGAACAGTAAATAAATCAAAGAACCATCATGCAGAAAAGAAAGAAGCTTTCATCAGTGAAAACTTTTGCAAAAGACTTGGCAAGCTGATCCCACGTAGGAAGGTCTCCCATTGTGTGGAGGATGAAGCAATTCTTTCAGGAACTTTTTATGTATCTAGAGCAAATGGAACATGAGTAGTATTCCCAAAAGATGGAAGAGAGAACCCCATCATCATGCTGCATCTCTCATGGAGAGATGGATGGCATAATGCAAGGTTGGCATGATGCTGAATTCTAGTAGTTCTGTAAGCAAATAAATCATCAATTGTGTTCTCAGTAGTAGCAAGGACTGTGTGAGAACATATTTCTCTTGAATCTGGACTGAGAATAGGTGTTGGTTCTAAATCTTCTTGAACCATGATCTCAACATCAAAATCTTGATCTTCTTCTTCACTAGAAGAGGAGTCACAGGAAGACGAGTCACTATGATCTTGATCAGAATCTGAAGGAGTAGTTGGAGAGAAAGGCATGAAGTGTGAGAACTCATATGCCTTTGAGGCATGATTAGCAATCCCATTCGCTATAACCTTTCCAGTGGATATTTCTGTAATTTCTACTGTGTTTGGACCAAAAATTACTTGTTTTGGAGATCCTGTATGAGTCATTTGATATACTGAAAACAAATTAGCTGTAAGAGAAGGAACAAATAAGACATTTTTGAACTTACCATGCTCCATATGAACTATACCCAAACCTTTGGCAGAAATCTAAGAGTTGTCTCCCATGTGAATGGTAGGCCCATCTTGGAGATCCAAAGAGGAGAAGGATTCTTCTTGTGCAATCATGTGGTTGGAGGCTCCAGAATCTATGAGGAGGGATTTTTTCTTTGAAAAACCAACCATCAATGCATGGCAATCATCATATCCACTTCCAGAATCAGTCATCTTTGCTTCTTTTGGAACAACAATTTGGTTTTGTTCAAGAAGCTTGGTTAGAAGATCAATCTTCTTGTGCATGCAAGCATGCTCAGGATGGTTTCCTCTCTTGCAGTAGGTACAATTAGGTCTCTTTTGTTTGTCATTCTTGGATCTTGAAGGTTTCTTTCCTTTTCCTTTTTGTCCCCCTTTTGCATTCGCTCCACTTGATTCACCAGCTAAAAGAGCTAGATCTCTGGAGGTTTTGATGGCACCCATTTGAAACAGTTTGTTCTCTTCTTGAGTGAGAGCTTCAATGAAGTCATTTAAAGTGGGAAACTTCCATCCAGGGATGGACATTCAAACAGAATGAAAGGTAGATACAAAGACAAAAAATTTAGATCCAAGTTTGCTCAATATAGAGAGTATCAATTGCTCATCACTTTTAGTGATGCCACATTGCTTGCAATGCAAAACCAAATTCTGAAATTTGGAGAAGAATTCTTGGATGCTCTCGAAATTGCTAGGTTGAAGGGCAACCAATTCATTCTCAAGAATGTATCCTCTTAGTTCGTCTTGTTTGCCAAAAAGACTCTTCAATTTTATCCATAACTGATTTGGAGACTTCAATCCATCAGTATGAAACAATAGATCATCAGATATATGAAGGCATATGCATCCAAAGGCTTCATCCATTTTGTTTAGGTGCTTGACTCTCTTTTCAGCTTGATGTGGTATGGCATCTTTTTCCTCAACTATTCTAGTAAACCCTCTTGACTGCAAGAGTACTATCATCTTCATCTTCCATTTGAAATAATTGAAAGGAGTGAGAAGTATAGGAGAAGAAGGAGCATTCGAATTGATCATCTTGACTGCTTGAACAAGTGCAAATAGGAAGCTGCTGAATCTGCTGCTACAACTGTTGGAACTTCGAAATACCTGCAAAAAACTCTCAAGAATGGAGGTAGAATATACTCTCAAGGCTCTGATACCATGTGAAATTGCCCACATAAGATCCAAAGAGATGATGTAAACCTTACAATGAAAGAATTTAGGAATAATAGAAGAAGAGACAAGCAATAGAACTTAGATCCAAAGAAACTCTAATTGAGGCAGAATAATTACACATGTTGCATTAAACTGAATAGTGAACAGGTAAATATACAATGGTGAGTATGAGGATTCGAATTCACTAGGAGGAATTCGAATTGGCCTTCATGCACAGATCCATAATCAGTGGAGAGTCATCAATGCGTAACTAGGAGTCCACCTTCTCATCAGTGAAGTCATCAATGCACAAGTAATGGTCAACCGGGAGTCAAATTGAGTCTAACTAAATGTGGTTGGTGTAACTGGCACATGGAAGCACTAATATAGTGAAAAAGGCTTAGTGGAGGGTGCCATAGGAGTTAGCTGAAGTCAGAATGGTCAATCTAGTCTCACTGGAGGTCCAACAGAGTGATAAACTCAGTAAAGAGTCAGTTAATACTTAAATCAAGGAAATAACTGAATATAACTCAATATAACTGAATATAACTAGACTGGTGGGTGAAGAAGGTGCCCTTGTCATGCAGAGGAGCAAAGGAGGGTGCATTAGTCACTGGGAGGGATAGAAATGATCTGAAAGAAGTTCCGGGGGCTAGTTTGTTGAGGACTAGGTGCTGGGACTGATGACCTAGAATGCATGCAAAATGCATGCAAACCCTAATTTTGCATGCATGACTGAAAATGAAAATGACTGGAAAGCTAGTAGGACTAGGATGGAGTATAGGAATATCCTAACAATTAGCGCAACATCGGGTGGTGTAGTGGTATTTATATTATGCACCAATATTGCATTCTTAGTTTTTTTGAAAAAATCTGTTAACAGATGTGCCAAATATTATAGCATGGTGTCAATGTTGTGCGCCCATGTTGTAAACACACCCTGATTGGTGCACCTTGTAAATTCATAGGGTGCATCGTCGAGCAGTGCGAGCCAAACCGTTTGAACGCACCATGTGGATTTTTTTAATTTGTTTTTTAGATTTGGGAAAAATAAAGATGAATTCTGAAATTTAATCCGCTAAAAAATTAAATAGTGAAGTAACAATCAATTTACCTTGTCACTTGCATGTCAGGGAGGCATCATGGTGATGTATGTAAAATTTGAAAAATTTCCCACCATTTGGAAAAATTCAAACTCCAGTCAAAAACCAATGGGAGCCAGTAATGCCACCACGTGGAGCATGGATTTCAAGGCATCTAAGTAAGTGAGGTATGACATGGGTGTTGTTGGCTTCAAAAGCACTTAGAATGGAAAGACTAATTTTTTTGGTGTGGCAATTTTTATTATTAAACCTTGTATTGGTGCACCCGATTCTAGGATACCCTGATGCACTTGATAATATAAGCACATCATGAATAAAAATTTGAAATTAAAAATATAGTGATGTTTTTTTAATTTGTAAAGTTTTAACCCTAATGCGATGTGTAATATTGTTCAATGATGACTGGGCTGGCAGGTGCAGGAGGATTCCTTTATGACTCTGATGGAAATAAAATGAAAGAGTATGCATGGGGAATTGGCAAAAGGACCAACAACAGAGTTGAATGGCTTGCCTTGATCAAAGGTATGGAACTAGCCAGAAGTGATGGAATTGAGGATCTTGTTGTATTCGGTGACTCTATGATGATTATCAAGGAAGCTAGGAGTCTGGAAAATTGTAGAAAGTTGCCTACTACTAAGAATCATCATCTGGTGAAAAACATTGTCAAGGAATACAAAGCAATCAAATTTTTACACATCCTAAGATCCAACAACCAGTGTGAAGATAAAATGGAAAACAACGGAGTTTGGCTCGCTTGTGGGGTATTGGTTTTCAACCAGCATGATCATGGTTTTTCTTGGGTCCCATAAATTCTCCATCATTTCTAATGTCTAGACTCACTTCCTTTGTACCCATTTGGATTTGGCTTGGCCATTCACGCAACAGCACAAGCCCAAAACCTAAATTTGGGCACCCAAATACCAACCTCCTAGTTTTATTCAAGGAAATCCTTAGCACCATTTCGAGCACTCGGGATTAGGTTACACAGTTGACCCACATGGCTCCCATGCAGGAAGTTAATGCTCTCAACTTCCGAGGCAGATGTGGTTACAAACTTGGAAAATACGCCTTTCCCTCTTCATTCGAACTCTGCTTCAACAAAGCCTTCGAGCTCTACACCAGGTTTTGCAAGGATAGAAGGTATAGTTTGCACAAGAGTGAGCACCATAGCAAGGTCTCGCTCACTAGCGTCAGTATGGAAGAGAAACCCTCCATGCTCCAGGCTATTCTCTGCTCGAAACAGATTGCTACACATGGAAGAATTCACTTTGATACCCTGAATCAGAATAGTTCGAAGGCACCGATCATAATAGTGTAGGAACCAGCAAGCATCCCTCTGCGTCGAGCCATGGTAAAGTTGACTTTCTTGGTCAGGGTCTCTGTGCGCCAACCAACGAAATAGGGTTCTCCAATTTGACTGTTGAGGTTCAGACATACCTGAAGGATATGGAAGCACAGATTCAAACTCTGCACAATGAAAATTACGAACTAAAACGGTCTTTCACTCATCTCTTTACTTTGGTCCATACAAAAAATACTGAGGTTAGCAGTCTCAGCTCGAAAATCATTGGTTAGGTAGCCACATTGGTGGAGTGAAATCTTGAAAATTTGATGCAAGGATACTAGAAGTTCATGACACAACTAAGGTGGTGGCAGCTAAGCTTGATAGAATGAGTTCATACGTCAGTAGCCTTGCCAAGGAGCTCAAAGGGAATGTGGATCCCAACAACCCGTAACTCACTGCAACTCTGTTTCTCTGCCTTTTTTGGTTTTTACATGCTCTATTTTAGAACTTTGTTGGTCCAGACGTATAGGTTGGAATTTTTTTACAGTCCTCTCTTGTGTCAAACAATGTTATGTTATGCTCTTTTGTCTTTCTATTAGGCTAGTATGTAAGGAGATATAAGCTTCCTAGAATAGCTACTTATCATGAGCATAATAGAATAGCTAAAAAGAATCATGCGGGCTTGGCTCTTCTACTTCTTAGAGAGAAACCCAATTTCAACTCTTTTGTAAACTTTGTTCCTCATTTTATATAAAAGCCGCTTACACGTTTCTGTTAACAAAAAAAAATATTGTTCAATGATGCACTAGTGGTATGGATAATACAAAATGCACCGCAAATACAAATTGGAAATAAAATCAATCATATTTTTTTAATATGTAATGTTTTAACCCCAATGTGGTGTGCCTAATTCCATAATGCATCGATTCTATTGATAATATAAAATGCACCACAAACATAAATTTGAACAAAATACATTCATGTTTTTCTAATTTGGAAAGTTTTAACCCTAATGCAATGCGTTGTTTTCTTTACCACCCCAATGCGGTAGATTAGACATACCACACCGGTGATGGAAAAAATAAAAAAAATTGTAGTAATCCATTGTACTCCACTATCCGTTTACCCTATTTTGGTGCTTCCATGTTTGTGGTGCCTCGTTGCACTTTGATAATATAAATGCACCAGTGATCAAATTTAGCGTTTTTTTTTGTTTGAAGGTGTTTCTGGTCATGGTGCCACATGATTTATTGTCAGCACCGGTGCATTTGGGTTGTATACGCACTAGATAATTTTGAATGTATAAATGAATAAAAAAACATGTGTTAAAACCTTTGTCCACTCGCTTCCGCTACTGACCTTCACTATAGACAAATATTTGGGATCTTTTTAGAGGAGCATTTCCTATAACCTCCACTAAAGGGATTTTTCCTTTTAGTTATTGTTGACTATGGTTGAATAATATTGACCATGGTTGACCATGTTCAATTTTGGTCAGATTTGCTTCAATATGTTTGACATTGGTTGACTATATTTAACTATAGTTGATTTTTTTTACCATGGTTAACTATAGTAACCATGGTTGATTATGGTTAACCATGGTTATTAATGGTTAACTATAGTTAAAATTTAGTTGATCATGATTGACTATAGATGAGAATGTTTGACAATGTTTAATTATGACTCGACATGTTTGACCATGGATGACCAAATTTATTTATGATTAACCATGTTTTTTTGTGGTTGACCATGGTTTGGTCATGGTTGTGCTAGTTTACATTGGTTGACTATGTTTCACCATGGTTAAAGATGGTCGAATAAATTTTGCAATATTTTACCATGTATTACTTGTGATGTTTTACTAAGGGTGAATTTGGTTGAATATGATTGACTCTAGTAATATTCTTGACCATGGAACCATGGTTGAGCACAATTAACCAGCGTTTACTATTATTGGCCATGGTTGACTATGGTTGATCATGGTTGATTATATGTTCATCCATAGTTGATTTTGGTTTGGGGCTGTTGAGCATGGTTGATCATGTGTTACTATGGTTGAATATGATTAACTTAGGCCGACTATAGTTGAAAATGTTTGAATAATATTGACCATGATTAACCATTTTCAAATTTGGCCAAGTTTCCTTGAATATGTTTGAATTTGGTTGGCTATGTTTGATGTGGTTGGACATGATTAACTATATTTAACCGTGTATACCTATGAAATGAATATGGTTGATCATGGTTGAATATAATTAAAGTATGAGAAACCATTTTGTTAATAATAATATGAATAAGAAAAATGATTAATATTAATATAAATAGATATAAAAGTATAAATGATAATATTAGCATATAACTATTTTTTTAAATCTTTGACTTATTTTAGATATGGTTGACAATATTTTAATATGGTTGACCGTATTTGAGCATATATTGTGATGTTTAATTATGGTTGACTTTGGTAGAAAGGATTACCATGGAACCATGGTTGGCTATTGTTGCCAATGATTGAATATTCATATTATATTTTTTTATGTATTATTTATTTTTTATGTATTGTTTATTTGTTTATATATTATTTATTTAATGTTACTGTTAACATAATGTTAATATTAATGTTTCTTAGTATTAATGTTCTTAATTTTTTTGGGGTATAATTTTGTACATTTGTTTTTGTAAGATAGCACCCATGGAGTTTTGAACCAGTGACCTGACACAAGGAGTGTCTTAATAGTACACCATGAGTGTCTTAAGGAGTGGGTGATATAATAGTACACAAGGAGTGTCTTAAGGAGTGGGCAGTATAATTTTTCACATTATATTACTTGAAAGAAAAATTTTACATGCAAAATCATCCCCAAAACATCCAAAAAAATACAAACAGCATTCATTCTGACCTACCCCACAATGAAACTGGGAGAACCCTTCACCTAATTCAACATATTTAAAAATTCAACGAAAATTTTTTCCTCCAACTAGTCCAACATGGAAAAACCAAGTAACCAGTAATATTGGAAACTAGACCTACATGAACTAAACCCAGAAAACCAAACCTTAAACAAAACCTCTAAACATAATTAGAAATGGTAACTATCGACACCTTGGTCTCTTGTGCCTAGTTGTCGGGATGAGGCATCTGCTCCCACGACTTGAATATTTATTCGGTAGTCATCTAAGAAAGCACATTAATCCTAAACATAAGCTCCCTAATAGCATATACAATCATGTTCAAGATGCCATTGATTTCCAGGAACTACTTCTGATTCCATCTGGCTCTAGCCTCCGTGCATTGGCTCATGTATCGACACCCCCGATGAGACTCCATCAACACTTGCCCCACTAGATCCTTTGTCTTCCAATACAACAAGACTATTTTGGCGTAGTGTGTTTTCCCGATGTGAGTTGAGCTCATGTCCTCCACCCAAGAATCCCATTACTCCTCCTCCTACAAGGCCTTCAGATTCATCTTCCTTGCCTCAATATCACTCTCCATTTGGTCCAGGATGTTAGTTTTTGTAGCTTGGAGGTACTCCTTCATCTGGTGCCTAGGTGCAGGGGCCCGAGATGATGGGGTCTTATTAAATCTCATTAAGTGACTTTATTAAAGTGAATTTAATGAAGTACTTTTTTATGTGACTTTATGATTTTAAAGTGAATTTCACTTTAGAAAGTGACCTTAAGTTATAAAGTGTACCTTTTAATATTCAGGGTAAAAGTGACTTTTCGAAAGAGGAGATTTTATATAGTTATGACGTAAGATATCTAAGTCATCTTGAGAATAAATCTCGGCCTTAGATATTGTGGGCTAATATCTAATATCAACCTTAGAATTTGAAAAGACAAGGGAGTTACCCTAATGAGATAAATAAAAGGAGCACGAGACTTCATTTTCACACAATCCAAGAGATTTTGGAGGGTGAGAGGCATGATTTCCAAGATAGATTTAGAGCTCAAATTCCAAGGAGGTGTTGGGGCCCAAATTCCAAGAGGAAGATGAAGAGTTGAGGTTGAGCTAGGGTGCATTTTACCAAGGAGTGGGGCTCAAATACCTAGGAGGAAGCTTCTGGTTTGAGTGCAACATGTGGGAACATTTCCCTAGGTGCTTAGCATGCATTTCCAGACATTTTTTCAATAGAAAAAGGGCATGTTCGTATAGCAACTGTTGAATACTGTACAACTGAGAAAGAGGTGGTTTGTACAGCCCAAATTTGCATAGAATTTGAGGCAGACTGTGGGAACATAATTCAAGTTGATTTGTGCTGATCATTTAATGCTTATTTTCTACAGATTTTTCAAGGTGTTATACTTCTATTGTTGAGGTCGTACTGTACAGTGTTGTCTTTGAAAAGATGTGTTATTTTCTAATCTGAAGAGTGGGGTTTGTTCAGTAGTATTTTTGGAACTATTTTCTAGGAGAAGTTAGCATAGTGAGAATGTATTGTACTGTGTGTGTTTTGAGAAGAAACGACTTTGATGTACACTTATTTCCTTCATATTTTGCTCAATAAAATCTATTGGACTAGTTTTCCCCCAAAGGGAGTTTTCCAGGGTTTGTTTTGACCAAAATGTGACTATGTCGAATGCATGATTTTTTATTTATAGCCTGTTGTTATGTGTTTAATTCTACTACTAATGAGTATCTAATCATGTATATCAACTTACAATGAGATATATAAATATGCATGAGATATGTGGTAAATTTATTTGACTATTAAAGACTGATATCAGAGTTTCATTAGGTGCTTGACTGAGTTTTAAGTCAGTTTTAGTGAAATTTGTACCTATGCATTTGAGGACAGATTTTTTATATGGTATCATAGCTAGGGATCTGAGTGATTCAATGGATTGTTTTTTGGAATCTATGTGTGCAAGAGTATTGTTGGTTAGTGCAACCGAGTGATATTTTTTTGGCACAGGTGAGCATAATTTCTTGGTCTGGGTTTAAAATTGGAAACTTTGTAGTTTGTACGATTATGCATCTAGCCATATGATGAGAATATGAGAAGTGTTCCTTAGAGTTTCAAAGACAGGCTCATGCATGCAATGGATTGATTTGGATGGGTTGGATTCTAACTTGATTAAATATGTTCTTTGAAGGTGGCAGGAAGGATGGTTGTACCAAAGCTGAAATATCTTCCCTCAATATCAACTCTAGAGGATGAGGAATATAGAATGGTGTTCTAGGATGGAAAAAGGCTTCTATATTAAGAGGGAGTGACCTTGGATGCAGTGGTGATGCATGGCATCAGACAAGTCAAGTTGTATAGGTTACTGGGAAATCTTGTAGGTGGGTCCATGGAGATCTTGGATGCAGTATCAATGTCAGAGAGAGAGGGAGAGCGAGATGTTCCAAATATTGAGGTGGTACCGAATATTCATTATTCGATTCAAGGAATATGGGAGAGAGGCTTCTTCGAGTACTATTAGAGGAGATGACACTGTAGGATTCTCAGGAGTGTGAGACTCCTTAGAGAATGTGTGATTGGCACAAATATCTAGCATATGATCTAGGGAAGGTAGTTGAGAGACCTTCAGTTTCATAGGGATTAGCTTCAATGATTGGAGAGAGAAGGCTAGAGACATATCAAGGTGGAGGTGATGGAAACAGTGCCTCCCTTGCTAAGAGGGAGTGTTAGTTTTTGTAGCTCAGAGGTACTCCTGCATCTGGTGCCTAGGTGCAGGGGGGCTAAGATGATGGGGTCTAATTAAATGGCATTAAGTGACTTTATTTAAGTGTATTTATTGAAGTAATTTTTTATGTGACTTAATGATTTTAAAGTGAGATGTACTTTACTAAAGTTACTTTAAGTTATAAAGTGTACTTTTTAATATTTAGGGTAAAACTGACTTTTGGAAAAGAGGAGATTTTATATAGTTATGACTTAAGAGATTTAAGTCATCTTGAGAATAAATCTTCGCCTTATATCTTGTGGGCCAAGATCTAATCTCATCCCTAGAATTCGAAAATACAAGGGAGTTACCCTAATGAGATAAATAAAAGGAGCATGAGACTTCATTTTCACACAATCCAAGAGAAGTTGGAGGGTGCGAGACACGATTTCCAAGAGAGATTTGGAGCTTGAATTCCAAGGAGGTGTTAGGGATGGAATTCGAAGAGGAAGATAAGAGAGAGGAAGTTGAATAGTTGAGGGTGAGCTAGGGTGCATTTTACCAAGGGGTGGGGCTCGAATCCCTAGGAGGCAGCTTTAGATTTCAGTGCAATTTATGGGAACATTTCCCTAGGTTCTTAGCATGCATTTATAGGCATTTTTGTAGCATAAAAAGGACCTGTCTATACAACAGTTGTTGAATATTGTACAACTGAGAAAGAGGTGGTTTGTATAGCCCAAATTTAAACAGAATTCAAGGCATCTTGTGGGCACAGAATTCGAGGTGATTTGTGCTATCATTTAATGCTTATTTTATGCATAGTTTTCAAGGTGTTATACTGTTGTTGTTGAGGCTATACTATATTGTCCTGTTAGTGAAAATCCGTATTATTTTCTAAGCTAAAGTGTGGGGTTTGTTCAATAGTATTTCTAGCATTGTTTTCTAGCAAAATTTAACATTGTGATAGTGTATTGTACTGTGTGTGTTCTGAGAACAAAAGACTATTTTTGTACACTTATTTCCTTCATATTCTACGCAATAAAATCTCTTGGACTATTTTTCCCCCAAAGGGGGTTTTTCCAAGGTCAATTTTGACCAAAATGTGATTGCGTCAAATGTTTGATTTTTTATTTACAACCTACTTTTATATGTTTAATTCCACTGCTAATGAGTACCTAATAATGTATATCAGCTTACAGTGAGATATAGAAATATGCATGAGATATGTGGTAAATTTATTTGACTGTTAAAGACTAATATTAGGGTTGCATTAGGTGCTTGACTGAGTTTTTAAGTCATTTTTAGTGAAATATGTACCTGTGCATTTGAGGACATATTTTTTACACAGGACCCTCTTAGTCTCCTCATCCACTACTTTCTATAACATCTCCTTTGCATTTTCTACCTCTCTTTGAACTCTCGGCATATGGTCTCCTCTGTAATTTTGAGCTTTCTCCTTCACATTCCCCAGCTTGGTCATACTATCCACCACCCTCTACCTCACACCACCACCATCCAAAACCCTTTACACTCTCACCGAATTCAACACCTCTCCCACCTCCTACCCAAGACACCAAAGGTTGCTTACAACTTGACCTTCGTCCTCATCGATCCAGTACCTATACTGGATAATGATAACCCCATACCTACATAATTATCCCAACAAGAACATATGAGACTATCATTTTGCAGATTCCTCATATATATTACATCTGATACCACCTCCATCATCCTTACCATCATACCCCTATTTCGCTTGAACACGCCATCATGAAGACGAACCTACTCTCTTTGAGATTCTCTCACGTTCGATGTCCTTTGTCGTACCTCAATCAAACTAGACCATATATATGTGATTGATTCACCACCTTACCACACATGTAGGCCCGAAAACAACTATCAAGTCGAGTTAACGAGGTACTACAAACGAACAGGTGTCCCATCTGATTTGTCATTGATGGTCTCTGTTGCATATTATTGTTTTTAATGTTAATATTATTAATTTTTGTAATTGTATTGATGTTATTTATGCTATTAATGATCATTTTTGTTAATGATATTATTAATGTTATTGATATTAATATTAATGTTAACATTATGCCATACTATGTCATAAGGCCACATTTAAATAGTAATAATGTAAAAATCAAGTTTCACTATTATGTCAAATTATGGAAGTAATGTTATTAATTTTAATATTAATATTTCTAATGTTATCAATGTTACTAATGGCTAAACAAGAGCATCAAATATGCCCATTTAAGTGCTTACCATGTCACTTACAAAGATTGGACCTAGGTGGGGAGGGTAAGAATCATTCCTCCCAACCACCCAAGCTATGCCCAATGTAATAATGTTTTTAAGATTATTAAGTTAATATTAATATTTTTTTATCGTCGTGGCTTTCTCCTTAAGCTTGGCTAACAAGTGAAATTCATTAACAACTCAATTTTGTTGTCTAATTGCTCATTTACTAGATGTTCAAGATTATTTGCAAGTAAATGGGGTGATTTGAAATGTATTGAGTACAATTCCTCCTCCATCTTTAGTGTAATCAATTTAGTATATTGGCTAAAGGGAAAGAACATGAAGTTTTCAATTTCAATTTTATTCATGGTTAACTCTTGGAATTTCAAAATAACCCCAAAAAAATCAATACTCTTAATAATTTAAATATTTATTTTAAACTTAGATCTATCAAGCACTGAGAGGTATCCAATTTCTTATATCTGCAATAAGCAAGCCTTGCTCGATTCACGGGAGGTTCACTGGCAATATTATATCATGTCCATTCATATTGGGGGTTTGAATACTTTAAAAAACCTCAAAAATATATTGCCCAGTATTAAGGGGTCAATGGGGTTTTTAAATTTGACGTAGTAATATAAATATTGGAAGTTATTTTATTTGGGTGGGATGAGGAATAACCTCCAAATCGTGGGATGGATTCATACCTCCAAATCATGGGCTCAATTCATACTCACCTAAAACTTAAGGACCCTCCATTTTTATTTGATATTGCTTATGATCCTAAGTTTTGCATAAATATGATAATAGTGTACCTATGATAATATCGATGGAAGTCTCTTTGGATTATTGGCCTTGAGCAATCTTCATTTAATAGCTTATTTAGGCTTGGTTTGAATTGATGTTATATTGTTTTTCATCTTTAAGTTAAGAGATGTAGCTAATCGGGAGTTCCAGACTTGAACAATCGTATTGTATTTTTTGTAGGCATTCAAGCAAAAAATCTAACCCTTCATTTTTTAGGTTGGGGTTTAGGTGGGTATTGAGATTCAATCAAACCTTGCTCCACGACAACCAAGACAAGTGAGATCAATATTTATTGGCTCACTGGAACCAAGAAAAGTTAGATCAATGTTTCTTGACTAATTATTTCTTCCAACTTTTTCTATTCTTCTTTAATATTTTCACATTGCTAGTTAGGTATAATTGTTAAATTGAATTATTTTGGCACATTCATAATGGTAATTTAAATTCTTATATGCAAGGCATCTGCATTAATATGGTATTGGAACTGACATGAACATAGGTGAAAATATAAATCCTTATTTACATACCCTATGTGTTATCATTACCATGAAATGGTATCATATAAGTTTCACCATATGTGTATCTTTATAACTATTGCATGTTTGAAACCTAACAATGGAGATTTTTCCCTCTCCTGTAAAGATTTAAAAAAACACTAGATATAACCCAAGAAAAGGTAATTAAATGTTGTTAATTCCCATGATTGGAAGAATAAATGTAAAGGAGGTGGAGGAAATTCATTGGATCTTGTCAATGACCCAAATCGAAGCTATGCACGTGATCATATGGTCTTATTGGAAAATAAGAGAAATTTTTCTATGTTCATTTTGGTTCAAACATCAATGATGTTTTTTTTTATAGGAAGGTATGGGAGTCCATCCACGAAAGCGTTTCAATTTTGCATTTTTATAAAGTTTAATGTATTAAGCTTAGAGAAAACATGATCTCTCTATGACTATACTTGTATTTACATGATATAAAATTGGTAGATTGGCAGGATGTGGTGTGAAACATCTGCAATTCTCATCTTTTATAAGCATTGCACTAACTATTGGACTTTTAGTCTTTTACATTAGTTTATTATGTTGATCTCTTGACTAGGTTGCATTTTACGCATTTTGCCTTCCCAAATACTGTTTCATTGGGTCTTCCACTATCCAATGCTACATATTGATCAATTGCCCTTACAATCCTAGTGGGACCATTATTAGCATTATATTATTATTTTACTTAGCAACTTCTTTGCTTATATTAAGATGTGTTAGGGATCCTGTTTTTTTACAGATTGATAATATGATATAAAGGGGTACTAGAAATGGGTTCATAAAAATGGATACCTACAATATGGGTTTTCTTAATTATAAAGGCATATTGGGAGGGGGATTCAACAATACAATTTAAGGAGACATTTTCCAATATTTATTGAAATTAAGTATATTATTTAATATCATGTGAACGATTGTTTTATGTAACAAATTCACTAAGTGAACCCCCTGTGGCTCGATTACTTTAAGATTTACACAGTTACCTTCTGATTTGAAGTTTGGTCACACCATATTCACCACAAAACAAGTATGAACATTTATTATTCTTTTATTATTTTTAAAATATTATATTAAATTAATTTATCATTAAAATATGAAATAATGATTTTTTAAAAATTTTAAAAAATCCAAAATTAAAATAAATAAAATTATAATAATTTTAAAAATATAAATAAATAGAAAACTTAAGATATTTAATCTTTTATTGTGTTGACATTCCTTATATAATTAATAGAATATTCTAATTTAAATACAATTAATTTTTTTATATATAATTAAAAGTTTTTTGTTTTTACATTACTGTGATTTAAAGAACTTAAACCATGTGATGCATTGTATTTAAAATTGTTGTAATATTTTCAAATCTAATATAAAGAAGATTTTATGTTACAATGTGTATATAAAAAAAAAAATTATATTTTTTTGAATAATTGGTGATGTTAAAATTGAAAACATCATCCAAGAATTAATAAAACACCTAATCCGGTAATACAGTATGAGCCCTTTACCTTAAAAATAATTTTACAAAGATTGATTAAATTTATGGAAACCAAATGTTATAAAGAATTAGTTGTTATATCATTCACATATATATTTATGAATGAGGCCCAGGTAAAATTTAATATATTAAATATAATAAATAAATATTAAAATGATAATAAATAAATATTAAAATGGTTTACAAATTCATTTAAACTAATTTTATCATGTCTTATTATCTAAATTAATAATGAAATGCATTATCTCATCCAATTACAATTAAATACATAATCACATTTTATGTTTCATAAATTACATAAACAAATATTATCAAATCTGTTTCATACATTATAGAAACATTGAAATATTATAAATCAATTATTTAAAAAGTATTATAAATATTATTATTTTTTTATAAAAAAATGAGATAGATCTAATAATTATAAAAACACATATATTTTAATTTTTATAGTCATAACAATCATAATAATGTACTTATGTCATTGGCTTGAATTACCGGTTGATGGTTTGTTCAACCTACTATCCATGATATGTGAGGAAATTTGTTAAGATTTCCCGTGTATTGTTAGCTTTCCTTAATTCCTTCAAAATAACAAAAAAGTGATTTTTCCACTAAAAAAGAAAATATACTTATTTATAAATTAACTTTATTCAATTCAATATTTAACCCTCCAATAAAATAAATGTAAATAAACAAATCTATTGATCTTTCATAATACCCTCAACCTCAGCGGCATATAAGCTTCCATTCTTCCGAAAAATAGGTCAACTATAGTTTTTGAAAAACACTCTGGCAACGCTTGAGAACCAAACCATAGTGATAGTACATAATGACCCTAAACAAACAAACAAAAACTCGGTATTTACCCCATCCCTCAAATCCCCAAAAAACTGCTAGAAGTATAATAAAATATTTAGAAACTTCGGTGAAGGGTCAATTCCTGCAAGAATTTATCTAAAACGGGCGTTTAATTACCCAGCAACCACGGTCAGATTCTATCCAACCATCATTCATCCCTGAAAGAACTATACCTGAAAACTGAAAGAAAAGCATCATCCAATGTGTTGAGAGGTTTAGTGTAAAGGAAGATGTATTGTGAGTAAGTAGTAAGCGTATAACATTAATAATCATATAAATTTCAAGAAAAAAAAAAGATTTTTCTAAGTATAAATTTTTTGTATTTTTTTGTATTTTCAAAATATTTATATTCTATATTTATTTTGTTTTGAAAATGATAGATAAGTAGCTAAAATGAATCTACATTATTAAGTTTTGTTAAAAAGCTTATTCTACACTTAAATATAGTGGAGCTGTCTCGTTTAAAAATTAATATTTTTTTAACAATAATGAATATCAACATATTTATCTTAATTCCATCTTAACTTTAAATTTATTAATTTTCATAAAAATCAAATACTTTATACATATATTTCCTTTTAATATCAAATCTCACCAAAGAAAATTTTTGCCTATAAGAAAATTTGATGCAAAATGAGAAAAGGTGCCTATGGAGATAGATGATATGCGATAAAGGGTTTGCATTTAATGGGTCCAATATTCCCATGGAGAGTTTGCATCAATGGACATATGCCACACAATTTTTGCATCTCAGTGATCTAATATGCCCATGGAGAGTTTGCACTTAACAGGATTTGAAGGATTTAACTTAATATGTCGAGGGTGCCTGATGTAAGCAAATTAAAATTTGCACCTGAAATGGATTTAAGGAATTTGAAGGATTGAAACTAATGTGGGAGTGTTTGTTTGCAGTTGTAAGAAAGAGTTTGCATATTAAAAAAAGATTTAAGTGCCAATATTGAAACTCTGAGAAAAGACACACCATTTAAATTTACAAAATAATAAATAATAAACATGCAATTCATAGTACTAGCAATTATATTCCATTGTATATATCACTACCCATTTCATGGCTCATATCCAAGATTCCAATACATACATAAATGATGAAGTGAAGATCATCCGATATCATTACAAATAAAGAGTTATCACTTCTAAAGCCTTTGTCAATATATATTTTTTAAAGAATAAATGCTTAAAATTTAGGATGAAAGTTTCAAAGAGCTATGATATACTACTAATATTAAAAATGGACATTATATTAATTGTGATACTTTCTCAATAAGTTTTTAAGTAGTTGGTTTTTCAAGCAAATACAAGATTATATTAAAGAACTCTTCTTTCAAGTGAATGTTTTTTTCAATAATTGTTTCTATAAAAATTATGAATATAATTTATATTGTAGCAATTAATCATATCTACAATAAAAAATGACATATTTTCCGCAACATAGTTTCAAGACTTAGTTTATCTTTTCTTATTAGTGCTCCTAACAAACTTAAATTAGAATATCTTCAATAAATTTTATAAAAGGACATGGACCTCTTCTTGAGGTTCCAATTGTAAAATATTTTATAATATAATTATAGAACCGAATGTTATTAAATGCTTAGACTACAATATCTTCTCAAAGTTGTTTTAATCTAGTTGTTTGAAATGAAGAATATCCTTCTTTTATATTGATCCAGACACTAAAAATAACAAGCTTCTTTATAAATTAAACTTAACTTGTTTTAAGTTATATTCCAAAATAATATATATATATATCTATATATATATTTCAATTTGTAATGGTCTTTCATATAAATATTAAATTAAATAAGATGGAGAAAGGATAACATAATTTAACACTAATCTCAATATAAAGATAACTATTAAGATTAATATGTAAGGAAGATTGGGACTGGCTAACAAACAAGGTGGAGAGAAGAATTAATTTCTGGTGCAACAGGTTTTTATTCCGCGGAGGTAAATAGGTGTTGATTCAATCAACTTCTATCCCTAAAGGAGTTGTTCACAAGTTACGCAGGATGTTTTTCAGATTCTTATGGAAAGGAAATACAGATGCAGGGATACATTGGACAGCATGGACCACAATTGCAAAACCAAAGGAAGAGGGGGGATGGGGATTGAAGGAACTCCACAGCTTCGGAAAATATTTGACAGCAAAATCCACTTGGCAGTTTATTACCAAGGAAGGTAAATGGAAAACCATTCTAAAAGATAAATATATGAAGAATTCATCTATCCTGGAATGGATCAGGGCCCTTGTAAAGGAATGTAAAGCAGGGTCGATGTTTTGGAAATCTATGGTAGGATTTTTTCCAGTCATAGGGGACTTACTAGCTTGGGTGGTGGGAGACGGTCATAAATCCTTATTGGGGAAGGATAAACTGCTGGGGGTTACCAAGCAAATAAATCTCCTGGAAGGGATGACCAAGTACCTCAATGAAAGAGGTTTCACTACATTACAGGATGTAGCTGGGAATGACAGTACCATTAGTACTTCTCAGATCTGGAAAACAGTAGCAAAACTTGCATTACCTAACCGATGGGTAGAAAATTGGAACTCATGGATTTAGGACATGCTTAAAGGCTTCATCAATTTAAAGAAGGCTCCTGACTCTTTGGTCTGGACGGGAAACCAGGAGGGAGGAAAGTATGTAGTTAATATAGCATATAAGCTATTTTGGAGAAACAAAACTAGTGGTGGAAACCTCTCTGGCAAGTCCGGGTGCCCCAAAAGCACAAGGCTTTTATGTGGCTGATATTGAGATGGAAGGTACTAACATGGGAGAATCTGAGTAAGAGGAATGTAGCAGGGTCCAGTTGGTGTTTTCTATGTAGGGGAGCAGAAGAAACAATCGCACATCTGTTTATGGAATTCCCCTTCTCATATCAAGTATGGAAAGGAATGGAAGACAGTCTTCAACAGGAACGACTTTGGGAAGTTGATTCTATTGAATGAAACTTCAAACTCTGGTTCAAGCATCCAATCCTCAAATCCATACGATGTATCCCATACTTAGTTCTTTGGAGCATTTGGAAGGTTAGAAATGCAGCAATCTTTGAGAATATTCACTGACCCGGTTTCTATGTTATCTCTAATGTAATAGAAACCTACAGGTTTTTCATTGACAAAGAAAGAACTGATAATCCGAGGATAATGAAGGAAATTGTTATAGAAGTGTCCGTCCAGGTCATTTTGGCAGGGCTTGTGAGGAACCTGGTAGAGTCTGTGGATTAGGGGGGATATTACATCTACCAAACAAGGGAACAATAGAGTTCAAAGCCAATGGAGGCTTGGGCTCAAATAATAAAGCTGAAGGCCTCGCTCTGTGAACACTGATGCAGATTGCAAGAGAGGAGTCAGTGCATTCACTACATATCTTTGAGGATTCAGAAATATGGATCAAAGTTATGAAAAAGGAGCAGAAAATCTCTAACCTGAATATCATAGATATAGGATAAAATCTGGAAATCATAACACAGTATTTCGAGATCCTTAAATACAGTCATGTATATAGAGAGAAGAATGAGACAGCCGACGTACTATCCAAAGAAGGTCTTCTCCTTCCCTCAGGATTTTGTTAGATGATCAGAATTATTGGAGGACAACGGGTAATTACAAGAAAAACTATGGACTTCATGGTCTGAAGACAATGAATGGAGAAACCTTAAGGTCATTTTTTACTATGAAAAATTGTTGGTTACAGCTATGTTGTAATAATTGAGCTGAGAGGCACTCTACAACCCAGTATGAAGGAGATCTTGTGAGTCGAGTGTTTGTCGATATTGTCGGCCATAAATAAAATGTAATAATTAAAAGTAAAAAGTAATAATACAAGGGAGATCTTGTGAGTCGAGTGTTTGTTGATATTGTCGGCCATAAATAAAATGTAATAATAAAAAGTAAAAAGTAATAATATGAGGGAGATCTTGTGAGTCGGGTGTTTGTCAATATTGTCGGCCATAAATAAAATGTAATAATAAAAAGTAAAAAGTAATAATATGAGGGAGATCTTGTGAGTCGAGTGTTTGTCGATATTGTTGGCCATAAATAAAATGTAATAATAAAAAGTAAAAAGTAATAATATGAGGAAGATCTTGTAAAAGCTTCTTGAGTGCAATACTTAAGAAGATGTTTGCACCTCGGGAGATTTGATCCCTCTCGGCGCTTGATAGAGCCGAGGATTTGGATCTAGGCTAGCTTATGAATAGTGCAATATAATGCTTATGAATGTAGTTTTTATTTGATTACTCCACTGGATAAAGCTTTGAATGTAAAATTTTCGGAATAGTGCAACTGCACCTGAAGGATGTAATCTCTACTTCTTATGAATGAATAGATTATAACTTTTTTCTAACTATAACTAGTACAGTATCTGCCAGGATCCACGAAGGATCATAGATGTCAATATAAACCACTTTAATATCTGAAAACCTAGATTTGTGGGAAGATATGGCTTCTTTAAGTTTCATATTGTAACCCAGGTCCGCTTGGTTCAGTTTATCGATAGTTTTTTTCTGCTCAGGTAGGACTCCCAGAGTTTCCATATCACAGATACCAAATTTGCGGTATAGATCTTGAAAACAATACAAAGGTTAATGTTTCTAACCCAGATTTTGAACACACTGTATTTTAAACTTTACAAATTTGCATCTTTAAGCTTTTAAAAGAATACATATAAAATCAATAAGCAACTTTAAATTTTTAAAATTTAGAGTGAACCTGATTCATTATGGATTGGACATCTGAAATCGGGAAAGTGAAACAATATGCAACAACATCGGTGGCGTGATCAGCCATGGAAGCCTACCATCCATCTAACTTGGATTCTGAACACACAACTATTTCAAACTTTACAAATTTGCATCTTTAAAATTTAAAAAAGAATACATACAAA
Organism: Larix kaempferi; assembly: GCA_027924585.1. NCBI lineage: Eukaryota > Viridiplantae > Streptophyta > Pinopsida > Pinales > Pinaceae > Larix > Larix kaempferi. The sequence goes on along the minus strand of BSBM01000910.1, from coordinate 1,625,381 downwards.
ATCAATAAGAATTTTAAAATTTAGGGTGAACCTCACCCATTCTGGATTCTGCATATGAAACCTGGAGACTACAACAATCTGCAGCAAAACACATTGCATGATCAGCCATGCAAGCCCGCCATTTGACACATTATGTTGTAGATGCAATTGCAAAAAAATTCATGGGTATTGATTATGAAGGTTATGGTGGCATCAATGTTGAAGATGAAATTTTTATGCATAGTAGCGTGGAATTAGGTGAGCTCAGGTACAACCTAATACTTAACTCATTAATATTGATGTTGGATCAGTGATGAACATTGATCTTGGTTAAATGATCTTCAATCAATATTAGCTTCTGAGCCAGGAGGAAATGGTTAAAATAAGAGAAAGGATCCATATCCCAAAGTCGATGAACAAATTACAATGGCTTGACAAATGCCATCCATGCAGGAAGAGATGAGTGGATTCCCTTAAGCAGGATCCAGAGAGATAAAGAAGAATAAATTAATGATGGTCAGATTGTGGATGAAAAGTGTCACCGGATATATCTTTGGAAGGAGTGAGTTGAATAAAGTTTGATAGCATAACCAGAAAGTAGGGTACACCTTGATAAAAGGCCAAATAAGGCTCGCAATTGATTGATTGGCCAAAAGGGAATAAAATGTAAAAAACTTTGGATAAAAAGCATTGGAAAACATGCCAGGACTAATACAATTGCACAAAGCGATTTCTATAGTCCCTGCTGCTAGGCAGGCCGGCAAGGACTAATAAGTCTAAAACTATAATACATAGAGATTTAGAAAAACATCATTTTGGTGTTTTGTCAATGATACCATCCTAAAGGTTAGTTTAATTGGTTAAATCATCCACCCAAAATATGTTTTCAACATGAATTTATAGGTCTTAATTTTAGATCTTAGGGTTGCTTGGTACTATTGTGATTGGTGGTTGAGATGCTCTCCATCCAAATATTCTTGAATATTTTTAATATTTAATGTCTCAACCATTGCAATGCTTAGAGTAATAAGTCTCTAGAAAGTATAATATGTGGACATTTATCAAAACATCGTTGTGTTGTTTTTTCTGCAATGATAATGTCCTAAGGGTTAGTTCAATTTGTTGAATCATCTACCCAAAACATGTTGGTGATAGAAACCCATAGGTCATAGGTTCAAATATATTCGAGTCCCTGAAGATTATTAACTACTCTTGTGATTGGTACTTGAGATGCCTTCAATTTGGATATTTTAAAGAAGATAAGAGAATCTTGTGTAGTTTCCCCCTCTCTCTATCTATAATTATAATTTGAATAAATGCACCTTTTAGTATTGTTAACGTAGAGATGGATTTTTCAATACTTTTCTTTCTAATGTCTTTATATATTCATTCTCTTGTTCATCCAAATACATATAAATTATCTTACACTTAAATGCAAATATATGGTTAGGTATTTAGTTTTCATTTTAGTTTTCATGAAATAACATCACAGATGCATGGAATATAATTATCTTATACTTAAATGCAAATATATGGTTAGGTATTTAGTTTTCATTTTAGTTTTCATGAAATAGCATCACAAATGCATGGAGCATGGAATATAATTAGTATAGATACATATTACCTTTGCAGCTTTTAAGTATTAAAAAGGTTCATACCTTCATGCAACTTGAGTCTAAGGTCGTCATAAGTAGTTTAGGATAAACTTTGTAATTTCAAAATAAGATCATATTCCATGACTTGCTCAGATTTAAAGACAAAAAAAAGTATTATTACGAAGGAATAAATTGTTGTTATCAATTTTCTCAAGTTAATACGATGGTTGTACTCGGGGAACTAAATGGTGGATATAAATAATCTCTAGCTAAATCCTAAAGGTAGGCAAAGTTGCAAAAGCTAGTTGTTACAACCTTAGGTAAGCAACACCTATGCATGTTGTTAAAATTCAATTCATGGTGATTAGATTTGAAATTGTTAAATCTAAAAGACAAAAAAAAATCCCAAAGAACTCTTGAAACTATTTCTACTTCTATATCTAAAAACATATATACTACTTGAAATAATATTGATAGCAATGAGAAGAACTTGCAAAGCTAAGAAAAAAATCATGTGTGATATAAAACAATACGCACACTTTTCTTTTGGGAAAATCAAAACAAAAAACACACAACTAGAGTTGACACTGCATGCTTCTATATGGAAGTAGTTATAGGGATTACAATGAGATTCAACCTATTTTAGCCACATATGTAGGAGTGTCTAGTCTACATGCACTAGGTACCCAAATATTTGTGTTAAAAGTTTAGAGTAGGTTGCCTCATGAAGTGTGCCCTTACCTTTAACTTGGGATAAATGCCTACCCTAAATAATATTGGAGATTACTAATCATAGTAATTACTACATCTGAAAAAAAAGTAAAATTGAATTTAGAAACATCATTGAGTTGAACTAAAATCAGAAATTGGAACTTGCTACATTCAAAAGAATAATAAACTAGACCTAACTAAATTTTGCACATGAATGAATTCAAAATGTATGTTCCCTCTACCAAATAACAATCTATAACATTATCTATTGTTCCTTGATCAGACTTGCTTATTACTACCATAAGGAGACACTGAAATTTCCCTCTCTACCATTTTCTCTATTATGGCATCAGAAGGGGAACCAATAGATGATCATTATATGTAATAATTCCAACACTCACTCTTTATTAATAATGTGCTCTCCACCAAATCTAGTGTCTCCTTAAATGTCTCAATCTTTCCCTTTGTCAGGGGGTTAGGCAAGACATTAGAAACATGTTGATGTATTTAAATATACTTAAGATCCATTAATCCCTTCTATACTTTTCTGATATGAAATGGATCAATACATAATTTTTCACCTACTTGGAGATTTCGAGGTCAGAAGATTAGGTGAATTGGCTTGTAGGTCCCATTTTATGGGCATGTCTCATTTTGTAGATTTGCGGTCCAGAACCATCATGGGCCTATTTGATGGTCTAACCAATTTTTTGGGGCTTAAAAGTTCATTTCTTATGATATGCCACTTCATGTGATTATACACTCCAAGACCTTTCCATCAATCCAAAAATCACCTCAAACAGAGTCTGTATGCAAAATGTATGCTTCCCGCAAGGTGAGCTATCCAATTGACCACAATGGTACCGAGTGGATTCCATGTTATCTCTCATCTCTCATACATGTGGAGCTAGTCACATGTGTAACTTTAAGAACATTCTATAAGGACCAAAACCCTAACCCTAATTAGGAGTTGGGGCATGCAAATACCCTAAAATTAACCCTAGAAGGATATCGAGTCATGTTAAATATTGGGTCATCAAGAGAAGAAGGGGGTTCCATTCTTTTGATGTATAGTGTTGTTCCATAGTTGAGAAACAACATAGGAGTGGATGTTAGGGAAGAATAAAGGAGATAAGATATCTTGTAGTAACCATTTTGGCCGCAGAGTCATAGGCAACTCCATAGAGAGTACCATTTCCTTTGTATTTGCAATTTGACAAAAAGAGCAAGGCATCTTCCTCATTTATGGCTTTGTTTTTCCCCATAGTGGGTTTTCCAAAGGTATATTTTCTGTTATTGTGTGGATTGTGTACTTATTTGATCTAGTTATACTATTTGAATTCCATTTATTTGGAATTCAATGTACGTAAGCTAATAAAATAAGAACAAAGTTGTAAGATCCATTGTGACAAACTATTCCAATAGAATATCCACGACAGTTTACAGATCATATTGGTATATTTAAAGTAGTTTTTATTTGGGTTTTGTGGGTAATCATAGGATCCAGTAGTTGATGAAAAAAAATATTCAAACCCTAGCTGTGGTAGATGAGCTTGTTCAAGGAGCGGTGGATGATTATGAGCATCAATTTTCAAAACTGCAAATACAAGTTGTCGATATATCGTGCAACAAATTCAATCCTCATGGTGGCTCTGGAGAGAAATTTGAGACCTTTTAAGGATTTTGGAGGCTCCAAGTCAGATTTCGGATATGAGGGGAAATCAATAGATAAAATTGACCCAGAAAAGGAGTCAACGAAAGAGCCTGAGAGAGAAAAACCAAGTTCTAGTACCAATATTGCTTCCCAGTCTCTCTTCAAGGTAGAAGCGAAAGTTGACTGCAAGCCATATCAAGGTGATATTGAAGCTCTAAAACTAAACCATTAGTTGCAACAATTGGAGGTTTATTTTAGCAACCATCAAATATTCAAGGATCAAAAGATTTAATGTGCCTGAATGAAGTTAGAGGGCCATGCATTAACCTTGTGTGAAATCCACATGGAAGCACTTAGGTTGGAGGGTGATCCATCCCCATAGGATTCATCACCCATTCGTTTGACGAGACCTTCTTCCTTTTGCTAAATAGTTGGCACTCCGGACTAAGAACACATCGCCCATCGACGATGACCATCCATTGATTCCCATTTTTGGATTCGCTTGTCAAAGTGGCCCTGACTTTCGGACTTGATCCTTCTAGTCTAGTTGAACCTCCCCACCTTTGGACATGGCTCCCAAAATAGATCTTCAATTCGAGTCCTACTATTGAATGAATGAACAACCCAACCGATCTCTATTTTATAGAGTGGAGTGATAAGAAATGTATTGTTGGAACAACCAAAAGGGTTCCTGCACTTAGAAAATAAAGACTATGTCTCTGGATTGAAGAAATCGCTATATAAACTAAAGCAAACTCATTAAAAAAAATAGCATTCTTTTTTTCTTTATAATATTTTTGAACTCATTAAAAAATAGCATTCTAAAGCAAGCTCATTAATATTGTGGACATATTAAAAAAATAACACTTTTTGCTAAAACGGCGAGGGTTTCACCAGGCGTTACTATGGAGGCGACAGTAAATGACGAGGGTTTCACCAGCGAGCAGCCTGGATACGCACAAAATGATTGAATCACAATGCAGATGGCGATGGTGTTTAGTCTGAACAATGACTGCTGGACCACATCCTTATCAGGTTAAATATTTTAATTAAAATTTAGGGTTTCTTGTTTTTGAAGCTGGTGGCACTAACAAGGTGTGGTGCCTTTTATCTCAGGAATCCGTGAGTTTGTTGGTGCTTACTATTCCAGGGATTTCACAACTGTCAGAGGGTTGTATTCTGACATTCAACTCCCTGAACTCAGGGATACAAAAAAACCCATTTTTGTGGCTTTTAACTATCTAAAATGGGTGAAAAAATGCCGATAACCCCCATCCTGGTGGACAATAACCTGAACATTTCGGATTTCATGATTAAGGAGGCCGGATTATTCAAACTGGACGTTTTCTACAAAAACCAGTTGAAGGGGAAATGGGCTCATTGTTCCGGTGAGAGACATGTGGCTCCACGTGCCAAGTCGGCGATAACAAAGGGACACTTGACCCTAGGGGGGGCTCTTGTTGATACATCTGGATCGAACCCATCTGTTGGAAGTGCTCAAGCAGTGTCGCGTCTGAAAAACAGAGGCAAACCATTGCCATCCTCCCACTCTGCTTGTCGACTGAAGGAAAAGTATTGTTACAGACCCAGAGAAGTGTGGTTGTGTTATTGGACAATCCACTCAAGCAGACGCGAGCAGGATCTCCCTAGCTCAATGTGAGTCTAGAACAAATAGAACAGACTACAAATACATCTCCTAGATCTACTTAAGGATCGAGTACTAGATGTCTTACGTTTTACCTCGCAATCCTTTCTCCTGAATGTTGCTCCACGTCTCACGGTCGTTAGATCCAAGCTACAAGACCTGTCAAGACAAAGAAACAAGAGAAACCAGTAAAAGACATCTATACAATAAGAGATCTAAGTAAACAGTTAAGCAGGTAAACTACTCAATATCATTGCATACATGAACAATATTGGTGGAAAGAATTTGTATTACTATAAATAGAGGAGTACATGATAGAGATATATAACTACAACCAAGGCTTAACGTAGTAGCCATTCTCCGACCAAGCCAAATGCCACGTCCTTCCAAGGAAGTATGAGTTCTCCAATAGGTGAATGGAGGTGTTCTAAGAGTGATTTCACCAGCATGTAGATACCATAGGATTCCTCCCCTTGGGATGGGAGTGAGCTTCACTTATATAGGACTAAGTGGATAGGATATGGATAGGATAGGTTGAGAGATGGTAGGAGAGAGATAGGGGATCCTCCCAAAGAGTTAAGGGTCGAGTACCAGCTCCCCTAGAGGTCAGGGATAAGCCCCTAAATGAGCAAGTTTCGAGAAGGATCTCGAATAAGCTATTTTTTCCCATTAACTGACCTCGTCGCACCCTGTAGTAGAGCAAGATGTGACGTCGCATGTTGCTAATGTGCAACCTGCGATGACCCTTCAAAACCTAGCACAACTGAGCACAAATCCTCCCAGGATGATTATTTAGTCCAAGTATCTTTAGGGGTGTATACACTGAATCTTATGATGACTAGATTTTGGGTGTAACAGGTTGACGATGGGTAGAGACATTGGTCTGGAAGAACTCGTGGAGTTCAACATGACGGTGCTGGTGGGAAAGTTCTCTTACCATGCCATGAATCGCAAGGATATTGTAAAATGGGTAAAGGAAAAATGGAACCCCATTTTAAGATACACTCCCCAGGTTTTTGCCATGGCTTGTGGTTGGTATGGCTTTAAGTTTGAACAAGAAGCACATTATACCACCATTATGAATAAACTGTGGCTTTATGGAGTGGGTAGTCTGATGCTGCAGAAATGGAAAACAGACTTTGACCCTGATACAACATCTGTGCGTCTGTGTCATTTATGGGTGCTCCTTCCGGGGCTTCTGCTGGCACTCTGAAACCGTGGGGCTTTTGAAGCCATTGGCAACAGCATTGGTCGATTTCTTCATGTGGATGAGGAACATCTTTCTGGTTTCGACCGTCGAATGGGTCGGATACTTGTTTAGGTGGATATATCATTGGGGCTTATTGATGTACTTCACATCAAATGGCGTGGCCGTAAGCTTGCACAGATCATTGATTATTGGGGCATCCCATTCTGTTGTTCAAATTGTAAGCAGGTGGGACATTTGTGGCGTCAATTCAAGGAGGTTTCATCTTCCGGTCATCCAAATGAGATGGGACCTTACTGGTCCTCGGATGATGGTAGCGATAAGGAATTGGATGCGTCGGGTAGGCTGGATGGCTTCTCCAATAGGGTTCCCCTCCTTTCTGCACCAGACTCGGCGTTAATCCGTAAGTTAGAAATACAGGACCCATCTTTCTACCACTCGTCAAATGATTTGGATATCTCCTTTATAAATTCTCTTGATTTGAATAATGGAAATAACGGAAATTATATGGGTCCTCGACAATACACTCCTCTGCTTTCAAACTCCACTGGGTCCGAGAAGGTTTCCAGTGATTTGTTTGAGAATGATGACCCCGTCTCTGAGAATGAGCCACCCAATGTGAGTACATCACTTATCATCCCATCTGTATCTTCCCCTGTTCTGTCTGACTCCCCCGGCATACCTCTATCCTCTTCCCCGACTATCCTTATATCTACTGATTCTGAGCTGCCTTCTCTTGGCCTTGACATACTGTTGGCAGGGGGAAATGAATTTACTGATCCCGAGTTGACTACTTCCGGACCTGACATATTGATGGCGGGGGAAAATGAATTTATACCTGTGGATCCCTCAGGCTCAAAATGTCCCCCTATGGTGCCCGATGGAGTCTTGGAAACATGGGATAAAGTTATTCATATACCATCATATTCAGAAATGGTGAAAAAGACGCCCATACCCATTTTTTACAAGAATCGGGTATTAGTGGGTAATGATCCGCCTAATGAGGATTTGGTGGATCCCACGGGTCAGAAGACCATGACACCGGTGGTGGACAATGTAAAAAACACTTTTGTGAATCCTTCTCAAACACTAGGTGATCAATGTGTCTCAAAGGGGGCACATATGGGTGGTTTGGCTCCGGATTTCTCTCCATTAAAGACGAGAAGTGCACGGAGGAATAAAAAGGTCACTCCTGGGGGGGTGGACGATGACCGCTATAACTTGGATACCCCCAACTCTTCTGATACCAGGGCTCTTAGAGGAATCAAAGCCCTTGCCAGGGTTCGAAAATGATTTTTTTCTCTCAAAATATCCAGGGTGTGGGGGGTCTGCCTAAACAATTGGCCCTCAAACGAGTACTACATATTATCAATATTGACTTGGTCCTCCTCCAGGAAACTATGGTTTGTGGGGAGAAGGCCCGCATTTTCTTTAACAAAATTAAACCTAGTTGGATGATGTGCACTGTGGATGTTGTTGGCCTTTCTGGTGGACTCTTAGCTGCATGGAACCCGAAGGTTCTGAGGTTAAATCCATCTATTATCTCTTTGGGTATTTTACTGTCTGGTAATTTAAGAGGATCGGAAAAAAGCATAAATATTGTAAATTGTTATGGCCCTTATTGTGATAGGGTGGCTTTCTGGGACCTTACATGTTCGGGTCATTTGCTGGAATTGGAGAATTTGGTACTTGCAGGTGATTTGAATTTCTCTTGGGGGGATGAGGAAATTTGGGGAAATACAGCTAGGAGGGACCCATTGGGGTTATATTTCAAAAACCTCTTCTCAAAATATTCATTGATTGATGTGGCTCCGCGGCCAATGGCCCCGACTTGGTCTAATGGTAGGAAGGATGGGAACCTGATCCAAAAACGCATTGATCGATTCTTAATATCGGAATCACTGCTAAACTGTTTTCAGAATTATAGGTCATGGATTCAGCAGATACAAATTAGTGATCATCTCCCCATTATATTACAATTTGATGCTGAGGCCTCCCATCACAATTTCCCTTTCAAATTCAACTCCACTTGGCTAACTGATGTTGATTTCATTTTGGGTGTGAGAACAAACTGGATGCAGATAGATGTTCCGGGGGAGCAATCTGTGATGGACAAGCTGGCGGTGAAATTAAAGTCTTTAAAAGACTATACTATTGTGTGGGAAAAAAATAAAAAAAAATCGATACTGGGTGTAGAACTGTTAGGAACCCATGTCAACCCTTCTCTTTACTATGTTAGTATATTGTTGTTGGACGCATATGCTTTGTAAGTCGTCCCGTAGTATTTGTTGATCCATAGTTTATATTAGTCCATAGTATTGACCCATAGTATTGGACGCATATGCTTTGTAAGTCGTCCCGTAGTATTATATCTCCCATGGTTTTGACTCATAGTATTGGACATAGACTTAGTATATAAGTGTGTGTTGAGGTCATTGAAGGCACCGTGAAGTTAATTGTATTGAGCTTGCTCAAAGGAGGTTGCCCCCTCGAAGTGGCTCGTGATCAATATAAAAGTGATTCTAAGTTCTATTATTTCTGATATCTCGTGTATTTGCATTAATTAATTATTGCAGGTTCTTCACAAGAACTCATTGAGATTGAAAGGGAAATTGGTACATTGATGCATCGGTCTGTGAGGTCTCAACTTTCTCATATGGATCGAGCTAAACTCTCTTTACTGGAGAGTAGGAAATTGAATATTTTACTCATACAGGAGGAAACTTGGCGTTTAAAGAGCCGAGCTATCTAGCTCAAAGCTGGGGATTTAAACACAAAGTTTTTTCACCGTTTTGCAGATTCTCGAAGGATCCATAATACTATTTGGGATCTTAATGATTACTCTGGTCGGCGGATCCGGGGGGATGTGGTATTGATGGATGAGGCAACCTGTCACTTTCATGAATATTATTGTGACCCCAAAAATACAACATTGATTGAACAATTCAAGATTATCAAGGAATACCCTCGGATGTTCAATGAAATGGAGGATGACTGTATTTTTGAGGAAGTGACATTATTGGATGTGGAATGCACCTTGTGGGGGTTTGCAAAGGATAAATCTTCCAGACCGGATGGTTGGATGATGGAACTCTTTCTCCACTTTTTTGACATCATGAGGGAAGACCTCCGGGAAGCCGTGGATGAATCTCGGAAAATGGGTCTGGTCTCTGGGGCTCTAAATTCTACATATATGGCCCTCATTCCGAAATCATCCCACCCGGAGAATTTTAATGAGTTCAGGCCTATTGCACTTTGTAATTTAGTATATAAGATAACCTCCGAGATTATTGCAGTGCGGATCAAACCGGTCCTTTTAAGACACATCTCTATGGAACAATATGGATTTTTGGAGGGACGCCAAATACATGATGCAGTAGGGGTGACACAAGAAGTTTTTCAAAATATAAAATAGAAGAGACTTGATGCACTCATCCTACAACTGGACTTAGTGAAGGCTTATGATAGGGTTGATTGGAATCTACTAAGGTTAATTCTGATCCAAATTGGTCTGCCATGGAAGGTGATGAAATGGATTATGGCTTGTGTTTCATCGGTTAATTTTGCTGTACTCATTAATGGTCAACCATCGAACTACTTTAAAGCCTCCAAGGGCCTTCATCAGGGGTGCCCACTCTCACCTCTACTTTTCCTGTTGGTCATAGAAGGACTGAGTCTCACTATTCATAAGGCAAAAAGGGAGGGACAGATTGTTGGCATCAAGATTACAAATGATATTTCTCTTACACATTCACTATTTGTGGATGATGTTTTGCTTTTTGGCTTGGGCATTCATTCAGAGTGGTTTCAGTATAAGAAGATCCTTGATTTCTTCTGCTCGGTAACTGGTATGATCATCAGTTATATGAAGTCACACTTTTTGAAACATTCCCTGCAGGCTAAGGTGGAACAGTCGATTAGTTTGTTATTACCTCTTAAATTCAAAGAATTGGCTGAAGGAACAAAGTATCTGGGGTTTTTTATTAAGCCTTCGAATTATCATTTGAGTGACTGGTCCTAGCTTGTAAGACGTTTTGAATTACGTATTGGCCATTGGAGTTTGCGTCACTTATCCATCGGTGGCAGACTTACGCTGGCAAAAGCGGTTCTACAGAACCTGGGGGTCTACTGGTTTTCACTTTGTAAAATTCGAAGATCCATTCTTAGACTTATCCGAAGGAAGATTTTCAGTTTCTTATGGTCTGGAGGAGGGGAGAAGGAAAAATTCCACCTAATAAAATGGTCCTTATTGGCTCGACCCTGGACTATGGGAGGCTGGAATATAAGGGACCTAGATCATTTTGTCTCGGCTCTACATGCAAAAAGTTTATGGCGAGCACTATTTGACAATTCTGATTGGGGGAAGATTATCAGAGCCAAGTACTTGAAAAATTCTACAGTTGCAAATTGGTTTCGAAAGGTTCATCCGGCTACTATCGGTGTCTCAAATATTTGGAATGGATTAATGGGTTCTTTTAATGTTATAGCTCAATGGATATCTTGGATTCCTGTTAATGGTCGTGAGATAAGGCTGGGAGTTGATCCTATATTAGGGGGGACCACTGCATACATCTTATCGCCAGAATTAAGGGCACATCTCAGGGAAAAAGGATTATGCACACTTACACATGCGACTTGCCTCTATATGGATGGGCGTTCAAAGTGGATCTCGGCTCCTCAGCTGGGACTATATGGTATCTTGGGGGTTGAATGGGAAGATTATATCAGACCTCTTTGCTAGTCGAATATTCAACTATCTGAGACTCCGGATAGATTAGCTTGGTCGTGGGATGTGGCTCATGGCTCTGTTTCTGCTAAACTGGCGTATGCTTCATTATTTGCAGATAAACAACCTGAGACAAATTGGTGGCATAATATTGTTTGGAAACTGGCTCTTCCGCTTAAAATTAAATGTTTTATTTGGCTGGCACTGTGCAATAAAATACTTACATGGGACAATTTATGTCACCGGGGTTTCAATGGTCCTGGAAGGTGTCCTCTATGTTGCACACAGGAGGAAACAGTTGACCATCTATTCTCCTCCTGTTCATTCATACAGGGTCTCTGGAATCAAATTGCATCTCTCTCTGGTATTCAGACCGTCTGGAGATCTTCCACTCTTAGTGACTGTCTTGATTCATGGTTCCGACATTCCATTTCATGTATTGAACTCCCTTGTTTCATGATCTGGGAAGTTTGGAAGGCTCGAAATTATCGAATCTTTGAGGATTCTGTGCCTCTTCGGGATTGGATATGTTGTCGATCTATCGCTGCATTCACGGAATATACTTCTCTCCATGGACATGGAGATGGCGGAAAAGTTTTGAACAAGAGTAGATGTTTGGCTCCTCCGGTCTTGATGCACCCCTGTGGTTACTTTGATGGGGCTGTAGTCGGGGGGCCTGGCATGAGTGGGGTAGGTGCCTTATTACACCTTCCACCTCTTGTTTTTTCCGTATTCGGCTAAATTTGGGAATTGGCTCCAATACTCGCAGTGAGTTATGCGCCCTTTGGCTTTTGCTACATTCTGCGCACTCCAGGCAGATATCTTCACTCTTGGTATTGGGTGATTCTTTGTCTATCATTTCATGGGCCATTGGCAACACACCTCTCAATGTTCTGCTTCTATCACATTGGATGGATGCGGCTCAGAAGCTAATTCTCGAATTTGAACACACTCATTTTTCCCATATTTTCAGAGAGGTGAATTCTGAGGCTGATTTGCTCTCCAAGCTGGCTTTGACCTCACAGGAGGGGATCATTTTGTGGGAGGAGTGGCGGGAGGACCTCTCTATTCCCATGGTTCTTATGACTTGCATTGGACATGATGCTATTGTCTTCTTTTTTAGATTGGTCATTTTGATTGCTTAGGTATTTTACGGAAATATATTATGTTTTTTGCGATTGTATTATCATGTGCAGGTCTTTAAAAGCTACAGCCACCAACTCCTTGTTGGGCTTCCTAATATTATCATTTTTGTGGCTATTATTATATATGTTTGTTTTAGTTGTTTTTTCTGGATTATGGACGCTATTGATCTTGGTACACATGCTGCTGGGAATGCTCAGACGGAACACCGTATCCAGTTTTCGTCTTTGGATATATGTTTGGGCCATAGTTTTTCGGCCGGGAGAAAATATTATGACATTTGGTTTTTTGGTTATTATTCATGATTATATGTGGAGGTATTTATGATGTATTTTACAGGGATTTCCCCTGTTGGTCCTTGGAAAATTTGTGACTTGATGAATTGATATATCGTCCATGTTTTGGCTCTTAGTTGACACCTATATTTGGGCATGTATTTACTGTCCATGTGACGGTAAACACTGGATTTTTACTGGACTGGTAGATACCCTTTGTACTCATGTGACAATTGGACTCATTTACTATTTCGCAGTATTAATAGTAAGTTTAATTTTTCAGTGGAAAAAAAAAAACACTTTTTAACAATATCGTATCAACTTTGATATTAAATATATATCTTAACTCCATCTTAACCCTAAATTTATCATTCTAGACAAGTAACAAGTTTCATAAAGATCAAATACTGTATACATATTTTTCATTTTAATATCAAATCTCACCAAATTCCATTGATGTCGGTGTCTGGATTCACTTGTCGGAATGTGCCTGACTTCCGGACTTGGTCCTTTCAGTCTGGTTGAACATCCCCACACCTGGGCATGGCTCTAAAACAGATCTCCGGTTCGAGTCTTGCTATTGAATGAATGAGCAACCCAACGGATCTCTGGTTTATAGAGTGGAGTGACAGGAAATGTATCGTTGGAAGCAAAGTGCGGTGACAATAAACGTATAATTGGAAGCAACAAAGTTTGACACAGAAAATTCCTGGCTTTCTCCCCTTGGAATTCTTCCGTTTTTATAGTTTGACTGAGAATTCTTCTTGGAAAGAAGATGCACATATATGCATTCCTTCCTGAACTGGCAGCCATTAAGATTCCCATCATCATTAGAATCTATTCCGCTCCATCGTGCCATCTCCGCTGCTGTTGCTTCTCGTTGTGGTTGTTCGTTTTCTATTGATAATTTTATTTAATAATATTTTAATGGTCAATAAAGTATGATTTGGATAGTCAATTTTATTTATTATTATTTTAATTGTCAATAAAGTATGATTTGGATGGTGATATGTTTATTTTTTATTAATAATTTTATTTAATAATATTTTAATTGTCAATAAAATATGATTTGAATGGTTAAGAGAAATAATTGTTACTCATATTTATAAGTATGTTCAATTCATTATTAATTTTTGAATATGTACTATGTAAAATCAAAATTAATTTATAATTATAAGGAATAAAACATGAGATATCTACTTTATTCTAAGCTTACTTAATTCTTTTAATATTCTAATATTTTCATGTGGCATTCATGACTAATTTTTGAAAATGTACAATGTATGATTAGTGAAAAAATAAAACTAATTTATAATGATGGAAAACAAAACATGGGATTTCTACTTTATCGGAGGTTGACTTGATTATCTTTTAATGTTCGAATATTTTCATTAATATTCCAATATTTTCATGTGCTGTGATTTGAAAGATGTTTTTAAATTAAAAATAAATGTATATGTGGTTTTAAGTTTAATTAAAATTATAGTACTTTAAAATTATAAAATATGTATAATGTTTGTGATGGTGTTTTAAATTATATTTAATTTATACACCATTATAAGTACAATTTATCTAATTTAATTTTGTAATACAATATACCTAACTTAGTTTACCTCATACAAAATTGTATCATATTTAATTTATACAACATTACAAGTGTAAGTGTAAGTGCAACCTACTTAACTTAGTTTGCCTCATACAACATATACAATATACCTCAGTTAGTTTACTTCATACAAAATTGTAAATGCAAAATAACTCAACTTGGTCTACCTTCATATTGCTTGTTAAAAACATGTGCTTGCAATATTCTATTCTATTCAATTCATCTCTTTAAAGAGTAAAGAGACAAATACTCATATTGCTTGTTAAAAACATGTGCTTACAATATTCTATTCACAAATTCTAAAGACAAATACTCATATTGCTATTGCTCGTTAAAAACATGTCATTTCACTATTCTATCTCTATTATTTTTTAGAAATGGTAAACATATAATAGTTATCATATTCAAACATATATTTTTAAATTGATTATATATTGGATTAAATTCACTATTTTATCCCACAATAGTTTCTAAAAAAGTGTAATGTCCCCATTTTGACCCTATTGCATTAATATTGTAAATGATGTAAATATTGTTATTTAGTCATGGTGAGGAGCTTAAGGCCAAGGCCCCGCCATTGATTTATCGTTTTATGTATCGGCAATTAGAATAGATGCATATGGTTCTTGTGCTAGCCGAGCACAATGTAAATTCAGACACCATGTAAATATGCAATTTTAATGAAAAACCCACAACCAGCTATGTAATGCAACAAAGAGATGGGGCATGATCTTACAAGGAATAGGGAGGGAAAATAACCAAACCCTTGAGCCAATGGAGTTAATCCATGTGTCAATGAGAAAACCCATAAACTACCAACTACCCATTTTGGGTTATGGACCCAATCATTTAATTCTTTCAGAAATTGGTTGAGGCAGTTAATGCCTTGGGAATGAAGAGGTATGGCAGCCAATTTCGTGTATGGGCAAGCCATCAACCTAGGAAATCGTGTTTTGTCTCCTTGGGCAAGAAAACACCCACGAAATGGTGCCCAAAGCGGATTCTAAACAGTCAGTCTCTCCTCTCTCATGCAGTCTGAACTATTGGGGGTTTTTCCTTCACGTTTTCACCATTCTCTGCATTCTTCCATGCCTGGGAACTCGTTTTTGGTTGGCATAGTGGCTGGGAGAAGAGAACCACGATTTTCTAGGGGTTTATAGAGGTCATTTTTGCCCCAAAATGCCCATGGACGTTTTTCTGTAAACGATTATGATCCTGGGGTTGTTTTCCCATTTTCCAATTTTCGTTTTGGGTTTTCCCACGTTTTCTGAACTAGTGGAATTCCCATCGTTGGGCATCCTACTGCAAAAATGCCCAGCACCTGCATTTCTGGCTGTTATGTCCCTTCCTGTTTAGTTTGAACCTGTGAGCAGGAGATTCAGGAGTGGAAGAGGACAGATTTGGCTTGATGAGCCCAATGAAGTATCCATAGCTCAATTGTTGAGCCACTGGCCTAGTAATTCACTTTTGCCCCTCTCTTAGCAGCCTGAGAAACCCAACTGCTGATTGGCTTGGCTGATTATGGTGTATCCTTGGCTATGTGAGAGCCTGTTTTCCCCTTTTTCCTTGTGGAGATCATGCCCAGCTCGGGGGTGGCAGTGGTGCTGAGAGATTAAGGAGCACACTGGCCTACGGTTGGGTGAAACATTGCAGAAGCGTAGCTGGTTGCTCAGGGATTACTTGGTTTAAGATAAGTATTCTCCTTTCCTAATTTGATATTGCTTAAATTGATGAATGGCATGAAAATCTGGAATGTATGATGGATGCATATGGCAATCAAATTCTGCTGTGTATTCAAATGTTTATGCATTTGCATTTCTCCATTAATAATTTGTATGAATGCTTACTTGTTTTGGGTATGGGACTAGATGCCCAGTATAATTATTAGTGTCCTCTCCATAGCCTTGTAGGATAGGAGGGACATTACAAGAAGACAAGTACACATATAATAATTATCACATTCAAACATATATTTTTAAATTGATTATATATTGGATTAAATTGATTATCATTTCACTATTCTATCCCACAATAGTTTCTACAAAAAGACAAGTACACATATAATAGTTATCACATTCAAACATATAATATTTATCACGAAAACCAAAAATAGATTTGCAAAATGGACTCCAAGTTAAATGTTCTTCTTAAGGTTTCGAATGGTCTGAGCTTCAATGTAGCAGACCCCAAGACCTCCCAAGCTCATGAGGTGCCAATTATTTTCCTCTCTAATGATCACCCTTCTGTTTGATGTCGCTTACTTACAATTTTATCTTACTATCTCATGCTATCTTAGATCGTATAAATGTCTATACCTATTTTTTGTTTAAAAAAATCATAACGAACTATAACATAAATGTTTGGAATTTTAATGATAATTTATGGTTTTATCACTAATCTAGTTTCCCTAGTTGCAAAGAGCAAAACCTCTATCATTTATTTATGTTAATTAATAGAATATTTATAAATCACGAAAATATATATAATTTATAAAAACACTAATGCATAGCTATGTATTTATTCTTTTCATTATTCAATGGCCAATTATTCATATTTTTCTTTAAATTTGAAATTATATAATTTTTTTCCAACAAAATAGTTTTTTCAAAATTTTAGTGTACAAAGTTTGTCGCATACATGTCATGCATTGCCTATGAGGTTGAATATGTTTCATAATTACATGATCTTTTTGTTATAAATAATTAATACATTAATAAATTTGTAAAAGTTATTACAGCCTAGTGGGCCTAATAGTTAAGAGCATGTGTTTCCTCTTAGGAAGTTACAAGTTTAAATCTGAAGGGGGTAGGGTATATATACCCCTGTAGACTTTAGTATTTAAATTATTGCACGAAGGGGGTCCATTGTCCCACACAAGGGGGTCTCATACACCAAATTGACCTCTCACTTGACGGTAACCTTAAAAATAGATTATTATTATTATTAAATTTATTCCATTAAACATTTCTAAAAGGCAACAAATATAGAATTTTATTATTAATGTCATTCCACTTATTTATATAACAACATATAATTATATATTTTTTAATATTTTGACATAAAAATATTATTATAAATATTTTTTAAAATTTCATCAAAGCAATTTTTCATTATTCATTAAAATCTCCTAAACTTTTTATTGAATTTCTTAAAATATTTTTTTCCAAATATTAAAAAAAATCATTTATTATCTTTAACCAATTTGTAAAAAATATATATCATAAACACATTATTCATGTATTCAAGTGTTGAAATGAAATGTTGTTTTATTTAATAATTTTATTAGATAGCTTTTAAATAGTGTATATATTAAGAATTCCCTTCATATAAGTTTGCTTGGATTATTTCAAAGATGAGCAATTTCCCCTTTGGTTTTCATGAAATTGTAAAGCAATTATCCAAGTTGTAAGAGAGAAGAAAGAATCATATTATAACTATGAATGCAACATCATTTTGCATTGAGAATTAAAAAAAAAAAATTAATCGCTTGTCCATCTCAATACTTAGAATAAATAAGTCTAAAATTATAACACATAGAGATTTAGCAAAACATCATTGTGTTGTTTTGTCAATGATAGCATCCTAAACGTTAGTTCAATTGGTAAAATCATCCACCCAAAAAATGTTGTCAACATGAAGCTATAGGTCATAAGTTTAGATCTAGAAGAAACCCTTAGGGTTACTGGGTACTATCGTGATTGGTGGTTGAGATGCTCTCCATTAAAATATTCTTGAATTAATATTTAATGGCTCATCTATTGCAATGCTTAAAGAGTAAATAATTCTCTAGAAAGTATAATATTTAGATATTCATCAAAATAGCATTCTGGTTTTGTTGTTTTGGCAATGATAATGTCCTAAGTGTTAGTTCAATTTGTTGAATCATCTAGACCCAAAACATGTTGGTGATAGAAACCTATAAGTCATAGGTTCAAATGTGGTCGAGCCCCTTGGGATTATTAACTACTATTGGGATTGGTGCTTGATATTTCTTTAATTTGAAAATTTTGAAGAAGAACCAAAAATCTTGTAGATTTTTCATGTGTGTGTGTGTGTGCATATAAAAGAAATGCACCTTTTAGTATTGGCTAACATAGAGATGGATTTGTCAATGATTTTCTTTCTAATTTCTTTGTAGATTCATTCTCTTGGGCATCTAAATGCATATAAATTAACTTATACTTAAATGTAACTATATGGTTAGGTATGTAGTTTTCATTTTAGGTTTGATGAAATGGCATCACAAATGCATGGAATATTTAATTAGTATAGATACATATTATCTTTATATCTTTTTAAGTATTAAGAAGGTTCATATCTTCATGCAATTTGAGGCAAAGATCATCATAAGTAGTTGAGGATAAACTATGTAATTTCAAAATAAGATCATAATCCATGACTTGCTCATTCTTGAAGACAATTTTTTTTATTAAAGACATAAAAAAATATGTTTACAAAGGAGCAAATCTTTGCTATCAACTATCTCAAGTTAAGACAATGGTTGTACTTGGGGAAATTAATGGCAGATATGAATAATCTCTAGCTAAAGCCTAAAGGTAGGGGAAGCTGCAAAAGCTAGTTGTTACAAGACTAGGTTAGCAACACCTATGCATGTTGTTAAAATTCAATTCATGATGATTAGACTTGAAATTATTAAATCTAGAAGACAAAAAAATCCCAAGGAACTCTTGGAACTATTTCTACTGCTAGACCTGAAAACATATATACTACTTGAAATAATATTGATAGCAATAAGAAGAACTTGCAAAACTAAGAAAAAAATCATACGTGTTTCCCTTCATTAACTTAGAAAAGAAAACAATATGAACACTCTTTTTGGTAAACTCAAAACAAAAAGCACACAACTAGAGGTGACACTACATGCTTGTATATGGAAGTAGTTGTAGGGATTGCAATGAGATTCAACCTATTTTAGGCACATATGTAGGAGTTTCTAGTCTACATGCACTAGGCACCCAAATAACTATGCTAAAAATTTAGAGTAGGTAACCTCATGAAGTGTTCCCTTGCCCTTATCTTGCGATTAATTCATACCCTCAATAATATTGGAGATTACTAGTAATTGCTAAATTTATGGAAAAGTAAAACTGAATTTAGAAACATCATTGAGTTGAACTAAAATTGGAAACTGGAACTTGCTAGATTCAAAAGAGCAATAAACTAGACCTAACTAAAATTTTCACATGCATGAATTCGACATGTATGTTCCCTCTACCAAATAACAATCTATAATGATATCTATTGTTCCCTAATCATACTTGCTTATTACTACTATAAGGAGACATTGAATTTTCCCTCTCTACTATGTTCTATATTGTACCATCACAAGGACAACCAATATATGATCAATATATGCAATAATTCTAACATTCACTCTTTACGAGAAATATGCTCTCCACCAAATCTAGTCTCTCCCTAAATGTCTCAATCTTTTCCTTTGTTAGGGGCTTAGTCAAGACATTAGAAACATGTCAATGTCTCTAAAAATACTTAAGATCCTTTAATCCATTCTATAGTTTTTCTGATACAAAATGGATCAATACATAAATTTTCACCTACTTGGATTTTTCGAGGTCAGAAGATTGGGTAAATTGGCTTATAGCACCCATTTTATGGGTATGGCTCATTTTGCAAATTCCAAGTATGGAAACTTTTGGGGCATGTTTGATACCATCTAAATGATTTTTTGGGGGTCAAAATTTCATCGCTTATGCGATTCCACTTCATGAGATTCTAACTCTGATACCTTTCCAAAAATCACCCCAAACAGAGTTTGTATGCAAATGATATGCATCCCACAAGTTGAGCTATCCAATTGACCACCATTTCGTACCAAGTGGATTCCACGTCAGCTCTCGTCTGTCACACATGTGGATATAGTCAGGTGTGTACCTTCAAGGACACTCTAGAAAGACCAAAACCCTAACTGTAATTAGGAGTAGGGGCATGCAAAAACCCTAAAATTAACCCTAGACGACTATCAGCCTATGTTAAATACTAGGCCGTCAGGAGAAGAAGGGGGTTCCATTATTTTGATGTATTGTACTATTCCATAGTTGAGGAACAAAATTGGAGTGGATGTTAGAGTAGAACGAAGGAGATAGTAGATCCTATAGTAGTCATTCCAGCCACATAGTCATAGGTAACTCCATAGAGAGTACCATTTCCTTTATACTTGCAATTTGACATAAAGAGCAAGGCATAGTCCTCATTTGTGCCTAGGTTTTCCCCGATAGTGGGTTTTCCCAGAGTATATCTTGTGTTATTGTGTGGATTGTGTACTTATTTGTTGTAGTTATAAGATTTGAATTCCAGTTATTTTGAATTCAATGAAAGTAAGCTAATAAAATAAGAACTAAATTTGTAAGATCCGTTGTGACGAACTGTTCCATTGGAATATCCATGTCAGTTTACAAATCATATTGGTACAGAGTATTTTTATTTGGGTTTTGTGGGTAATCATAAGATCCAGTAGTTTCTGAAAAAAATTCTTCAAACCTTAGTCGTGGAAGACAAGTTTGTTCAAGGAGCGACGGATCATTATGAGCAATAATTTTCAAAACTAGAAATACAAGTTATCAATATATCACACATGCGAATCCTTGTGGAGGCTCTAGAGAGCAATTTCATACCTTTCAAGGATTTTGGAGGATCTAACTCAGATTTTGGATATGGGGGAAATCAAAATATAAAATTGACCTAGAAAAGGAGTCGACGAAAGAGCTCGAGAAAGAGAAGTTGAGTTCCAGTACCAATATTCTTTCCCAGTATCTCTTCAAGATGGAAGCCAAAGTTGACAAAAAACCATATCGAGGTGATATCAATGCTCTAAAGCTAAATCATTGGTTGCAATAGTTGGAGGTTTATTTTAGCATCCATCAAATAGTCGAGGATCAAAAGATTTCATTTTCCCAACTAAAGTTAGAGGGACATGCATTAACCTTGTGGGAAATCCACAAGGAAGCACTTAGGCTGGAGGGTGGTATTCCAGTAACTAAGTGGGAGGACTTTAAAACCCTCATCAATTACTAGTTCTATCCCATTGGATATATAGAGCACCAGTGGATCTGCTGGCAATACTTCAGGAAAGGGAAAGGGTAGAGTCTACAAGAATACACCAAAGAGTTCAGGAGGATGGCTATCATGTTGGGTATATCACCCAAGAACCCAAATGTACTCCTCAAGTATCTAGGGGTGTTACATAGTTACATAAGGAGGCATGTGATTCTCTTCAAGCCCAGTTCCATTGGTGAATCCTGTGTACAAGAAAAATACATAGAAAACATAGGTCGGAATAAAGGGCAACCAAGTGGTTCAAAACAAAAAGAGAGTCAAGATGCTACCAAGGAAGGGAAGAAGAAGTGGAAGGGTAAGGAGAAGAAGACTATGGCCATCACACATAAGTGCAAGGATTAGAAAATCCACTATAAGCATTATATCGATGTGCACATTGAAGAAAAGTGTTGGAATATACATTTAGAGATGAACCCAAAGAACCACAAGAAGGGTTCCAAGAAGAAGAACCTTCTTACCCTGGATTCAAGCAAGTAGGTAGAAAGATTCTTGGATGTGTATGAAAACATTATCTGTACCAAAGTGAAGAAGGAGGTGAATCATATTATCCTTCACCATAAGGAAGAGAGAGAGATGATGAGACTCCACCACATCAAGATCCAGGTCAAGAAGACCAAGTTCAATGCTCTATTTGATTCTAGCTCACAGGACAACCTCATAGCAAAAGATTTGGTACATAAGCTTGGATTGGAAGTACATGATCATCCCATTCCCTACCCATTGGGATGGGTAAATAAGGATGTAGAACTTAGATTCACAAAATGGTGCAAGATCAAGTTTTCCATAAGGGAAAAGTATGTTGATGAAGCGGAGGTAGTTGTAGTACCCCTAGATGTTTGTGGTGTATGTTTCGGAGTCCCCTACATGTATATGAGGGATGCGATCTTCATGAGGAGAGCCAACCAATATTTCTTGATTAAGGATGGGAAATCCTTCATCATCAACGTGCACAAGGTAAATCAATGATCTCTCTAACAAGTGATGACCAAGCGAAAAATATAATCAATTCAAGTAGGATATTTGTATTGCTTTTCTTAAGACAAAAATCAGCAAGAAGGTGAATCGGTAAAAGTGAAGGAATCCGTGGAGGGATGTACCAAAGAGTAGAAACATCAATTGGAGAGCCTTTTGTAGGCATACATAGAAGTGTTCTAGGAGCTTAAGGATATACCTTATATGAGGGAGGTGGAGCATGAAATACGATTATTGTTGTATTCTCCATTACCAAACATCGGATTGTATAGATAATCTATCATAGAAGCAGATGAAGTGAAGAAGCAGTTGCAATAGTTGTTGAAGCAAGGAGTGATACGACCAAGCACCTCACCTTGTGGGTCTCCTATCATCAGTTTACCCAAAAAGGATGGGACTTGGAAGATGTTCATCGACTACAGAGCATTGAACAACACCACACTAAAGAATCAGTACCCTCTACCCTTGATCGATGATCAGTTGGACTGCTTGTAGCATGCCAAGTACTTCACCAAGTTGGATCTGAAATAGGGATATCACCAGGTGTGAGTGATGGAAGAAGACACCTGGAAGATGGCGTTGAAGAATAGGAAAGGTCTATATGAATGGTTAGTAATGTCATTTGGTTTATGCAATGCACCAACTATATTTATGTGTTTGATGAATGATGTATTACTCCCTTTCTCATATTCATTTTTTATAGTATATATAAATGATATTGGTTTATAGTGCTACCAGGGAATAACACATCTCACATCTCAAGTAAGTTTTAGAGACTCTGAAAAAGCACCAGTTGTTGGCTAATTTGAAGAAATGTGAGTACGCCCAATAATCACTTATGTATTTGGGGTATGTGATTGGTGGAGGAGAACTTAATATTGATCCTGCAAATATGGAGGCCATCACTAAGTGGCCTACTCCTACAAATGTCATTGAAGTTAGGATATTTTTGGGGGCGGCACAATACCTTCAAAATTTCATAGCTTCCTTTTTTGCTATGGCTACACCCCTCCATGCCATAACAACCAGCAGAAATGGGTTCAGTGGGGGAAGTGTTTCGAGAGATTAAATATACCCTAGTGGTATTTGGGAAACCACCACATAGTGATACCCAAAATAAACTCAACACATTCAGACAAAAATAAATTCAAACACTTTGACACAAAATTTCTTGGAAAAGACAAAGAGGGTTTTAGAATAATAACTCACCCTGGGTCCTATCGTTCAAAGTAGACCCCTTGGTTATTCATTGCTCCAATATTCCCACCAACACTTCAAGACCAAACCTGAAATCAAGCAAATATTGACAATAAAGTAGTTACTGTTGCAAAAATATAGTTTTACAAATACATTGTTGAATTATTCATCCATATTCAAGAATTCAAAATTGAAAGTAATATACTCAAATTTGGACAGAAAAGGGAGTTCTTTTATAAATTGAAAAACAAGTTACATAAAGATATCACTTGAACCCTATTGCGGCATCATTTTGAAGATGAGATTGGAGTCCTTCCACCCAAGTATTTCACACTCAATCTGGTTCACTGAAGGAGATATGCCCAAAAGAATCACTTCAATTCTTTGGCATAATAAAATCTCACAACAATGGTTGAAAATTTGGTTTCAAATAAAGGAATGGGGTTTTTGTAGACTAAGGAAAATATGGATTTTAGCTTCGATTGAAATTTAACAGCATGAGGGTACTCTCCAATGCTTGGGTCCTTAAATTCCTTCTCCTATGCCTCTTTTATACTGATGGTGAGGTAGATAGGGAGGTTATGAGTAGTTACTTATGGGATTGGGACAATTGGGAATGGATGAAACCATAATATTTCCCATAAAGTAACTTTATTTTATTTTTTACCCTCGAATAGACATGTATGTGGGCTAGAAAAAGGTAACTTTTGCATGGATGCGGTCTAGACATAGGTAGATCATGTACATCTTGGAAAAAATAGTTTTTTAAGACGTTTTTCCAAGAATCAGCATTGTTCATAGTTGATCGGGTATAAAGGAAGTATGCAAAAAAGGGTAAATGGATAATATCATCCATCATAGCATCTATGGAACAAATGTGACAAAAGATTCTATAATAGGAAGAATTAGCAGAAAGGTTTGGAAAATCTCAAGCAAAAGATAAGTCAAGCACCAATTCTTGCATTTCCTAATTTGCATAAGCCTTTTGAATTTGAGACATATGCAAGTGGGCATGCCATGGGAGCGGTTCTTATGCAAGGAGGAAGGATGATATGCTATGATTTTAAAATGTTTCATGGGGGAGTATTAAACTACCCTAACTACGTCAAGGAACTCTATGCCCTAGTTTAAGTTGTTAAGAAGTGGAAGCACTATTTGATGGGCAAGGAGACCATCATTCACATAATCACCAATCACTGTATTAATTGTAGGCCCAGATTTAGCTACAACAAACCAAAGATTATAGATTGATGATATTCTTACAACAATTCTATCTAATCATCAAGTATGAGAAGGGCAGTACGAACAAGCTAGCATACATACTCTCAAGGAAAACTACAACCATGATTATAGATTTGGGAAATCTTATGCACATGGAAACTTTTACCTAAGATGTATACAAGGAGGAATACAAAGAAGATGAGGGCTTCAAGGAGGTATTTCAGTAACTTCAAGGCCATTTCCATGTATAATAAGGTGACAATAGGGCTAACTATCATCTCTAGTATCAGTTACTATGTAAGCTATACAAGATCTATGTTCCTAAAGGTGAGAGATTGCATCTTACCAAAGAAGCACACACCTCCAAATTTGTAGGGCATTTTGGTGTAGAGAAGATAGTTTCAAAGTTACATAGGTTAGTATGTTTATTGGCCTAGAGTGTAAGAAGATGTAGCTCATTTGATCAAAGGATGCATACTTTATTGTACAAGAAACCCCAACAATAGGAAGCAAGGTATATACCATCCCTTGCCTGTTCGTAAGACCATGGGAGAGCATCTCCATGGATTTTGTGGGTGGTATTCCAACCACTAGGAAGGGACATGACTATTTATTTGTGGTAGTTTTCATATTCAGCAAGAAGTGCATTCTTATGCCTTGTAAAAAGACCATCAAAGAAAAAGAAGCAACAAACATGTTCTTTAAATAGGTTTGGGTGCACTTTGGGATACCAAGGAGCATCATCTCAGACATATATAGCAAGTTTCTTGGTGTATTTTGGACTACACTTTGGGAAAATTGGACACTAAGTTGAATAAGTCTACAACATTCCATCCACAAATAGATGTACAAATGGAAGTAGTCAATAGGACACTGATACAACTTTTGAGGGTTTAAAACTAGAATCACTAGAAGAATTGGGATGAAAATTTGATCTACATTCAACACTCTTATAACATAGCAGTCCACACTTCCATTGGAAATTCCACTTTTGAAACTTGTTTTGGATACTTTCCACCTTCACCTATAAATGTTTGTTATGGATAGCAAGGGGAAGTGAGGGAAGACACCACAAGTGAAGCAGTAAAATATGAAAATATCATTGATAAGATTAGGAATATCCATTTACAAGTACAGAATGCACTTAAGAAGTCACATGAAGAGTACAAGGAAAGACATGACCAACATAGGGTTGAGAAAACATTTAAGGGGGGAGGCAGAGTATGTTTACACCTAAATAAGGAAATACTACAAGGTTGTGGTAAGAAGATCAAGGATTTGAGTTATGGCCCTTTTGAGGTATTGGAGAAGGTGGGAGATAATGCTTACAGACTCAATCTACCCCCATACATGTGCATTTACCCAGTAGTGAATGTAGAAAATCTAAAACTATATGAACCTTCCATGTTGGATCGAAAACCCGAGCGAGTATTACCTTCTGTAGAGTACTTAGCACCAGAGGCTTAGGCAGAGTTAGTGGAATACACAATTTTGCAAAAGAAGTCTAGAACTACCATGCGGGGAAGGATGAACTCCAGAAGGTTGGGTTGAAAGGACAACTTCCAAGCAAGGCTAAATGGTACCCCAAGGAGAAGGTAGAGGAAACATTTCCTCACCTCATTTAGTAAAATATTTTGGCGACTAAAAGACTCCCAAAATGGGTAGGTGTGATCTAAAATAGATCAATATATAATTTTTCACCTACTTGGATATTTTGGGGTCAGAAGATTAGGTGAATTGGATTGTATGGCCCATTTTATTGGCATGTATCATTTTTCATATTTGGGTTTGGAACCTTTTGGGGTCTTCTTATGGGTCTAAACAATGTTTTTTGGGTTCAAAATTTCATCTCTTGTATGATGCTCCTTAACATGATTCTACACTCAGGGACCTTTCCAACGATCCAAAAATCACCTCAAACGGAGTCCATATGCAAAATTTATGCCTCCCACAAGTTGACCTATCTAGTTTACCACCATGGTACCAAGTGGAGCTAGTCAAATAAACATTGATAATAAAGAGGAAATTTGTCATGGGTCCACAAAAGAGTGTTACAATGATAAGAAACATGAAGAATTAAATTGCAAATTAGCTAGTAACGCTAGACAATATTAGTAATGACTAAATAAATTGATGAGGAATACATTGATTCTTCAAAAAGAAGAATAAATTCCACATTTTTAACTAGAATTATGTGTCTAAATGTAGGCTTGTAAGCTTGTGAGCCATATATGGAGTTTACTAGTTGAGAAATAAAAAATGCAAAAAAAAAACTAGGGGCATAGAAATTAAATAAGTGGTATCCCAATTTTCAATTGTGTATCCAGTTGTTCCTTTAACCAACCAATACATATCTAAGGGAACATAAGCTCCATAACATGAGCTACATATTATGTTAATAGATTTTAAGTGTTAACAAGTTTATGTGTTTTAGCATAATCTTTCTATCCAATTATGTTTGTGAAACACCCATACATATACTCTAAATGAAGAACTAATCCATCCCTTGGCGGGGGACACAAATAACAGCTGTAATATGAAGATTTCATATTTTAGGGAAACAACTATATTAAAAGGTTTAATAAAAATTTTAATGTTATTTGTGCTCCAATGACATATTGCATAAGGGGGATGAACTTTGTATTATTAAAAGGTTTAATAAAAATTTTAATGTTATTTGTGCTCCAATGACATATTGCATAAGGGGGATGAACTTTGTATGGATAAACATAGCAAAAAGATTTTTCAAATGGTTGAATAGAATAACTGAGGCACCTATTATGGAATTTGGTATTTTAATAAGTTTCTTTTGATTGGATGCAATACTTCTTGAATGTAAATTATTCCTTTAGTCCCTATCACAGTGAAGAGTGAAATGATGCTAAAAAGTGGCATTCTAACCATGATCAAGATCTTTGTGCAAATATAAAATCATTCAATGTAAATTATTCCTTTAGTGCCTATCACAGTGAAGAGTGAAATGATGCTAAAAAGTGGCATTCTAACCATGATCAAGATCTTTGTGCAAATATAAAATCATTCAAATATTGATGAAATTACTTATTGTGAGAGGGTTTTTTTTGTCGATAAATCATCAAGAGTAGAAGTTTATTAAAATGTAAGCCATACACACGAAAAGTGGGTTGCATATCTGCAGAGCAATGATGCATTTTATCTATGATCAAGATCTTTATGCAAATGTATTAACATTAAAATATCAAAGGCTAAATCACCAAGACTAAAAGTTTATCAAAACGTAATCCATACATATACAAAGTGGGTTGCATATTTATATTGCAACTCATTTGTGGTTGAGTGGTCATTCCGATGTAGTAGTTGTTGTCTTCAACAGAACTAACACATATAATAGTGAGAAAGATTGTCGTAGGCTTAATAAGGTGAAATAAACCCAATGACTTGGTGTTGGATGATAAAAACAAAATCCATGGATGAAATACATATCCTCCAAAACAATCACTTCGAAATGGCATAGGATTTCTACAATTAAAACTTTTGGTCAAACATCTAAAAGGAACTATCATTTCCATCCAAGTTCTCCTAGTTGCAATTCTACTTCAGGTTGACCGGTATCTACCTCAGCCAAAACAAAAGCAATGTACTTCCTTTTGGGAACAACATTATGTGAATAAGGAAAACAAAATAAATATCTACATTAGAGACATAACAACAATTATTTTATATAATAGTAAAATGATGGAATTTGCAATAAGTGACCTACATTAATACATGATCAGATATTTCCTTCAAATATTGTTCAATGCCATTTAAGGGAATTTGTTAATATAATTTTAGTTATAAGTCCTTTTTATATAAGGTAAGCAATTTAATTTAAATAATTTTAGCCGATTAGGAAGCCACATATGACAAGAAGGTAATCCATAATCTAGTTTTAATTTGAATGAACATGTAGTGATATAGTGAGAGCTAATGTAGAACCACACAACCAATAGAGAATAGTAAACATAACTATAGTCAAAGTAGGAGCAATGGTTTGCTTTATTGATGGAAGGATGGATTGAGCAGGAGCAACAAAATGGAAATTTGAATGTTCCTTCCTTCACTAAGAATCGTATCAGAACATCTCATCTCATTCCATCATAACATCTTTGCAAACGAGGGTCACCATCTCATCCCTTAAAAAAAGCATAATTGAACTGTCAAGTGAAGGCTAGAAAGAAACAAAATGAATGGTATTTGAGAAATGAAGCTAATAATCAAATGTACCTGATGCCCACAGGCATTTTGCATCTTTGATTCCCTTGAATTTGTCCACTCTAGCATATGAATTTATTGCCACCACTCCATTATAGAATCCCAACAAATGGAAGAAAGAAATGAAGGAGGAAGTCTCAAATTTCCATATCATCCCATCAGAATAGCTATGCGATGAAATTTTCCCATCCCTCTAGAAAAAAGCATAAGTGAACCCTCAAGGGAATGCTAAATAATTTTTCACAGCCAAAAAGGGAGTGAATGAGGTTTGAGAAATAATTGATTAATATTGCTAAAATAAAGCACCAAATTAGGGTTTTTGAGAGCAAAACGTATACGATGAAGCACTAGACAAGGTTTTTTTGGAAGCAAACCATATCATAGGTAATACGTGGTAATAATAAAAATGGATCCAACGCATGTATCCTAGCCACATCCTCAATTCTCTTAAAGTTGAGCTGTTTTCTCTAATGGGACGAATTCATTACCTAGACTTAGTCCATCCCGACAAAAGTTGGTTCCCAAATTGAATTTGACAGTAAGCAAGAAATGAAGGTAATGAATGAAGTTTGAGAAAATGATTGGTGCAATCCTCCAGTCCTCCTCTATCACATACAATACACACAGGAATCAAATAGAATATAGGTTAAGAATTATCTATCTGTGTTAACCAGCACTGGCCCAGTTATTGTTAGGGTTTTGGGAGATTATACATCTAGACATGAGTATGCACAATGTGTGGTGTATTATTTCATAACATTCCACATAGGGTATGAGGAAAATGTGGCTTCATCTACGCTTTAGATCATAGCTTAAGCTACATTTGCCTCTTCCGGTAGCTTAAGCTACGCTTTGGAGCATTACTTAAGATACACTATGAAGCGTCACTTAATCTATGCTTTAAAGCATAGCTTAAGCTACATTAGCCCCTTACCATTACCTAAGCAATGTTACTTTAAATGTTTGTCAATTTTTTCTCTAGTTTTCTGCTTACTCAACTTTGGTTTGACGTTGAAAATTATATTTTCATTGGACATCGGTCCAAACGTCGAATTAGGACCCCAAATGTAGTAGATAATATATAAAAAATATATAATTTTTCTATTTTTAATCTACTTATATATAACATTTTATATATTCTTTATTAAATTAAATATATATTGAGATTAAAGTTTCAAGTGAAAATGAAATTACCAAATTTATTACATGGTTTTCTTATCTTAAGAGGTCCTAATTTACTAGGGGTGGCAGGAGCGAGTGGGATCATCTTCGATCCAAGAGGGAAAATAGTTAATTCATTTGTGTGGGGACTTGGAATTAAAACTAATAATGAAGCAGAATGGTTGGATCTTTACCAAGGTATGGAAATCGCTTCTCAATTAAACATCATAAAACTCCATGTTTTGGGTGATAGGAAGGTTATATATAAGATGTGCAATCATTTCAAAGAAGATATGTCAAGCTGTGGGAGGATCCAAAAGTGTATTTTAAATCTAGTCAAGCCAGATAATGTGGCCTTCTATCATGTAAGAAGAGAACAAAATTGCTTAGAATATAAGCTAGAAAATCAAGACATCAAGAATGATAAAGGAATTACAGACTATTTGAACCAAGCTAAGGTTAGGAAATGGGTTCCATAACCTTTCGCCATAGTTCACTCCCTATTGGTGATCGTAGGGGCTTGTGTATTTTGATCATCACTAAGGAACAAAGGGGCAATATCTCAACCCATAACCCTTGCAGCTTCCCCAAGAAGCATTCCAAAAGGTGAATAGTTGGCAAGGTGCATGTACGTAGGACTTGTGACAAGCACAACATAGCAGGAAAGAGTGGTCTTGTTATTACATGCATTGAAGGTGTGGAGTGAAATCTCCAATTATATGTGCAGGATCACACACTTGGTCTGAACAAGAGTTAATGTGATAATAATGGAATGGTCATGAATTTTTATTCCAAGGAAGGATCTCTCCAGATGCATTTATTCAGGTGTGGAAACTCACAGGGGAAGTAAAAATGGTGGAATAGATGAGTTGGAGTTGTGTGATGAATTCATCAGTCTTAGAGAGCTTTCCTTAAATCAAAAGAGCCCACCCCTTATCCTTCTTGGGAATTATATTGGACCTGGAAATCAAGAATTTTCCTTCTTGGAGAGCGGGGAGCAACAGGGTACATACTCCTTTTGTTTTTTCTCTATCGATGAAGAGGCATATGAAAACATGGCTAACTAGAAGTATATCTTTGTGAATTTTAGGGGAAGTCTAGAAGATTTCAAAAAGAATTTGTTGTGGTCTTTGAAACCACAAGTAGATTTCTCTAGTACATTATGTCTATGTCTGAGGATGTAAAGCACAACTTTGTTCAGTTGGCCTACATGGAGTCCCGAATCAATGATCTCGATGGCAATATGAGGGAAATTATGCAATCGATGTAGGAAATTAAGAAGGAGCTCAATCAGATGGTGAAGAGGAATCAATGCATCCATTGCTAGGAATATATTTATTATGAAGTATGTCCCATGGAAGAAGCCTCACTACTACATCCAATCTATGGATCTTCAGTCAAGCTTGAATAGAAGGATGGTCTTTTTTTTTAGTTTTCTACATGTTTTTTTGCGTTTTTCTTTGTAACGAGTATATCAGGGTCTACAGTACCCACGCCATGGAAGAGGATGGAAAACTCGTTGGAAATTTTTTGGATTATGTAGAAATATATGTAATAGGGGTTCTGTCACTGGCAGATAGAATTTCGATAATCCAAATGCTATTTTATTTTTGTATCAGAATGGTTTTGATCAACCTTTTTTAATACAAATCCTTTTCACTATTTTTCTTTAAAAAAGAGGTCCTAATTTACTACCTAGGATACATTTTAAAAGGAAATGAGTGTCATTACATATATTTAACAATTTTACAATATTTAGTCTACATGGAGTATTACAAATCTAAAATTCATTACAAATCTAAAATTCAAGTGAACTTTGTGAAGGTTTTATTAAATGGAAAGTGAGGATATTTTCAAGGTTTACAAATGGGCACAAAAAGCTAAATTTGTTTGTTGGTTTTGATTAACTAATTATTAACTAGTTTTGTAATCATTTCATTTTAAATTTATTAACTTTTTTTATCTAAAATTTAAGTATAGTATCACATTTTGTTCCAACATCCATCCCAAGGAAGCAATTTACAAAAAAAGGTCTCATGGTCTATCAATTTATGTATAAAATTTCATGCGCATTACCTCTAGTTTAATGATGAACCATGGACATAAATAAACGTTTGACTAACTTATTGTTTTTTCATGTATATATTTGAATTTGAGTTGTTCTAGAGTGCTCATTGCTATGAATATTTGACTATCAATTCCACTATGATATTTTAAGTCCTATCAAACTCAACTTTGAGGAATAAAGTTACACACTACATGTAAATTTTGAGAACACGCAAATTTTTGTTATATGTATTGATACTAGTTACACTAGCATGCACTAATACTCTCTAATAACAACTAATGCATGCATGGAAATTTCACTACACTATTTAGTAGATAAAAATTACATGTGACCAATAAGAAATTAAGTATATTACCTTTATAATTCATATATATATATATATATATATATATATATATTGAAAATCCAATGACTAGTAACTAATTTCAACATGATAATTGTAACTAATTTTGAAACATGATAATTGTAAGAATGGGGTAAGAGGTAAGAATTAAGAAACTTGTAAAATAATTAGCATTTGAAGAATGGAGTAATAAAATTACCGTTATCGCCCTCAATTGGATCTGGATGCACCAAATGTTGACCTGCATCCTCTTCTTGTTGCTTTCTCAATCCTTCTCATAATTTCCGCATCCTTTCTTTGGTCCTTTCTCGTATTTCATATTCATTAATTTGATCAAGATCATGTTTCCTACTTTGACATTTCTTGTTTCACATGTTGATGGGTGAATAACAAATGAAAATGTCCAATTTTCTTTGGAACAATATATATCTCGATGTGGCAAATCTTTTAAAAAAATGTACACCATGGAACTCAAGAGGCTTATAGTGGTATCACAATTGATAAATTTTAGTTTATGATTTTATGTTTTATAAAATAGTTTTTCTATTTAGTTTATTAAATGCAAATTTTTTGTAGGTAATTTGCGTTGTTTATAAGAGGGAAGAAAATGAAGCAAATTCAATGCAAAAAGGTGATGGAAAAAAGATCGATTGAGGTTTATAAAAGCTCAATCGAGCTTTCATCTTAACCATAGATAAACCCTCAATAGAGCTATTTAAAAATGCATTGAAAACCTCGATCGAGGATTTTTAAAACCTTGATCGAACTAATAGCTTGATCGAGGGATTTAAAAACAAGCTTCTAACCCCCATTTTCTTGAAATTTAATTTTACTAGCCTTTTTACCATGCCTAAACCCTGTCGTTGGAAACACCTTAGGTGGCAGAATTCATGCCGATGAATTTGTTGATGGATCATCTATCCACTGGCATATAATTTACGAGTTTTTGAGTTCATATGATTTTTTTTTAAATTTCTTTTCAAACTTACACTTAAAACTCAAGTCCACATCTTCGAAGCAGTATAAAGAAAAATCAACATCATAAAAAATACACAACCAAAAAATTTCAAAAAAGAATACACCCCACATCAACACATCCTCTTCAAAAGGGCATTTTTTGTTTTTTTAATTTTGTGACTAGTAAAAATAAGTTTGCGTGCACACACATGTATACAAAATGCAATTAAAATTATTTAGCAACGAATTTTAGTGTAATTATTTTTCCAAGTATGGTGAAAAATACAACACTAAACCTGACACTATTGTATGATTTCGTAAAATGACAACTTGTGCATCCTCTTTTGTGCCTTTTTTTACATCCTTTTTGAATCCAATTTTGCTACCATTTTTTTGCATCCCTTTTGGGTCTTTTTTGGTGGCCTTCTTTGCACCCTTTGTTGCCGTCAATTTTGTATCTAGTATTGCATCATTTTTTATGTCCTTTGTTACATCCTTGTTTTTGTTAAATGTACAACATCAGGAGACATTTTCCAAACCAATATTGTGCAACCAAGATTGATACTCATGTATAGAGGTGAGCAATTTGATTATCTCCTATGTAAAGGTTATTCCGATTTCAAAATCAAGAACATAACCATCCATTGGCGTTTTTTTCACATTGACCATCCATGCCATTAAACACAATGAACCTTGGTTGGACGCCCCAAGCACTTGCCAATCACATGGGTTCAATAAATGCCAACCACCCATGCGATGCGCTTTGGCCTCATAATTGTAGTTGAATAGGATCATTTTGCATTTAACTTCAAAATTGAAAATGATGGTCACATATCATGGAACTTTTGCGACAAATGTATAGGTGACTCTCGATTCTTTTTAAAAATTAGATTGGATGAAGGGAATTCTGTATTTTAAAGGCATAAATGCACCCATGGTCCATTTAGGATTTTTATTTTTTATCTTTGGAAATATAGGCACCAAAGTCTTTGAAGATGATGACAAACCAAAACACATGGAACCCTTATTTTAGCACTTCCCAATAGGAACCTCTTTTGGATGAATCTTGATGCATGGATGCGAAGTGTTATCATAAAGTGGAACATATTGTGCAGGTGGAAGGTTGTTGTTGAGGACAACATACCTATTAGGGTTTGGAATGATGTTGAGATGGTTCCCTAGTAAAGACTAATGCATGTTGCAAATGAAAGGAATATGACCTAACTCCGAAGCAGGATAGAGCAAGTTGAGACGAAGTTGCAGGGTTGATATTTCAGGGAGTAGGCAGTGTTGGTTGCAGACTTGTTGTAGGTATGGTGCTAGAAATCTTGGTTTGGAGTGTAAGGTAAAGTGTTGGTTACAAGTGTATTTACACTAATCCCTCACGTTAAACCCTTCCGACATGGTATATTTACCATTGAAGCTTGGCATCTCAAGCATGTTCTTTGCAACTAATCTAGCATACACCAACAACAATTAGAAACCCAAAAATATTTTCCATGAAAATGAATGAGGAAGGGATACTCTTGATGGAGAGTGTGTCCCAACATAATTTACAATAAAATAATAGTTTCCTCTCCTTGATCCACTATTTTCTCAACAAACCCTCCAAATATAGCATAAAACAGTTTATATCCACTTTTCTCTCCAAATAAATCAATAAAATATTGCTAAATCATAACCAGCTCCATGAGACAAGTCAATAATAGTAAAAGAGTGGAGTTGGTTATGCAATAATCCTGAAAACTAGCACAAGAAAGGCAGGGCACCTCCTCCAACTAACTCCTCAAAGTTCTCCTTAGAGAAAATGACCCTATGAAAATAACACGCATGTGGCCTCTAAAGTAAGGCATCCCTTCAATCATGCATAAAAGGGCATGCAATGAACCAAACAAAAGATCGTCAAAAGGCATGTGATCTATATAGGTGGGTATGCTCTAAGGAAGGCTAACAACCTACCTTGATAAGTGGATCTCATGTGTAACTAACTCCAAGAAAAGGGGTTGGTCCAACAACTTCTCTAATTAAATAATATTAGGTGGTTAGATCCATAGTTTAAGGAGTGAAAAATTCCCTTCAAAAATGGATGCTCTCCTTCTTTTACTATATCTTTTAATATGCATTATATACATCCTTTGACAAAGAACTTTCCATCAATTGTGGCTGCTAATAATTCATAGGTTATACAATGCTAAGAAATAGTTATAAGTGTGAAAATCCTCACAACAGATCTAAGAGCTAATGTATACCTCACAAGAAAGATTATGATTAAGCGGGAAGATAGAAGAAGAGTGGTCAATGAAGTGTACATGAGCAATAGAATAATAATACAGTAGAACTCGGATAGAAGCAAAAGAACTTCACACACACTAATTCATTAATCACAAATGGACAAATAAATAATACAATGCATGAGGATTCAAATGCCAAGGTGGCAATTCGAATTAGCCTTCAAGGGGAGATCAAAAGATCACTGGAGTGTCATCAAAGCACAACTAGAAGTCTTCATCATCATCAGTGGAGTCATCAATGCACAAGTAACTATCAATCATCAGTTAAACTAAGTCTAACTGAGTGTGGTAGGTGTAACTGGCACATGGAGGCACCAACTGAATGAAGGAGGCTTAGTGGAGGGCGCATGAGGAGCTAACTAGAGTCAGAATGGGAAGTCTAGTCTCACTGGAGGTCTATCAGAGTGATACAGTCAGTTGAGAGTCAATATAGCCTTAAATCAAGGAAAGAAATGAAGATAACTGAAGTACAACTGAATGGTAGGTGAGAGAGGTGGCATGAGATGCATGTAACTGCATGCAGGGTGCACTAAGCACTAAGAGGGCTAAAACTGATCAATGAGAAGCTACCGGAGCTAGCTAACTGAGGGCTAGGTGCTGGGACTGATGACTGGGATGCATGCATGCAGAAATGCATACAAGACTAAAAATGCAAATAATGAAAATGCTGGTAGGACTAGGATGGAGTATAGGAATATCCTAACACCCCCCCTTAATCCATCCCGGGCCCTGGTAACTGAGACCAAAGGTCACCCAATACAATGAATAATAATAACAGTCAATAAACCGAGGAAATGGGAAAAACCTCATGGGAAAAATACCCCCCCTCAAAATAGACTGTAGGGCACACAAAAAAAAAATGCTCCAAACTCAAGCAGGTGTGATGCTTGGTCATATGTCTGGAGGTATCTTCTTCTTGGGAAGAAGTGGTTCATGCTCAAAAAGCATGTGCTTGTACTTGCTCTTCAGATCAAATGTGATGAGAACAAATCCAAAAGTATGAGGATGATCCTTGAACCTGTGATTCGAATCAGCTGAGGTAGGATAAAAAACATGAATGTGTAGATAGTCTTTTGTTTTCTCCTTTGAACCATCATGGGTGAGATTATGCAAAAAAGAACCATCAAATGTCAGTGATTGCTTGGAATCCAAATCGGATCCAAGACTTGAATCATGGTTGCTTAAGATCTCCTTTGAACCATTTGAGGTGAGATCTAAACTAGTAAATGCATGAGAAATTATCCCAAGCGAATGGCAATGGCCATCATCTTCAATAACATTCTGAGAGCATGAAATAATGATCTTACAATAGTAAATAAGAGGTGATTGATCAAGGAGAGCGAATGCATTACCTCCAATGGCTGATTTTACCTATGAAACATTCATGAGATCATGATGCAAACCAACAAACTCTGGTGCAAGAGAGGATTTAGGAACCTCTGCAATTTCTAGAGTGTGAGCTAACACAGAATTCGAAATAGAAGGAATTTGGAGCATGAGTGTAGAATCTGCAAGTTCTTCTTCTTTGTAGCTAACTTCAATATGAGATATGTTTGATACTGATTCATGATCAATGAGATCATCAAGGAGGGAGAATGCATCACTAGGCTTGCTCTAAAAAGGGTTTGGACCAATCCCTTCATTCTGCTTGCCAAATCTTTCATCCAGTTGGGCCCATAGCTCTTTTGGAGATTCAGCAGAAACAATGAAGTGGTGTACCATGCAACGAGAGATAGCATACATCATGACTGCATAAACACTATCACCTTTATTTAACCAGTCATCTCTTCTTCATAGGATTCGAACTCTCTTTCAAAACAATAATCAAAGAGATCATGGCTCTTCAAATGTGCTATCATTTTTGGTTTCCATTCATCATAGTTGAATGGAGAAAGAGGAGGGATTTCTTCTGAATTCATGGAAGTTGTAGAAGACCTACAAAAACAATAGAAAAAGTCTGCAACTGCTATTGCTGCAAAAAATGCAAAAACTGTTGCAACTGCTGCACTCGAAATCTTGATAATAACCTGCAAAAAACTCTCAGGAATAGAGATAAACAATACTCTCAACATGCTCTGATACCATGTGAAAATCCTCACAGCAGATCTAAGAGCTGATGTATACCTCACAAGAAAGATTATGATTAAGCAGGAAGATAGAAGAAGAGTGGTCAATGAAGTGTACATGAGCAACATAATAATAATACAGTAGAACTCGGATAGAAGCAAAATAACTTCACACATACTAATTCATTAATCACAAATGGACAAATAAATAATATAATGCATGAGGATTTGAATGCCAAGGTGGTAATTCGAATTGGCCTTCATGGAGAGATCAAAATATCACTGGAGTGTCATCAAAGCACAGCTAGAAGTCTTCATCATCATCAATGGAGTCATCAATGCACAAGTAACTGTCAATCATCAGTCAAACTGAATCTAACTGAGTGTGGTAGGTGTAACTGGCACATGGAGGCACTAACTGAATGAAGGAGGCTCAGTGGAGGGTGCATGAGGATCTAACTGGAGTCAGAATGGGCAGTCTAGTCTCACTGGAGGTCTATCGGAGTGATACAGTCAGTTGAGAGTCAGTTTAGC
The DNA here is from genome assembly GCA_027924585.1 of Larix kaempferi. Classification (NCBI taxonomy): domain Eukaryota; kingdom Viridiplantae; phylum Streptophyta; class Pinopsida; order Pinales; family Pinaceae; genus Larix; species Larix kaempferi. Next base: position 1,586,702 of record BSBM01000910.1, on the reverse strand, counting down.
CTTAAATCAAGGAAAGAACTGAAGATAACTGAAGTACAATTGAATGGTAGGTGAGAGAGGGTGCATGAGATGCATGTAACTGCATGCAGGGCACACTAAGCACTAGGAGGGCTAAAACTAATCAGTGAGAAGCTCCCGGGGCTAGCTAACTGAGGGCTAGGTGCTGGGACTGATGACTGGGATGCATGCAATTGCATGCATGCATGCAAAACTAAAAATGCAAATAATGAATATGATGGTAGGACTAACTCCTCAAAGTTCTCCTTGGAGAAAATGACCCTATGAAAATAACACGCATGTGGCCTCTAAAGTAAGGTTTCCCTTCAATCATGCATAAAAGGGCATGCAATGAACCAAACAAAATATCCTCAAAAGGCATGTGACCTCTATAGGTGGGTATGCTCTAAGGAAGGCTAACAACCTGCCTTGATAAGTGGATCTCATGTGTAACTAACTCCAAGAAAATGGGTTGGTCCAACAACTTCTCTAATTAAACAATATTAGGTGGTTCAGATCCATAGTTTAAGGAGTGAAAAATTCCCTTCAAAAATGGATGCTCTCCTTCTTTTACTATATCTTTTAATATGCATTATATACATCCTTTGATAAAGAACTTTCCATCAATTGTGGCTGCTAATAATTCATAGGTTATACAATTCTAAGAAATAGTTATAAGACCATCCAAATTCCCTCTAGTTAACCTCAAGCTTGTACATAACATTGATGTTGCAATTGTTGGGTAAGAATGCTTCATCTTCCATGCCATATCCTCTTCTTTTTGGTATGGAAAATGTACATAAATTAGATATGCACATGGGTGATGGTTGTTGTGATTAAGGGTTCAACTGTTGGTGTCAGTGCCCCTTTTAAAACTATTTACGGGACTTGGAACACTCCTTCAATTGTTGTCAAAGCTATATCATACTAGCATAATGAATGACAACATCTACAACATAATTTTTTAAATCAGGAGGCATAAATCCTTTGACACGTGAACCATTTTGAGGCATTAAATAAGAATTAAATATGGTCAATCGTTGTTTCTAAACTAAATTCTATTGAAATAAGATGTAGGTATTCCCAAATATTCTAACCCTAGAATAATAACTTTTGCTAGAGGAATATCTATATGAAATGACGAATATTGGTTCTCTAGCTAAGGTGCTTGTTCATAATGAGAGCCTGGATGTTGAAACTGAGAACCAAAAATAGTACTATCTACATTGAATGTTGAATCAATGTCCAAATGCAACTGTAAAAGGTGTGGGGAGGGTAATATCCATCCATTCATGGATTGTACAAAGGAGAAACCTTATGTTGGAAGATTAGAAAATGATATCCAATGTCATTTAAAAATTCATATTGTTGGCATCCATTAGTTTTTGGTATACATCATAGAAATATACATGTGGAGAAAGAAGACCATTCAGAGAAATATAAGAAAAAGAAACAATTACAATGCATGTAGTAAGAACCAAATGCTATGAAGCTGATGGTAATACATAAATCCTTGTTTTTATATCTCCTATACTATTCCTTAAAGGGTTATGCAATGTTCCTCTATCCAATATCATAAACAAGATTGGGAAAAAAATCATCCCTATAGGGAAACACCATGACAAATGTCAAAAACACTATCATCATCATAATGATTGATTCTTACCACTTGGGATGTTGAGGACAAGTTGGTTGAACACAACTTTAGTGGCAGCCTTATGTCCCAAGGTATCATTTAAATTGTGGCCCATAACAATCGTATGGAAACGTCTTGTAGTTGAGTCTAAACCAGAACATAGGACTCCAGTATTAGCCACAAAAATATTCTAACATGCCCCTTCTTTCTAATGTATAAGTAGGAATCTTATGGCTTGTTGACATCTTTGTTGACATTGGTAAGATCCCCTATCATTTATATGTCAATTATCTCATCGTGAGGGAATAAAAAGGCCATAAATACATTGTTTTCTTCTCCTCAAAATGATGTCTAAGATCCAAAATTTATTTTTCCTTTAAAATTTTAGGATCATACCTTACTTTACTCCATTTCTTTGCCTAGTGGAGGAGTCAAAACCAAAAAGAAGTTGATCTAGCTAAAGTTGTGCTGCAAATGCCTTAAAAATAGATACTATCATGTTTCAATTAATCCTCAAAATTCCTTTGCATTTCATGGGTTAACACTATGTTTAAGAAAGTGGACTTGTAGTGTTGGTTCTAGGAATAGAGTGTTTTAGTCTATAGATTACAAATATGATAATGTGTACCTTACAGGACATATAAATTTATTGTTGTTTGAAAGAATAATTGATTGGGGGTTGCATGTCTCTACATATATAAGTCAGGTGTGGTCATGTCTCTACATACGTTATGTATATGGAGGTTATTTGGTCATGAACTAACCTTTTTATCACACCTAAATTTTGAGCCCATTTTATGGAGTGGTCCCAAAGTAGTTGGGTCTTCTACGTTGTATGCATTGTTCCAAGTAAAGGCACCAAGTGAATTTTAAGACTATATTTGAGGCCTCTGAATTTGTGTGTTGAGGTAGCTTAGGTGCTCCTAAATTTTAGATCCTAGTAGTGTTAGGGATCATGCAATTCAAGGTAGCTTCCATAATAATTTGGGTTTCTATGAAAGATGGAACGACCTAGGAAGAGTCTAAGAACTAGGGAAGACTTGGGAATTTTTTGGGTATGGAAGAATTGTTCTAAGTATTGAAGAACAAGGTTTGTATGAGGTAGACTTGTGGGTTGCAACTAAGGTTTTGGAGGTGACTATTGTGATACCAAGGAAGTTCCCTGAGTCCTTTGTATCTTTATTTAAGGTTGTAACAAATGTGTAAAACTCTTAGCTTGTCCTTTTCATAGTTTACAGTACCCTCGACCTTGCCAAGACCTTATATGCTAATTATCCAAGGTGAGGACTCTATTGGCTAGGATAATCCATGAAATATTAAGGCCTTTTTAAAGAAAGGTGATTTGATCTTACAGATTAAGTGCAACTTCCACTCTTCCAAAGCCTCTACTTTATTGGAAAGATAAAAATTTATATACAAAGCTTACATTATAAAGGCCACATGTTTTGTTAGCATACCAAACCAAAGAATCTTGATGATAATTTTTCACCCCATGAACACTGATCTTTGGCACTGGTAGGAGAAAGTCCATGTAGACCTGTGAATAAACAAAATTCAAATAAGATACTTTCTTTGAGAAGGGATAAGATGCACGACGAAGCATAATGCAACACTTTTTGAACCATTATCCAAGATTAATTGAAGATGAAGAGGGTTTGCAAGCCTCATGTCTAGTTCCTTGTCTCCAAAACATTGCCCAAAATGCACCCAAAACTATTTTTTTTACCCAGAATCGAATTAATATTGTTCTCTCATGCACAAGGATCCTTTAATGCACATAACATTTGGTTTTCTAGGGTTGATGCTACCACATACGTGCCCATATTTGATGTTTAGGTTGTTTGATGATGTTTTGATGGCCATAGTTCCATAGTGCTACCCATATCTGATATCTTTCATAATTCTTGAATTGATCATGATGGCTCCATAATGAGGGTAACCATATAGTAGCTTGATGTTGATTTTTATAATTGATTTTCATGGTGTTGAAAAAATGGAGTACATGATAGATACCCTTTTGTAATTGCATGTTTTGCATGGAAATGTTGGGGAACCGAAGTTACATAGGTTAATGTGCCTAAGTCCTTTAAATTCTTTTATTATTGGAGAAACTTTTTCCCCATGGTGCAGGTAGAACCAAACAGGTATTTGTCATATCTGTCTTCCTCAAGCAAGGGAAGTTTAGGAAGACTAGAGGAAAGTGAGACATCTAGTAGGTCTACAAGAGGTAGATCAAAATATTAGAAGAAAATTCCATAAATGCATGGAAAATTTTCTCGTTGAAGGGCGGTCATGTTCTTATGATGATGAGACCATAGGCGACATCGAGGCGCCCTTGAGGTACAAACATATAGTGAAACAATGGGTACCCAAGGATCTTCCTAAACTAAACACATATTTTTGTGTGAATGAGAGGATATATTGGATTGCACCATCGTCATTACATGGTTTGGGGTTGTTTTGCATGGATGGCATAAAGGTCGGTTACGGTAGATGTACTGAATTGATGGAATATGTTGGACCCTATTACAATTACAAATATTGGATGTGACTGGTCCATTATACATAAGTATCCATAGATATGGACTAACTGCAAATTATTTACAGTTGAAAGACAAGGATCAAATAAAGGAGCAACTATGTACATTGATGGAAGGCCAAAAGTTACAGGAAATATTGCAGGGTTTATAAACAGTACAAAACCAGGGTCTACAATTAAGCAATCCAATTTCATATTTGAGGGGCGTGAAGGAAACCATGTTTTTGTATGTGTCATTAAATCAATAGTTGCAGAGGGAGAGTTGCTCATCAATTACAATTTGAATCGAATAGATACAAACATTGTTACTATGGGAGTGGTACATCTAACATTTTACCCAACCTTTAATTAATGAATCTAATATCTTATGTATTTTTCGTGAGTCTATTGTTATAATTTCATTAAAATTTTCTATATTTTTTTTGCAGGGTAGTGATCGGGGCAAGTCCCCGGCAGTTGATGAGAGGAGTACACCATTCTCGAGGCAGCAAGTATACCTCATTGTAATTGTACAAATATAATATGAATAGTTTTTTTTTGTTATGCTTTTTTGTGAGTATATTGGTTTCGTTTAGATAATGTTTTCTATATTTTTGTTACAGGGTGTTGATCGGGGAAACTACCTGGTTGTTGATCAGATGACAGCATCCTCGAGGAAGCAGGTATACCTCACGGTAATTGTACAAATTAAATACGAGCAATATGTTTTCTTATTATGTTTTTTTTGGTGAGTATATTGGTTTCATTTCGATTATGTTTTCTATATTTTTGTTGCAGGGTGTTGATCGAGGAAACTCCCTAGCAGTAGATCAAACAAGACAGCATCGAGGCAACAGGTATACCTCATTGTAATTGTACTACTATAATATGAACAATATGTTTCTTTATTATTTTTTTCATGAGTATATTGGTTTCATTTCGATAATGAAATCTATATTTTTTTCACAGGGTGGTGTTCGGGGCATTTCCTTGGCAGTTGATCAGAGGAGTACACCATCCTCGAGGTAGCAAGTATACCTCATTGTAATTGTACAAATATAATATGAGAAATATGTTTTATTATTATTATTTTTTTCGTGATTATATTGGTTTCATTTTGATAAATTTTTACACATTTTTGTTGCGGGGTAGTGATCGGGGCAAGTCCTCGTCTGTTGATCAAAGGAGTACACCATCCTCAAGGAAGCAGGTATACCTCATTGTAATTGTACAAATATAATATGAGCAATATGTTTTATTATTATGTTTTTTTCTTGTGTATATTGCTTTCATTTTGATCATGTTTTCTACATTTTTTTTGCAGGGTGATGATCGAAGCAAGTCCCAATATGTCGATCAGACAACACCAGCCTCGAGGTAGCAGATATACCTCATTGTAATTATACAAATTAAATATGAGCAATATGTTTTTTTATTATGTTTTTTTTTCCTTTGTCTATTGCTTTCATTTCAGTAATGTTTTATATATTTTTGTTGCAGGCTACTGATTTGGGGTTTGATCTAACATCAAATAAATCAATAGATATTGATGTGGATGAGCTCATGCACGATGCTGACATTGAATCTTCACTAGACCCAATTAAGATGATAGAGAAGACCTTAAAAAAAATTAATGAGGATATCCTTCGTTTGTTATTCATTCATCCGTAGACAAATGAGATTAGAGGAAAGGTTGATGTTTTGGTCAAGAGATCTCAGGCCTTGAAAGGAAGTTGCGGGATCTTGAATTAGAAGATAAATTCATTTAGGATTTTATAACTTGTACTTGTATATGATCGTGAACTAAAATATGGTTTTTATTTACAGGATTTTTTGCGTCCACATACTACTGGTCAGGGGTGGTGGTATTATTGATGCTCGTGTAGAATCATCACATGAGCATATGACCCCACTTGCATCTCATATTCCATTTTTTTCAATTGAAAATTCAACAACACATTCTACGACACCCCCAAGGCCATATGTGAGTGCACCCTTTAATGGATGGCGCATGTCAAATCATGTAGAACATGGGGTTGATGCAGAGCCTAGTATTGATATTGCTCAAGCAGCATTTCCTGGATCTTCCCATGTCACTAGCACAGGTACACTACAGACCACATTTTTGGTGGATGAATATATCGTTCCCATAAAGATAGAGAAGATCCCGTGTATTTATACAATGTTTAAGTTATTGTTTATAATCTAATTGAAATATACTCATAAAACATTCTTTTTCAACTAATTATGACATGATCATCTTGCAAGGAATTATGTTTTTTATAAACATCTAAATGATTTGTCATTAGAGAAATTTGGGCCCACCATCTGCATAAGGTGGGATAAACAAAGTAAAAATTTAAAATATGAGCTCACTAATCGCTTTGTTGGCCTGTTCAGCAGTGTGACCTTTAACCGACCGAAGGTCCTCAAGAAATTTGACCAACATATGAATATTGTGAGGGACCAATATAGGGTTCATATAGAAAGGAACCCTAGGTATGAGCGCCCTCCAATGATTCCAAGAAGAGAATGGAAGGCCCTGGTGGAATATGGAAAGGAGAGGTCTTTGAGAAAAGAAGGAAAGCTACCAGCTGGCATAGGAAGGTATACAATACTTTCAACAATGTAATTTTAAACCTTATTACTATTTATTTTTAGATCAAATTTACAACATCTAACGTATTTCAACTTTTTCATAGGTTGTCAGACACATCAAAGGCCACAAAGGTGAGACAAGAAAAAATTGTACAACACAAGCTTGGGTCTAGTGGTTATTCGAATTTGGCGGCACAAATTGTAAGTATCAATAAAACCAATATTACATCCAAATAATAAATTGAAAATCATTTTTGTTTTATTGCACCATAAAATACATATAAATTCATGATCTTATGCAAATTTGCAGTCCGATCGGTTCAAGGAAGTTCCCACGGAGGAAGGCTTGAAGCTTGGCGTCTAGCACAGCTTGGAGCCATTGTTGAATGCCAAAAAAGCTTGTCTAGGAAAACATAGTATTCCGGTGATCTGTCTTGAAAGTAGGTAAATAAAATCAATGAATTTTATTTAAGATTGATTACTTGTGCAATCTATTTGTTATAAATTTTGGCCATAAAATATTGAGTCTATTTTGAGCAGGAAAACAACGATGCACTTAATGCCGAGGATGGAGAAAAACCCATTGAAGTTCATGCTTTGAATCTTGGTAATGAATGTATTCATATGCTACAGTTTAAAATATTGCATTGCAAATGGTGTATTAATTGTACTTTTTCATGTTTCAACTGCAGAGCACGTAGAGGGTAATCCTATACAAGATGACCCTATACAGGAAGATGAAGTACATGATGTTGCCACATCAGGTAAAAAACACCTCTCTAATGTTTTTTTATTAATGAAATACTTGTAATTATAATAACAAAAGATATCAATGTAACATTTTTACATTATTGCAGCAAATCCTGACCCGTTGCAGCAGCGTCCATGTCATGAGTACACTACTAGGAAGACAATACGACAAGCTATAGATGCCATAAGAACTGAACTGGAAGTTGCAGAAGATGAGTTGATTGTTGATTTTGTCAAAAGAAAAAAACCTAGAAAGAAGTGACTGAAAAAACACTATAAAAATTTATTTTTGATAATATAATGTCATGCATTATTTTTTGTATAATGAATGAATGTTATATTTTAATGAAGAATGCTAAATGTTTCTTTATGAAGAAAACCACATGTTTGCACATAATTTTTTTTTTCAAGTACATGCATTGGGTATGGGGAATTGAGAGTGATGTGAGGGGGGGGAGGGGCCATAAGAGCTTCCACCTTCACGTGGTTGGCCTTGTTCAATAGAGAATATTAAATTATTATCAAAACAAAGAGGAGCTCAATGAGGTATTTATTATTATGTATTATAGACTCCTGTGAATTTTTAAATACATGTCTATTTCTTAATTTTTTTATCATAAATAAAACATTTCATGGTTATTTGATTTCTAAAGGACTTCGCACTACGAATTCCAACTGATCAGTAGCCTATGTGGAGAGGCTGCATCAATTGTATTCAAAGGTACGTAATACTCATGAATTTGTATTTTTTTATGTCGTTTTAGCTATTTACCTTTCATGTGCTATCTATGCTTTATGTGCTATTTACCCACATATACAATGAATTTATAGCCTTGCTCAATTTCGTACATCTCATTTTCCTTGTTCTTTGTGAAGTGGATTATGTGATAGAAAAGAGAATCTAGAAGGGGCTTTGATAAATAACATTAAAATAAGACAATTAGGTGGAGTAGAGTTAACCACATATTTATGCCATTTTTACCAAACTAGTTTTATCAAACCCACCTACCTTCATGATAAAGGCTATATAAAAATTTATGGAGCTACTATGAGATCATCCTTGACCATAAGCTAGTCCCATCTCTTTGGAATGGCACTAGAACCTACCTTATGATTTCTCTAGGTGACCGAGGCATAAATTGGTTCAATATAAACAAGATGGTTGGATTGAAATATATAGGAGAAGAACTTCATGCAACATATTTTGATGACCATATTTCTAGATCAACCAAATTTTGAAATTACTGGAACTATTTACAATGTACATCACGGATTTTGTTTGTCTAAAAGAAAAATTAGTTTTAATTTATCCTTCTAACATGTTTTGTATATGAGAGTTAAATCCTATAAAATTGGTGACATAATCTATGGGTTTTGTGTTTGTACGAATTTTGCAATTGGACGCATTTTTAGCCTTAGCAGACATGAGCAAGGACTTCTTTTATGTAATTGTGAATGTTATGTATGTTGTTGGCATTGTGTTCTAAAGAAAGGCCATTCCTCTATCACTTTTGTATGAGTAACTATGTTTTTGTTGAGAAGTGCACATATTATTCTCTGGAATCAAATCAAGAAAATAAAGTGGAGGAATTTGGCAGAATTTGGCAAATCATGTTTGATATATAGGCGTCCATATGACCAACATCAGTAGGACATCCACACGGTGCAATAAACACTTAAACAATTACCACTTTCATACACAAATATAAGTCAACATTCATGTGTGGTTGATTCAAAATGGACCATGATACGTGATTCCAATTTCCACACTTGGCCATCACCCTAAGTGCTTATAATTTTGATGGCACATGTACCACTATTAGTATATAATACTTTACTACTAACAGTAGGCTGGGAATTTATCAAGTAAGCTCCAACTAAAGTTCACTCTTCCCAACTCAGTAAAGAGTGCAAGTGGGTGGGTCCATTTCAACTTTCACCCACTTTGCACTGACAAAATCCCCTTCAACAAATTATAGATGCATTTTCTTACACATAATAATATTCAACTAGCAATATCATTTCATCCATAATTCCTTGTGACATCTTATCGGTGAGGATGACAAGCATACTCTATCCTATTCACAACTTTCTTGTGATGACTTACACATAATGGCATTATATAATATCAGTATTTGATTTCATATAGCCCTCTTGAGGTTGGTATTGGGATCTAATAAGAGGGCATATGCCCTCTTGAGGTACTCCCACTATATTAGTGAAGTAGAGTTAATTAAATAATGAATCAATCAATTGGTAAACCAAATGCAACTTGGCCACAACTAATTTCTATAATATCATCCAACTAAATTACAAACCACCCCATGGGATAATGACCTAGGGATTGTAACATGTTTTCATGCATTTTACCTAGCTAATACCCAAATATGAAAATATTTAATATGCTTTCATAATCAAATATTCCAATGATCAACAAGGTTGTACTCACAAAAATATGTCTACTATTCAATCCTTTGATAAACAAGGTCCTTTATCCCAACTAAAAAATATTATGCCTTCAAAAGTTACAAAAGAATTATTCTAGGTTCAAATGAGCCCAAAGATACAACAAAAAGAGATGCATTATGCTCTTAAATTGTCAAATAAAATCTAAGACTGTCCTCCAAAAATTGAAGAAAGAAACCCTAGAAAACTCCTTGGAATGATATGTGATCTTAATGTTTAAAGAAAACATAAATTTGCTAAAACTTTCTCTGGAGAAATTGCATAAAATAATGATAAAGTATATGATCACATGACAATTTCACACATCCTATTTATACACAGAGGGAAATCTGGGCACTTAAGCCTCCTTTTATGACCGCTCTTTTGAATCTTACCACTGATGTTATGGTGGACGAAGAGACACAAAAAAAATGTTTTCATAAATCAATTGTGATGAAAAAAAATACATAGTGCATTTCACATGTTGCCCCAATAGGGAGATAGGGTAGTAATGATTTGCATGTCAAAAAGGAAATGAGAAAGGAGGCTGCTAATTTATTTCATAGATAATAGTCTAACACAAGTGAATATGTGTAGCATTCCTCTAAATGCTTATCTAAGTTAAATGTATACCTTCCAAAGAAACCTTGGCTTAGCTTAAAGAACTAGAAGTAATCTTTTCCACAAAAAAGAAAGACATAGCTACCACTAGCCTAGACAGATTTCAAGCTAATTTTTAGGAATCATAATGTGTTTTGGAGATCAATGAAATTATTGATATGAAAACTCTAGAAATAGAGTAGAAGGTCACTAATGGTAGTGGAATTAAATTAGTCAAAATTAAATAATTTTTAGAACTCGATCAAATGTAATTTCCTATAAAACATCATTCATCTCAAACAACATTATTGGTGATATTGTCCTCATCAGAAGATACTAGTAAAATAGTCATATGCGACTTAGTTAATAAGTTAGGTGGCATTGGCACATCAATCTATGCTAGTGGTATAAAAATCTATATAAACAAGGGGCTCATAACAACTTGTGACATTGATAAATCCTTTTATTGAAACATATTGAATTTTGGTATTTGTGAGGACAAACTTTTTGCAACAATATTGCCTATGTATCCTTATAAAAAATTGACCTGATTCTTCATTCAATACCCCCACACTACATATTATTCTATCATGTGTCAAAGAAGTGGCTCTGGATCAAGTTTAATTGAACATCCATAAAGAAATAATTAGGAGAGGATTTCATTATGGTGTTGTTGTGGGCACTACTCTCATAGACATGTAGGTGAAATGAGCAAGCCAATAGTAGTCATATGATTTTTTTTCTAAAAATGCATTTGCAAGCTATGGCATCATAGAATGCAATGATTGTAGGGTCCACACATAATGATCATTTTGATGAGGCCCTGAATCTCTTTCAGAAAATGCAACTAGTCTATGTAGTACCAAGCTCCATAACCTTTGCTAATGAGCTACTTGCATGTGCTAGCTTGATAACTCTGCAATAGGGTATGGTGGTCCATGAAGAAATAGTTGGAGGTGGATTCCAATATAATGTTTTTATAGGGATTGCCGTTGTAGTCATGTATTCAAAATGTGGCAGCACAGAGAAGGCATCCATCATATTTGACAAAATACATCTCTTAAATACAATATCATGTATAGTTATGATTACAGAATATGCACAAATGGGCATGATTTGGAGTCTCTCAAGATTTTTCGACATTTTCAAGTTGCTGGTGTGAATTCATACTTTAAGTTGTTTTCTAGTTTCCTCCCTACTTGTGTTAGCATTGCATATTTATAGCAAGGTCTAGAGATCCATTGAGAAATAATTAGAAGTAGATTTTAGATTGATGTCCCTGTGGGGAGTGCCCTTGTATATGTGTATGAAAAATGTTGAAACATAAACAAGGCACATGCTTTGTGATAGAATGAATTCACGGAATGACATCTCCTGGACATCCATGATTGTAGCATATCTCATGCATGGTTTTGGTAGGGAATCCCTCTAACTCTTTGAATAAATGCAAACACTCTAACATAAACCCATACCATGTCACATTACTTTGGGATCCAACTGCATGTTTCCATGTAGGTCTAGTAGATTAGGGTCAACAGTACTTTGATTTAATCAACAAATCCTATCATGTAATACCTATAATGTAGCACTATGGTTGCATGGTTCACCTTCTTGATCGTGGTGGGAACTTTGATAAGGCATAAGATTTTATCAGCAACATGAAAATGAATCCTACTACTATTTTGTGGGTGTGTTTTCTTTATACCTATAGACTACCTAACAACCTAGATCTAGAAGAACTTGTGGAAATATATATTTTGGAACTAAATCCCCAAAATTATGCTCCTTTTGTGTTGTTGTCAAACATCTCTATCATATTTTGTAGGTGTAATGGCATTGAGAAGTTATGGAAAATGATGCAATATGGGTGTCTTAAAAGCATTTGTGGATGTAGTTGGATTTAAATCAACAAATAAAACCATACTTTCGCATTAAGAGACAAGTCACATATGAAACACAAAAAATGTATGCAAAGTTGGAGAGTTTTCTATGGATATGAAGTCTACAAGTATGTACTTGATAAAATTGTGGTTAGTGATATAGAGGGAGAATAAAGGAACTAATTATTTTCTTCCATTGTGAGAAGGTGGTTGTGCAATATTTAGGTTAATAAGATCCTTTGATCATGGAGGAATTTCCAATATGCCACTTAGTTCAACACCAATGATCTTGTTGGTTACCATCATTTCAAGGATGAATAGTGTCCGGAAAATGATACAGGACATGCGTGTAAAAAATATTCCTAGATGAAATTAGATTGAAATCAACAAACAAATCTATATTGTCATAATAAGGGGACAAGTTGCATATGCAAACATAACATTTTTATGCAAAGTTGGAGAGTTCATCTATGAAGTTGAAGTTTGAAAAGTATGTGCTTGATACAATTATGCTTAGTAGTTTGGAGGAAGAGTGGAAGGAGCAATGTTTTTGTTGTAATTCTAGGTAGATAACACCTTAACCAATTCTTACTATCTCTTCCAAGGATCTTCACATTATCTTATCCCACTTTCTAGATGATGCATATAGAACAAAAATCATTGCAGTGCTTCTAGACTCAATCCACGCTACAAAATTGCATACTTAAAGTGGATATACTACTTGAAACAATTCACCAAGTAGTAATCTATTATAACAAGGGAATATTTAAAAAACATATTACTAACTTCCTTTCAAGGTCTCCAATTTCTGCGTTGAGAAATTTTCTCAAGGTAGAATCTTTTGGTTACAATAATTTAAATAACGGTAGGAAATTGACAAATACTTTTTTTTGAGGTGTTTTTAAATTTCAAGAGGCCATGCAAATTGAAAAAGGAAGCTCATAAATACCTTCATATTTCTGAGGACTTATTATACAATTCTAATCTATTGTATGTGCCATGAAGACGAAAGAGAGTTCAACTATACACTTTGGAATACAGAAAGAGCTAGCGAATTTGCAATGGTGTTTCTACTAGTCCAAGATGTTATTAAATGTTAGCTTTGGGGTTACCCTGAAAATGTTTGTTGTATGTTTTGGGGTGCTTCATAATTTTTGGGTCCAATCGATATTCTTATAATTTTTTTTTAATCCTCCATATCCTTCGAATTTCCTACGACTCTAAACAGTGCTTCAATGGCTTTGTTGTACCTCCGACGGCAGAAGTCATCGACCATCCGACGTGGTAGGATGGATATTGGTGTCAGATTCTAACCTATAGTTGTCATATTTTCAACGTTTACTTGTGCCCGACTGTCGGATCTTCGACCTCCACAATGTCAGATATTTGACGTCTGTTTTTTCAGTTATTCGACACGTGGTGGATCAATTGGTCAAATTAAAATGTAGGTTATTTGACGTCCTTTAAATCGGATATTCGACGTCTTTTCTATCAGATATTCGAAACATGGCGGATCAATTGGTAAAATTAAAACGTAGGTTATTCGACGTCCATTAAGTCGGATATTTGACTTTTTTTTTCTGTCAAATATTCAACAGTTTTCCAACTAAATTGCTAAAAATAATGCATAGGTTATTTGACAAACCACTGTCGAATATCCGACAAACTATTGTGTCTATCGAATATCTAAAGAAAGTTTACCGACATTTCAAAAAAAAAACTTTTTTCGGATGTTAGATGGAGCATTGTCGAAGTTCAGACAAATATGCCATCATATCTTGGGTTCAAATATGCCTGTGTTTTGAAAGACCTTATTTGGTCTTTATGAAGTATATCCAATTCGTCTAAGAGGAATCGTTAATATATGAAACATAATATATGGTATTTGATAGTGAAAATGTAGTCATGGGTCCACCATACAATTAAATGTATTAGTTCAAGAGTGTCTCTTGATGTATACTCACTAGTTGGGGAAATATTGTTCTTGGCATGCTTGTTGAGTGCACAACCGTATCTTCTTGATCTTAAAATTTGATGATCCTTGCACCATGTCCTTCAATATCACCAATGATCCATAATGCAAGTGTCCCAACCTCTTGTGCAAAATCTTACACAAGTTTTCACTATCATGCACTAAGGATCTTATTGGATCCACCAACAACTTGTACAAACTACCCTCTCGAATTAAATATCTAGACAAAACTCGACCAAGATCTATGGATCTAATTAGTTGATGACTTGTTGATCATCAAACTCAACAATACATTCTAGGTATGTCATAACTAAAACATAAATAGATTCTTAGTCAAGCTAGGTAATATAAAATGTCACCACTAAGGTCAAGAGCATCACCCAAGGGACTGCCCAAATTTGATGGATCCCACTCCTACTATTAGATACATTACATCATCACTAAGTTCCACCTATATGCCTACTCCTTCCTCTTGAAGTCTATTGAAGGCCTTCTTATTAAAGTTCATATGTTTGGATGCTCCATTATCCACATATCATTTGACCCCAAACATGGTGTTAGATGAAAGGCATCAAGCCATGGAGAAGGTTGTCTTAAATATGTTTCAAACTTGGATGCAATCTGATTCACATTGGTAGAGGCTTTTGCACTTCTTACAAACTATTTATGTTGTTGTTGTTTTCCCTTCTAGATATTCTCAAGATTGTAAAAAGCATAGTGGCTAAGATTCTAATGCTTAAACACTTGATGTTGCTTAAGTCCTCCTTCCCCTAATTTGAGGAACCTAAATCCTCTTTCTTTCCTTTTTGACCCTTTGTGAGTCCTCCTTTCTTATTGCCCTTCTTCATCGTATTTATGATGGATAGATTCTACCCTTCCTCCTCTATACCTATGATAATATCCAATCTTGTCTCCTCCTCTCATAGCTTCTCAAAGAAGGGAAATGTATCCCCAGCACATACACCTTGAACAAAAGGTTACCAATAAGATGAAATCCTATTCATGGCTTTGGGTACTAAATCTTTAATCTTAACCATTTCTCCAACTATTGCATGTTAATTATGGAATTCATTAAGGAACT
Source organism: Larix kaempferi (assembly GCA_027924585.1). Taxonomy (NCBI): domain Eukaryota; kingdom Viridiplantae; phylum Streptophyta; class Pinopsida; order Pinales; family Pinaceae; genus Larix; species Larix kaempferi. Next base: position 1,571,225 of record BSBM01000910.1, on the reverse strand, counting down.
ATGAAACACTAACTAACATATAAAAGAACTTGCAACACTTAGAAAATCATCTATGTTTTCCCTAATTAACTCAAAAAATTAAACACTACACACACTCTTGTTAGTAAATTGAAAACCAAAAACACATACCTGATGGATTATTGCTTGCATGTATATTGAATCAATTGCATGCCTTACAATGATACTCAACCTATTTTAGTCACTTCTAAAGGAGTGCCTACTTTAGATGTAATGTATGTGCTAAGCACCTAGATAATTGAATCAAAAGCTTAGAGTAGGTAACCTCATGAAGTGCACCCTTATCCTTATCTTGGGATCAATGCTTCCCCTCATTAATTTTGGAAATCACCGAAAAAAAAAAAAACATAAGTAGACACTTTGATATAAGAGTGCATAATGGAATCTGGTCATAGGGAGTATTGAACTACGAAATATTTCTATTGATGCTTGTGAAAAGTGTACATGACATGGAAGCATCAAAAGACAGAGTCATTGGTTACATAGTCATCTTTCAAATAAAGAATTGTAGCACATAAACAGAAACGTATCATTAAAGTTTAATTTATCATAATAGAAAGCTTGCATGGAGAAAACAAATCCTTATTACCTTAGAGTTTAAAGTTAGGCAAATTAACATATAGATGATCTCCACCCTATTGCAAGTGCAAGATCACTGATCATCCAATAGCATATAGATTATCTCCACCCTATTGCAAGTGAAAGATCACTAGAAATACATGTAATTGATAGTATTCTACGTTCCATTGCAACTTCCTAGTGTTGCCATCAAAATCCCCACTTAGTACTCAAAAAGCTAAAATTATTTTACTAAAAATGTTATATAAATAGCGATATATTGAGTCAATGTTAACATGCTTATTAATTTATTATACCTGCCAAACAAACAATCTTTCATTGTCAAATTAATATTACTTTATATAAATTTTGTCATAAATTTTTTTCATATATCTAATGTTTTGTAATGTTTTTGCAATTATTTTATATTAAATCTATTTTTTTTTAAATAAAAAATATTTTTCAAAATTTTATAGTTTAATATTTCTATTTTTCTATTGGTTAAAATTATTGAAATGACTATTTTTACCTGGTATGTAATATAATTGTGAGAAGAAAAAAATTAATTTAAAAATATAAATGATCAAAAAATAAATTAAAACGCCATCTAGCTCTTTGAAGACTGCGTGCATTTATTGTGAGTTTAATGTTGTGATTGTTGATATGACAATATGTGCGGTATTGAATAATATTTCCCCATCTCTAGTTAAACTATTGAGGATTAGCTAGTCACTTTTAAATATAGAAGTCTTTTCTTTATTCAAGAACTGTAAGGGCATCAGCATGATGCATACATAGCTTTGTTTAACCGCTATACAAAATAACATTTGGGATCTTAATAACATTTGGGATACAAAATAACATTTGGGATCTTAATGATCATGATGGCCGGCGGATTCAGGGTGATGATGTTTTGAAGTCTGAGGCATCTAGACATTTTCTTGAGTATTATACTGACCCTGTGACTACATCCCTACCTGAACAGTTTAAACTTATAAAGGAATATCCGCGGATGTTTACTGATGTGGAGGGGGACAAAATTTTTGAGCCTATAACATGCACTGATGTACAGAATACCCTCCGGGTTTTTGCTAAGGATAAATCTCCTGGGCGGGATGGATGGACGGTAGAGCTATTCATTCATTTTTTTGATATTATGGGGTGCGAACTCAGGGATGCTGTTGATGAATCACGGTCCTTGGGAATGGTCTCCGGGGCGTTAAATTCTACATATCTGGCACTGATTCCTAAATCTACACATCCGGAGAGTTTTGATGATTATCGGCCAATCGCTTTATGCAATTTAGTATACAAGATCATCTCTAAGATAATTGCTCAGCGTATCAAACCGATCTTGTCCTCTTTCATTTCTATGGAACAATATGGTTTTTTGGAGGGGCGGCAGATACATGATGCGGTTGGGGTGGCACAGGAGGTTTTCCATAGTATTAAGCAGAAGAAGATGGAGGCTCTCATTCTACAATTGGACCTGGTAAAAGCATATGACCGTGTTAATTGGACTTTTCTCAAATTGATCCTCATACAAATTGGACTCCCGTGGAAGGTTATGAAGTGGATTATGGCTTGTGTTACGTCTGTCAACTATGCAGTTCTTGTTAATGGCCAGCCGACTGATTATTTCAAGGCGTCCAGGGGGCTTCGTCAGGGATGCCCTCTTTCCCCCCTTTTGTTCTTGCTGATCATTGACGGGCTGAGCCTCTCTATTCACAAAGCATACAGCGAAGGCTCTATTGTTGGAATAAAAGTCACGACTGGTGTATCAGTTACACGTTCTTTGTTCGTGGACGATGTGATGCTTTTTGGGCTTGGAATTCTGGCGGAATGGTTACAGTATAAGAGAATTCTTGATTTCTTCTGTATGGTTACTGGTATGCTCATCAGTTTGAGGAAATCTTTTTTCCTGAAACACTCACTGGAGGAGAACGTGGTACAAAGTGTCAGGTGTATTCTTCCTTTGGAATTTAAGGATTTATCGGAGGGCACAAAGTATCTCGGCTATTTCCTCAAACCTGCAAATTATCGTATCAATGATTGGTTATGGCTTGTTAAGCGATTTGATTCACGCATTAGTTAGTGGTGCCTGAGATATCTTTCTCTGGGTGGCCGTATTACTTTGGCAAAGTCTGTCCTCCAGAACATGGGAGTTTATTGGTTCTCTCTTTGTAAAATCCCGGCTTCTATTATTCGTATTCTTTGGGGGAAATTCTTCCGATTTATTTGGTCTGGTGGAGGCGAGAAGAACATATTTCATTTAATTAATTGGAAATGTATGGCTCAACCATATGGTCTAGGTGGCTGGAATATAAAGAATCTGGAACTGTTTGTGATGGCACTCCATGCAAAAAACTTGTGGCGGGTATTGTTTAATAAATCTATGTGGGGTTGTATCACCCGGGCCAAGTACCTCAAAAAGGCTCCGGTTGTGTCCTGGTTTCGGTTCAGCGGGCACTCTGTAATTGGTACTTCTAATATTTGGCGCGGGCTTATGGGATCATATTCTGTGGTAGCAAAGTGGCTCGCGTGGATTCCTGGCAATGGCTGGGAGATCAGGCTTGGTTTAGACCCTGTTGTGGGGGCCTCACACTCGTATTCTTTCTCACCTGCACTCCTTGCTCATCTTCACGCTCGGGGGTTCTTTAACCTGTCACATGCTGCGGCTTACAATCGTGGGAGATGGATCTCTGCTCGTCAACTGGGCTTACATGGGGAGATGGGTACGGAATGGTCTGAATTCACAAAGAATCTCTATCAAACAAATATTCATCTGCGTGACTCCCCGGACAGGCTGGTATGGTCTTGGGATGTTGCTCATGGTATGGTTACTTCAAAACTGGCTTATGATTCATTATTTGCAGACTGTCAATTGAAGGGGGTTTGGTGGCATTCTGTGAATTGGAAGCTCGCCCTTCCTCCGAGGATTAGATGTTTTATATGGTTGGCTGTGGGCAATAGGATTCTTACCTGGGATAACCTCTGTCGACGGGGCTTCCATGGTCTTGGCCGGTGTCCTTTTTGTTGTTCATACCTGGAGACGGTGGACCATCTCTTCTCTTCTTGCTCATTTGTGAGGGAGCTTTGGGTGCATATTGCCATCTCTATGGGCATAAATGCTATTTGTCACTCATCCACATTGCTGGACTGTATGGGTCAGTGGCTCAGCGACTCACGAGCTACACGATGGCTTGAACTCCCCTGCTATATGTTATGGGAGCTTTGGAGGGCCCGGAACTGCCTTGTATTCGAAGGAACTGCCATAAGCATGCACTGTTTAAGTGGTCGTATCATTGCTAGTTTTATGGAGAATAACACTGGTCCGGACTTACAGGGAGGTAGGATTGTCTCTTTTGTTAAGCATATTGGGTACCGTAATGCCCCCCCAGTTTTATGGTATCCTTGCGGGTATTTTGATGGGGCCGCGGCTGGGAGGCGTGGTGTTTGTGGGGCGGGTGTGGTACTCCATACAAACTGCTTCGTTACCTATCGGATCCATTTAAATCTGGGTTCTGGAACGAATACACGCAACAAATTATGTGCACTTTGGCTCCTTTTATACTTCGCTCGTCACATTCAGGTTTCCACACTTGTTGTTATGGGTGACTCCTCATCCATTAGCTCGTGGGCATTGGGGTCTTCCCCTCTCAATGTGCTGAACCTCTCAGAGTGGTTGACTGCTGTTCGGATACTCATCGGGGACTTCTAGTATATCCACTTTGTCCATGTCTTCCGTGAGATGAATATGGAGGCTGATATCCTCTCCAAGAGGGCACTGAAATCACCGACTGGCATTATTCTGTGGGAGGAGTGGCATGGGGACCTTCTTTCCTCTCGGGGCTCGATTGACCTACTTTGGAGCTGACTCTTCTGGTTTGGTCATATTGGACTCTTTTGATATATATATTTTCTTACATGTTGTTTTTACGGCTATATATTTGTGCAGGTACATAGTTTCTTTCTCCAACTTCTTGTTGGATTTTTGTATCCGGTTGATTTATGCGGCGATATTTATGTTTTGATACTAGCGTCCAGGCCTATGGCTGTTTTAACTTTTTTGGACTTATTTATGTATTTATGTCATGGCAGTGGGACACTTTGCCTCTTAAAGGTCTGTTAGCATTTGGTTATGACATTGTCGGTTATATGTTTGTTATATGGTGGCATACTATCAGACACTTGGTTGGATATTGGTATGGATCCTGTAGGATGTGATGATATTTGGGGCTCATGCGCCCATATGTTTTATTTCTTATACCTTGATGGTATGATTGACCCGATGTATTGTTCCTATTTACTATTTCGCGGTATTAATAGTAAGCTATATTTATGTGTGAAAAAAAGCTTTGTTTAACCGCTAATAATGGCATTTGTTTCGGCCTGAATGGCATTGATGTGATCATCTTCTATTTTTGGAATATGTGTTATCTTCATCCCTGGACAATATGACAAAATAGTTGACTATTATAGCAAGCTGGCGAATATTCTATGTTTTCTAATAAATGAGTAGGTGACTACCTTGCGTAACACTTCTATGATTAATACTAATTAATTATGAAAACAAAAACTAAATAATACAATACATCTTTGAATATTTGAATAAATACAAGGCAAGAGAAGACGTGGGACTCCACCAAGGCAAGAGATGACGTGGGAACCGAAGTAACACTTCTTTGATTAATACTAATTAATTATGAAAACGAAAACAAAATAATACTATACACCTTTGAATATTTAAATAAATACAAGGCAAGAGAAGACGTGGGACTCCACGAAGGCAAGAGATGACGTGGGAATCGAGGGTGGTTGAGTTTTCACTATGAAATCCTTCAATTTGATCACTGCACGTGGTATTTGATGAGTCAACAACTACTTTTATGTGTTCTTTCTATTTTATTTTGTGGCACTCCAGGAGTCAACGACTTTTTTATATTTCCTTTGTTTTTAATTTTGTTTTTTAAATGATGAAGAGATAATATTTGAATGATTGGAACTAAAATTTCGCCTCTTTTATCCAAAGTCAATTCTCGTTAAAGCATTGATTAATCCACAAATCAAAAGTTGGAATAAGCATTTTACAAAAATTATCTAATAAATATTTCCATATTAACATCCAGAAATATAGTCCAGAAACCTTTGTCTTTTTCATAATTACATTTAGACTTAAAAAAGAATGTTTCTAGATTCTCGGTGTTTCTTCATATTTTGTTTTAAAAATATTAAGAATGGTTTTTAAATTTTTATTGTTTTATTTAATCTAAAACATAAATATTTGTTTATTTAATAAAAATTTATTTAATTAAAAAATTTAGGATATTTTGATTTGTTAAATTAATAAGTTATTATTAATGCATACAATTGAAAGTATTTCATTAAAAAAGAGCATTTCACTTTATTAAGTTTTTCTTGGTTTTTATATTTCTTTAAATTATCATTAAATAATTTTTTTGGCATAAACTTTGTGATTTGTAAAATGTTTAAACTATATATATATTGAGCATAATTTTAATGCTAAATATAACTAACACACTTTAACCCCTAATCCACTAACCCAATAATGCCCAACACCTAATCTTTAATTGCTAATCCATTATCTCAGTGGCCTCTAACCTTTAACTCGCTAACCCTCTAATTCATTCATCATATTTAACCACTAAGTGATAAAATCCCTAACACATTAACCCTCTAAATTTAAGTTAAACATGAACCACTAACCCAACTCATTACCATGAAGGTGCTAATACCTAACCCATTATCTCTTAAATCATTAATCTAACCTAACCTCAACCACTCCATACTATAATTATTGCTACAATACAAACCTCCCTAACCTCCTAACCTGCCAAACTATAGTGAGCTAGGAAAGCTTCTCTTCAATCTTTTTTGGGCATAGGGAATTTTTTTTAAAGCAAATCAAATAATTCCTTTCTTTTCTCTTAAGGTTCAATAGATCATAGAGGTTTCAACTAATGTTAACCCTGATCATCATCATCATCAACAAAGTTATATAATTATTTTAACTTTTAATTTTTAATTATGTACTACTATTACATTAAAATAATTCTAAGAATTAAAGTTTCATAGATTTTATTAATAAAAAATAGAATAATAAAATAATGTGAATTAAAAACATTAAACATAAAATATTCTTACAAGAAAAAAACGAGAATAATAAAATAATATGAATTAAAAACATTAAATATAAAATATTGTTATAATGATATATGTTTATATTTTAGAATTTGGGTTGGATTAATGTTTATGATTTTTCTAGATTGTACGAGGATGAGATAAGTGTATTGTACAGATTGATTTTATGGAACTAGTTCAAAATTCATAAGAAAATCAAAAGCTAATGCATGAATAACTTGTGTTCAAAATTCATAAAAAAAATCAAAAGCTAATGCATGAATAACTTGTAGATGATGGAAAACGGAAAGTTTGTGCAACTAAGCATGGAAAACAAGTAACTTGATCATGACATTTAACTACTAATCTATCGATCTTCACCAACCATAAATTAAGTAACTATACTAGTTATATACGTATATACTATATACTAGCACAACCACAAGTAAAGTAGCATGTAAACACCGGTGTAGTCAACCACTTAGTTTTGTGGAGATGGCTAGTTATTAAATAAAGGCTAAACATTAAACTAATTAATATACACATAAAAACAAATACTATTTAATAAACATACCATTTTTCTTAACCACAACTTAAATGCAGCTTATTTAAATCTTGATTAAAATGCATTTGAGCATAACAAAATACGATGACCATGAAATGAATCCCCACTATACACTTGTCACACTCCGATTAATCTTGTTGATCCACTCAAGAAAGGCTAAACATTAAACTAACACAAACATTAAACTAATTAATATACACATAAAAACAAATACTATTTAATAAACGTACCATTTTTTTTAACCACAACTTAAATTAAGCTTATTTAGATCTTAATCAAGATGCATATATCTTGTTGATCCACTCAAGAAAGTCCAAAATCTCAAATAATATCTAAACACATATCTGTGTAACAACTATCAAAAAATAAAAATAAAATATCTATAAGAAAAATGCATCGTGAAAATATAAAAATATCTTCTAAGAAAAGCATCATTACTTTTTGTTGATAAACTTACTTTCTACTATAGAATCAATAAATAATATCTAAACACATATCCGTGTAACAACTATCACAAAATAAAAATAAAACCGTGTAACAACTATCACAAAATAAAAATAAAATATCTTTAAGAGATTTTCAGACTCGGACAACCGCATACGGGAAGAAGTCTACCGCCATCGGGAAAGAAGAGTACGAGAATATACGCGTGACCCGTCCATATCCATCCCACTTTTCAAAGTTGTTCTCTTGCGAGTTGTGCACCGGTGAATCATCCCCTGATTTGAGCTTCCTACACCTCTAGTTCGTCCACCCCGCTTGGATTGGATCCAAGCTATCTATTACAGATTGCTCAGCTTTTAATTTTGCATCAGAGCAATCATTCTCATGAGATCTTAAAGAGGAATCAGGACTAACAAATCCTGACAGGCAAAACACAGTTTCGATTCAAATTCGATGCTACCGAGAGGCCAAATCCTTCACAGAAAAAAAAAAACAGCAAACAGAATTAAAATCTTCTCATGTACCGAAATCTCTCTGAGAAAGAACGCGCCGTTTAAATTCATTGAGAATCAAAATTATAAAGAAACAATTCATTGATGTCAAATGTCACTGTACAAATCCCAGCCCAATATATTACTGGCACATCCCGATACAAAGGGGTTTTGTGCCTTGATTACAGGAGGGCTAATGTTTAAAATCCATTCTACAAAAGACAAATTCGCTGCAGCTTTACCAAAAAAGCCTCATGAATTTACCAAATCCTGCATCACAATTGAAAAGAACATGAGTTCAATTCTTCGCCTCGTCCTCGATCTTCGCAGAGCCGTGGCCCCGCAACCCCCGGCCGAGATTACGCCTCTCGAGTCTCGAACCCGCCACCTCCGGGGGTTTTGTCTCAATTGTTTACGGGGATGGCGTCGACATAGAGGGCAGAGGACATTTCGATCTGGTGAATACGAATGGCCCCGAGGAGCCTCTCGGGCAGCTCTTCGTCCGACTGGGACTCCACCATGAACGCCATGTCCACCGACACGGAGGTCACGAAACCGAGCGCGAGGTTAATTATAGCGGTGGCGATTGCCGAAGAGCCGATGTCGACATCGATCTCTAAATAATTATCCCCTCTGTGATAACGGCAGGTAAGGGCCTTGCCCAGGAGGCACGCTGCGTGGTTGCCCATGGTGGTCCGCACGATCCAGGGGCCCTTCACGACCCGATTCAGGAGCTTGAATCTGCTGTTTCGGAAGGCGTCGTCCCCGTGCACGAAGCGGTAGAAGAGAGACCCCGGTGGGATTGGATCCTCCGTCGCGTAGTAGAACACCGCGCTGCGCTGCTGCTCTCCCCCGGGCACCTGCAGGTTCACAGCGAACACGAACGCCTTCAGCGCCCTACCCTCGCTCTGGGCACAGCGGAGGGTGGCCATGGCGCGGTTGTCTGGACGGGCAAGGACGTGGTCGAGCTTGGCCGAGGAACGGAGCCAGTCCATGCCCAGAGGCTTCATTGCCCACTCCCCAGACGGGACCTTCTGTTTCTTGCTGAAATAGTCGGCACCGCGAACTGAGAACTCATCGCCCGGCGGTGACGACCAGCCATTGGTGCCAGTGTCTGGATCCACTTCTTGGAGTGTTCCTGATTTCCTGACTTGCTCCTTCCAGTCTGCTTGAACCACCCCACACCCGGACATGACTTTCAGGAAGATCTCGGGATCGAATCTTGCTAATAAATGAATGAGTGAACCTCTGTTTTTATAAACAAGAGCCTACAGGAAATGTATCGCTGGAAGCAAAGTGCGCTGAAAAGAAACGTATATTTGGAAGTGAAGTGCGCTCCTCGCTTTCTCCCGTTGCTTCATAGGTTTGATAAAGGAAAAGGTTTGTGCCATATATGCGTTCGTATCTGAATGGGCGGTGGCCATATTTGAGATCTCAATCACATCATTATTTGTTTTGGAATCTTGCCGACGCTGTCACTCCATGCCGGTGCCGGTTTGCTTTCCCGTGTGGTTGTTATGCATTTGATTATACGCGTTGTGCATCCCTGGTAGGCCACGGATGTCCACACATGCATTAGTTTATGAATGAGCAGTGGCCTTTAAGATTCCCTATCACAACTGCAACATTAGCTCGGTGATGGCATTTGACCAGGCAATTAATACAATCTGTTATAATGGGTTTGAAAAGTGTAAAACGTTTAAGAATTTGGTTGCAAGTTTGTAATGAAAGGTTGACAACATGCATTTTCTTTTTGAAGAAGATAAGATCAATCAAATTGTAATTTTTCTAGTCAAGATTTACAGTAGAAGATCCGACTTGAAAAAGAGTATGGAGAAAAGTTAGAGTTGCGACTTTTTTGGTCTCTTCGGCTGCACAACAAATTTCTGCTCAACCTGGTGGCGATATTAAAATCATTCATTCATGCATTCAACAATCTGATGGGTGTAAGTGCATTGAAATTCCAACCCTGAATATTATTCATGTATTTTAGAAATTTAGAATTTTATCAGATAACATTAAAATGTATAAAATGTAGAATTTAATACAATGTTAAAAATGTTTAATTGTAACAGCAAACTTTGAGGAGTGTCATTTATTTGAAATTCATCCTTCCAAATCATTCATCCTTCCAAAAACTACCTGTGAATCATTCATCCTTCCAAAAACTGTCAGGTGATTCTTACCTTCCACCTGTCAAGTCATTCTTATCTATCAAGTTACCAACTATGTCACTCTATCAAGTCATTCTTATCTACCAAGTTTTTTTTTTTTTGTAACTGAGGGGAACCTCTCCAAACCGCCCAGTGAGCGCCGTCACTAAACCACCTGGATATCAAACCCCACGGGCCGGGGCCAGCCTAAATCTTGAACAGGTTGCCAGCAGGGGTACGGCCACCATCGAAGTCGTACAGACTTTTTCTGGGGTGCAGCAGCACCTCCCCCGCAAGAATCGAAGCCGGACTTCCTACGAGGCAGCCGTCAGGCCCCACCACTGGGCTTATCTACCAAGTTACCAACTATCAACTATGTCAACGAGTAGGATAAAAACTAAAACGCCCCGTTCTTCTTGGAATTTTTGATAAAAACAAATCAAATTTGTTCCATTGTTATTTTTCTATCCTAGATTTGTTTTATTGTTATTTCTGCCCTAAATACCTTATTTTAAAACTATCTATATACTAGAAATTACAATTTTAACACTCCAAATTGGGATTTCAACTATTCTTGCACTGGGACCGTAGGGGACGTTTTGGTTAGCACTTATACTGCTCCATTGCCCCTATTGCTATCAAACCTCAAGTTTCAAGCCTAATTCGGTTCAACTGGACTACTCTTCCTCTGTTGCGCCCATTGCTATCAAACCACACCGTCGTTGCCGAGAGCATAGTTGAGAAGAGGAGGGCCGATCTGTTTAATCTACGACATATGTAGAGATATAGAGTATGACAGAACTTACTGTAAGTTAAAGAATGAAATGTAGTTTCTGAAACGAAGAATTCCTACCTCGATTCCTTACTTTCTTCTCGGACAAGACAGAAGAATCTAACCACAATGCAACAATACGCAGTTCAAATCCTTCTTTCATGGGAAAATATAATTCCATTTTAAAACTTGTAATCCTAATAAAACCAGCTTTAAAATCCATTTCCAATTTAAAACTTGAACATCAATACTAGGATTAATCCTAATAAAATGTGGTATACTTTGGAAACCAACAAAAATTATACAATATACAGTTGAACCTGAGACTATATATATTCTACTGGAAACTTGGAGTCCAATGATCAACCAACATAAAACCGCTTATCTCACCCATGTTGTAAAACCGATCTTCCTCTTCTACTGCCGACAAGACATTTTGGCCGCAATTTTCTTCCATGGTTGCCTGCTGTGTAATATTATTCTCCATGTTATTAACACCGTAGCATTCCTCTTTTGCTTCTTTTTCATTATGGTCGTTCTCAAGTATACTGCTCAATTTCTGGATCTAATCAATGATGGTGCCAATTGAGTAAAATTGTTCATGTAAGTAATTATATATGGCATTTTCAAACAAATTTCATTTCAAAAGAAATCACAACAAGAAGAAAATGAATGAGCCTTAAATTGGAATTAATATTCTGGCCTCATGTTTGAGTTTTTTGTTCTCTTCCAGGAGAGTGTGACAATGAGCCTTTGAGAGATTCTTTGAGAACACCAAATTCTTTCACTAGCTGCGTGGTTTTCCATTTGGTTCTTCTGTTCTGTAACCAAATGGAGATTTGCCTTGGTGCAGTCCCAGAACCCCTGCTAGCTCCTCTTTCCTCCCAGCTTCCAGTGTCTTTCCCAGCTGAAACTCTTCTCAAACGCGCTTACCTCTTTATCTTTCTTTTCTTCACAGGCCGTTAGTGTTTGGGCTAAGTATTTTGTACACTTTGACATCACAGGGCTTAAGCCATATTGTATGCTCCTCTAAGCCGGTGAATTTGGAAGTTCACTCCCATCACTCTCAGAACTGTCAGATATCTCAACAAAGCGGCCACCTAACTGCAGTATGAAGATGTTGATAAGCTTGCACAGTATGCCCTTAGACATCCACTCCAAATTACCCAGATTTTAAACACCAAACTAATTCTGCAAACCATGGACTGTGAGACATAGTAGTTATCTTAATAAAACCAAACGGTTGGGCTTCTCAGCAAACTAGAACCAGTTCAACGTATTCCAGTGCAATAGTACCTCATATAAATGACCATACAAAATTCAACGAACTCACATATGAAAAATCAAGCTTCTTCCGCATAAAAAGCTCATTTATTTGGTAGAAAACTTTGAGATGAACCAGATCAGAAGGCCCATTAAGACAACCATCAACCACCATCAACAATCTTAGTAAAATTGACCCTTACAAAACATTCATAATCAACAAGCATTACCAATGAGCATCTGAACTTTTAAATATTCAAAACTAGCCAAAACCAAAAGCCAACACCATTGTTAATTAAATGCAATTGCAATGTTGTTTCTACGAAAATGGTGATTGGTGATTGACATTACTATTAGCATAGGGGAATTTATCAAGCTTCATGAAGATCAAATATTTCAAGGTGCAAACTTCTTTTTAGAGTGTAAATATTGAGAAATGATTTTAATTTTACATAAATTATATAGTTTTATATATACCATAAAATATTTTAAATCTAATTTAAACCAATATGTTTTTTTACAATATTTTATTATGTGAACTCTATAAAATGAGTAAAAAAAAGTTACACATCCCCTATTAAAACATAAAATGCACCTCATTTACACAATTAAGCACTGCACGCAAAAGCACCTGCACAAGAAATCTCAACCGCAGCTGGCAAAGTTCATCCAAAATTAACATTGAAATTTTAACACATTGTTTCACATTATAGAAAATGCAACTTACTGCTCGTCCTCCTCCTCGGGATCCACAAGAGCTATATATTGCCATGCCAAATGTAGCGCACTCGGCCTTCTCCAACATACATCACAATAAATTTCTACTACGCAGTGATTCTTTGTTGTCTCGGATTTGGTGTCTGGTAAAGAGGCCTCCAAGTAATTTGTGCCAAAAGATTCTTGCATTTCAGATTCCACGGAAATTGAAACTAACAATCAATTTGTTGCATGCGCTGTTATTTGATTGTTAAAAAAGTAACTATAAAATCTTAATTATATTTATATTTACATATATATACATAAATGTGGTTATATTTACTTTTAAAAATTGCAAAATTAATATATAAATATTTTTTATAATAAAAAAGAAAATATGGTGCAAGGAAGATTTAGAGGTTAAAAGAAAATTATATTCTCATAAAGAGATCAATAACCCTAATCTTGAGGAGAAGAATGATCTTAATCTTGAGGAGCAAGATTATCTTTCTATCTTAATGAGGTCAAAGAAAAAAATTAAGATTAGAACGAATGCAAGGATGTAAATCACTTTCACTTCCAAAACTCCAACACCAACATTTTTAATCTTCTAGATCCCCAAAACTATAGCGAGCTAGGGACACTCCTCTTTAAGCTTTTGAGCATAGGATTAGTATTTTAAAGCAAATCAAATAATCTTTATCTTGTCTTTTCTCTTACCAAATTTGGTCTAAATAAACATTTAAAACAATCATCATCATCATAAAGCTTGATTGATCAATTATTTTGAGAAACTTATAAAGTAGTTTTTTTCATTCACTTAAAATACAAACATGTTACAAATTACAATAAAATTTAAATTAAGATGAGAATGATAACAACTTTAATAATTTAAAATGATTAAAATAATTATATGTATTTACCTAAAATTATCAAAATATAACTAATAAAAACACTCATAAACTTAAAAAAAACTAATATCAAAACTAAATTTATATAATTTTATAAAATACATAAATAAATAATAAAATTATAATAATTAATAAACACAAAAATAATATATTAAAAAAAATAATACACAAATATAAAGATGATCTTCTTTTTATTACCCACTTTCCACTTTGTTAATAATTAATATACTAACCATGTTTGTTATATATATATATATACCAAACTCTCTTGTACCCTGCACATAGTGCAAGATCCTATTAGCTGCTTTCCAATGCAGCTCTGTGGCTCCTACATGTACCTAGCCACAATACCAACAACATATGATAGATCTGGTCTCAAATGTGTCAAGTATAACAAGATACCAATCAACTGTTTGTAAAGAGTGTTGTCATCCAAGGGAGTAGAACTACCTTCTTCCAATCTAATCCCAGATAGAAAGGGAAAATATGTGTCTTTGCAATCAACCATATGGAACTTTTTGAGTAAATCATATGCATACCTTGGCTGTGAAATCATGATCCCTGAAGCATTTTGAGTTAATTCAAGACCAATGAATTGTTTTAATAGTCCTAGATCTGTCATAGTGAATGCTTTGTTCAAGGAAGACTTGATGTGCTTCAACCCAATAGTAGATCCACCAGTGATGAGCAAGTCATCCACATACAAAAAAATCAACAGTAGGCATCCTCCCTTTTGTTGCATCTAAACATTGCAATCAGATTTGCATCTTTCAAAATTTTGTGACAATAAGAAGGAATCCATCTTGGCATACCATGCCCTGGGGGATTGCTTGAGCCCATACAATTATCTCCTCATTATGCATACCAAGGAAGGATAATCAGTGTACCCCTCAGGTTGTTTCATATAGATCTCTTCTTCTAAGTCACCATGCAAGAAGGCACTCTTTACATCCATGTGATGTACCCCCCATGCATTCGAATTTGCTATGGCCAAAACAAGTGTAATGTCCCTCCCATCCTACCAAGGCGATGGAGAGAACGTGATGCTAAAACTAGGCATTTGGCCCCATAATTACTAAATAAACATTCACATAATATAAAGAGACATATGCAGATGTATAAATGTAAGACAGCGGAAGTAAGTTCAATTACACATCTATCATACATTCAAGATATTCATGATAACATCAAAGAAATACATTGCAGAGTTAACACATGAGAGTACTTATCTTGAAACAAAGTAGTCCCTGAGCAACCAGCTAAGCAACTGCAACGTTCCTCCCAACCATAGGCCAGTTGTGCTTATCAATCTCTTGATGCAACTGCCACCCTCGAGCTGGGCATGATTTCTACAAGGAACCAGGGAACAACAGACTCACACATAGCCAAACATACACCAAAATGAGCCAAGCCAATTTACAATTGGGTTTATCAGGCTGCTAGGAAATGGAAAGGAAGAATTGCTAAGCTAGTGAGCTCAAGCACAGAGCCATGGATACCTCTACAAGATCTATCCATCTTGGCACCCACAATGCCTACACACCCCACTCAAGGAAGTATTCCCTTCACCAATGCATAGTCCCTCAGGCCATACCTTCCAATCTAGAGGGTCCAAGGTGTGCATAGAAGAGTAGCCAGCCATCTTGATCTTCTTGAGAGGTTATTTTCCCCCACTAGGTTTATCAAGCCAATTATATCCACTACCACTCCAAATCTCTTGCTCACAGGTTCAAACCAAAACAGGGATGCACATAATAGCAAAACCACAATTGATGGGCATGAGAAAAAATGTTTCTTCAGTGGGATGTCCAAAATGGGGCTTCTACCAGTTCAGAAAAACATGGGAAAGCCCAAAATGAAAAATGGAAGATGGGGAACAACCCTGGAGAGCAGAAATCGTTTCAGAAAAATGTCCACGGGCATTTTGGGGCAAAAACGACCTCCATCACAGTCCCAATTTGTGGACCTCCTCTCCCAGCTGCTGTACAATACAAAACGAGCTCCCAAGCATGGAAAATGCAGGAAAAATGGTGAAAAACGTGATGGGGAAAGACCCAGCTAGCTCAAACTACGTGAGAGGGAAAAATCCATGGGTTCAGAATGGCTTTGGGCACCATTTTGTGGGTGTTTTCTTTCCTAAGGAGACAAAATACGATTTCCCAGGTTGATGGCTTGCCCATGCACGAAATTGGCTGCCATACCTCTTCATTCCCAAGGCATTAACTGCCTCAACCAACTCTTGGAAGAATTTAATGATTGGGTGCATAAGCCAAAATGGGTAGTTGATGGTTTATGGGTTCACTCAATGACATATGGATTAAATCTATTGGTTCAAGGGTTTGAATATTTTCCCTCCCTGTTCCTTGTAGAATCATGCCCCCATCTCTTTGTTGCATTGCATAGCTAGTTGTGGGTATTTCATTAAATTTCATATTTACATGATGTCTTCATTTACATTGTGCCTATCTAGCACAAGAATCATAGGCATCTATTTTTAATTACCAATGCTAAATCAATGGTGGGGCCTTGGCCTTGAGCTCCTCACCATGATTAAATAACAATATTTACATCATTTACAATCTTAATGCAATAGGGTCAAGATGGAGACATTACAACAAGCCTTACTGAATCCATTCTTGTTATAGGAGAAAATGTCTCAATGTAGTCCAATCCCTGAACTTGTGAGTACCCCTTTACAACCAATCGAGCCTTGTACTTGGTTGTAGATCCATCATTTGCAAGCTTTGTTTTGTAGATCCATTTGCATTGAACTAGTTTCCTCCCCAGGGGAAGAGAGACAAGATCCCATGTCTCATTGTTCTGCAGTGACTCATATTCTTCATTCATGGATTCTTTCCATATCGGATTATGGAAATCCTCTCTATAAGACTGTGGATTAGACCCCACCACCATGTAGCACCTCTCATGGAGAAGTGGATCTGTATGGAAAA
Organism: Larix kaempferi; assembly: GCA_027924585.1. Taxonomy (NCBI): domain Eukaryota; kingdom Viridiplantae; phylum Streptophyta; class Pinopsida; order Pinales; family Pinaceae; genus Larix; species Larix kaempferi. The sequence continues at coordinate 1,554,262 of BSBM01000910.1, read as the reverse complement.
GTGCAATGTTTGCATCTTGGTATTGAGATATTGTTCTTATAGAGTTAGATGGATCTCCAACAATGTTCCCAGTTGCCTCAATAAGTTTTTGAGCCCATTTATGATTTGGATTCAAGGGAGTAGTTGTTGGATCTCGATCTGGATCTGCTATATCTTCATACTCAATATCTAGATCTGAATCATATTGTTCTTCTTCTTTGGAATCTAAATGTGGAACACCTATAGAAACATCATTAGGAGAAAATGGAGTAGGTAAATCAGTTATACCGTGTTCTTCAACTAGATGTAGATCATGCAATGGATCTTCATTGAACTTGACACTTCTCTCAATGAAGCATCTTTTGGTTGCAATATCCATCAGTTTGTAAGCTTTTGCATCTTCTGCATATCCAAGAAGGATGCATTTTCTACTTTGAGGTTGAAGTGATTTCCTCTTGTCGGACGGGATTATGGCCCATGCCTTGTCTCCAAAAACCCTTAGGTGAGAGACATCAGGTTTGTGTCTCTTCAATGCTTCGAATGGAGTGACCTCGTCAACAAATTTGTGGGGTGCCCTATTCTGAATGTATGTGGCACAATTCACTTCTTTTGCTCATAGATTTGATGGGAGATCTCTTGCTTCAAGAAAGCAGGTAACATCTCTTTCAATGACCTATTCTTCCTCTTTGCTACACCATTTTGTTGTGGTGTGTATGGGACATAATGTTGCATTTGAATACCTTCGGAAGCACATAGTTGTTGCAACTCCTTCTTGATGTACTCCATTCCATTATCTGATCTAAGTGCCTTGATCTTCCTTCCAGCAGTGTTCTCAACTAAGGATTTGAAAACTTTGAAGCTTTTGAATACCTCAGATTTCTGTTTGAGAAAGTATATCTAGCAAAACCTAGAGTATTCATCAATGAAGGTCAGAAGGTATTTGGATCCATTCATTGAAGCAGTGGGAATCAGTACTGAAACATCACTATGAATCAGATCAAGTATGGAGGAAGATCTCTTTTCCTTCCCAACATCATACTTCCTCTCTGGGTGCTTCCCTACCAAGCAACCTTTGCAGATTCCTTAAGAGAACTTTATGTCCAGGAAACCTTTAACCATCTCTTCCTTGTGCAACTATTGTAGGTACTTGAAGTTTAGGCTTTTGAAGCTTTCATGTCAGAGTCTGCTTGTCTCATTTGCATGAGTCAAGAGAGCACTTTGATGTGAATATGGAAAGAAGCAAGAGAACTCATATTCCTTGGAGGCATGGTTTGCAACTCCTTTGGCTATCAGCTTCCTAGATGATATCCTTGCAACCTCAACTGTGTCAGGTACAAATACTAATTTCTTTGGTGAAATTGTGTGTGTCATCATTGAACTTTCCATGCTCAAGATGTATAGTTCCCTTCCCTTCAGCAAATATTTGAGAGTGATCTCCCATGTGTATGCTAGGGCCATCGGTGAGATCTAATGAAGAAAATGGATCTTTGGAGGAAACCATGTGGTTGTAGGCTCTAGAATCAATAAGAAAATCTTGGGATTATGAGACTATAGCCTTCAATGCATGGCATCTCTCATGATCTTCTGAATTGCTACCTGGATCAGTCTTCCTTGTGCCTTATAGGAGGGAAATTTTGTGTTGTTCAAGGAGTTTTTCCATTTGATATATGGTCTTCTTCATACAAGAACTCTCATGATGGTTACCCTTCTTGCAGTATGTACACTTGGATTTCTCAAATTTCTTTTGCTTGTCCTTCTTGGAGTTGGAGGCTCCTTCCGATGGACTAGACTTTGCATTATGCTTGGGTTCAAATTGCTTCTTCTCCTTTCCCTTTTGCTTCCCTTTTGCGTTCACACTTTTTGACTCTCCAGCCATAAGAGTTTGATTTTTGGAGGCTTTCAAGGTGCCCATATGAATCAATTTGTCTTGTTCTTGGATGAGAGATTCAGTGAATACATCTAAGGATGGCAGTTTCCAACCAAAAATTGAAAATCTCCCTTAATGGAATGTAGAAACAAAAATGAAAAACTATGGAGCAAGCTTGCTTAGAATGTATAGCACCATCTACTCATCCTTCTTCTCAATGTCACATTGCTTGCATTGCATTACCAAATATTTGAATTTAGAAAAGAATTGTTGTATAGTTTCGAAACGGTTGGGTTGAAGAGCAATTAAATCATTCTTTAGAATATGGCCCCTCAACTCATCTTTTTTTCCAAAGAGGGTCTCTAGCTTCAACCAAACTTCTCTTGGATTCTTCAATCCATTGAGGTGGAAGAGTAGATATCTGGAAATATGAATACAAATGAAGCCAAATGATTCATCCAATCTATTCAGATACTGGACCTTCTCAAAAGCTTCTTGAGGTTCGACTTCCTTTTCCATTGTGACCCTGTACAATGAATTTTTCCGCAACACCATATGCATATCATCCCTCCAATAAAGATAATTGAAGGGTGTCAAGATCCTAGGAGACAGAGGAACATTCGAATTCTCCATATTAATTGTTGGAGTGAATACAAGCTAAACTGGTGCACTAAAAAACTTTCAATATCCTGCAAAAAAATCTCAATTTTTGGAGATAGACTCCTACTGAGCACTGCTTTAGGACAATAGGCACATTTTTCTGGATCCTTCACACCTGGCTAGACCTCAAAGGATTTCTCCAATGAATTCAATGCAATAGCACCAAGATTTGATGTGGAAATCCAGAGGCTTATGGTTCACTACTGAAAGAATTTTCTCAACCTACGCTCACTGAGCTCTGATACCATGTGAAATTCTAAATCACAATAGATCATGGAGCTGAGTATACCTCAATGAGAAAGAATGAGCAGAAAAGATGAATTATAGTGAAAATTGCAGTAAAAAAGAGCAGACAATTAATCATGCATGAGATAATTCGAATCACCTAGGATAATTCAAGTCGTAGTCTGTCTAGCATAGGAATTTTCACCACTGGAGTGCTTCGAAAGACCCAAACTCAACTCAACTAAACCGAAACTCAGTTAAATGAAGACAAAGTCAGTTCACTAACCAAGGTCGGTGCATTAGTGATTTTTTCATACAAATCAATCAGAAAATAGCGCACGAGGACACAAACAGTGGCAATCGGAGCATAAATCCCCCACAAGATTCATCTAACTCAAGTGGACTAAACTAAAACACTGAGTTGGCTCCTAAAATGTAGGGAATTAACTCAAGTGGTCCTAAAATGATGCACGCAGGGTGCATTAGGTGGTTGATTGATCCTAGATGACATCTACACACCACTAGGGTGAAAATGACATCATCAACTAATAGGAAAAATGAAATAATGCTAATTAGGACAAGGATGGAGTATTATTTATCCTAACACATTGAGCAGTTGAGGGGTATTCTAAATCCATATTCTAGGGATGATTCTCCTTCACCTCCTCTACCACCTCTTCCATTCACCAATCCAACAATTGTTGGATCATCCAATGTTGCACATGCATCTACTTCTTATCCACATTCACCATCTGGGCCATCCTCCAACATCCCCACCACAATCATCCCCTACTCTAACATTCCCACCACCATTAACTGATGCCTCATCCATCGATCCATTAGTCCCACCACCACCATCCCCTCATCCAATAGGCCCACCACCATCCACTGATGCCCAATCCACTGATCCATTAGTCCCACCACTGCCATCCCCTCATCCGATAGGACCACCACCATCCATTGATGCCAAATCCACTGATCCATTAGTCCCGCCACTACCATACCCTCATCCATTAGGCCCACCACCATCCACGAATGCCTCATCCATTGATCCATTAGTCCTACCACCAAAAACCCCTCCTCCAACATCCCCACCACCATCCACTGATGCCCCATCCACCGATCCATTAGTCCCACCACCTCCATCCTCTCCTTCAGTAGGCCCACCACCATCCACTAATGCCCCATCTATTGATCCATTTTTCACACCATCGCCATCCCTCCTCCAACAAGACCATTGCCATCACCCTCTCTTGCACCAACTACAACATCCACTAGCGCACCAGCTACCACATCCATTGATGCACAGAGAGATTTACGTGATCGGATGTCATCGACTAGTATAAATTTTGATGGATAGATACATTAGTTCCTATTCGTTGGATTGTCATGTGACACAAGTAGTGGAACACCCTCTACCTCTTTTGGTGTACATGGACCTTATGAGTTTGGCTCTAGTAATAGACTTAGCTAGTATATTTGATTGTTGAGATATGAGTCAACATATATATTGATTTTTGATATGTATATTTCACTTCAAATGTATATATTATTCTTTTTGATATCATGTTCATGTTATTTGATTTAATATATTATGACTTTTCATATGATGTTGTTTAATTTTAATTGTAAATTATGCATTTTCATTTCATGTTCATGTTGATATTACTGGGTAATTCTTTTAATCACGATGAATTGTGTTCCTTAAATTCATTTTATTAATATTTACTATTGTTATCGTTGGAATTAATAAATAACATTGAGAGATATGTGATTGTGAAATCATAAGGCCAACTAATATTGCTTACAATGGGTTTTTGTCTTTTGAATTTGTTATCCCTAAAGTTGAACCTAGACTAATGGGGTTCAAGCTTAAGGAAATCTTAGGTAGTAGACATAAGACATCTACACAGTAATTCTAATAAAGTTCTGGTGGCAAATGAATGTATGGCTTAGGTTGGATATTTAAAATCAAAAGATAGGAATGATATAAAGTTTCAGTACTTAAACAAGCACAAAAAATGACTGTGATAATAACCTTATAAATATAAGAGCTCAAGTTTATTTTCAGAATAGGGGCATTGTTATATACTGGTCAAGAGAATCACAACATGAAATATTAAGACCATGCAGAGATAAAATATTGACAGTACACACTTAATAAATTAAAATAAGACAGGCTCAAAGATCATAATTTATTTCAAAAACAGTCATTTCTGCAAAAGATAACATAAAAAACAGTATACATGCTTGTACATAAGCTTTAAAACCGAACTTCCATCATATTATTCAAGTTCCAACCCTTTCTAATTCATTGTTGTCTAATACATATACAAAAGTTTTTGAAAATAAAAACAGTTTGGAGATCATATTCTATTGGATCGAATCCCTTCAAAAATGAAAAAGACCTTTGAAATCAAGTCTCTCGAATAATTTAAGATAGGAAAAGTAAAAACAACAAACTATCACCTATGCATCCTTATCATCCTAACATAGCAATAAACTAGATGCTTCTAGAAGACTCAGCTAGAATAGCTAAGTCATCAAGAACCTGTGATCTCTTCTGTAGCTTGGCGTATTCAGCATCTACATTCTGCTCTCGACCTTGCAATGCATCCAGCTGGGTCTTCATTTGTCTCCATTGCTTGTGCATGGCTCTTTTCTTCTGTAATGTTTCTTTAGATATGGCTGCCAACTTCTGATAATCTGCATCTTTTTTCCCCAAGTCTTCTCGCAGCCTCTTATTAGCCAACATTAAATTTTCATTTATATTTTGCAGGTACTGGCATTGTTCTTTGTAAGACTGCAGGATTTTCTTAACCTGGTCCAATTCAGGGATTATTTCCATCTCTTCTATACCCATTGCAACATTCTCCTTCTGCACACCTTTAGAGCTTGATGCCTCATTTCCGGAATAAACCTGCTTACTTTCATAAAATGCCTCGGGTATATGCCCTATATCTTCCTGCATATCTATAAAATCTTCATTTTCAGAAATGAAAGCATCAAACAATTGAGTATCCTTCTCATTATCAGAATCTTTAACCAGAATAATTTCATTTCCCTTCATAGGCTTCTTCAGCAATCTAGTTTCTGCAACCATCTTGGTTCTAGACCTTATTCTCGGCCCTAAATCCACATTTTCTTTATTTATGGTTTTTATTGGCTCGTCTTCATCAGAAATTGAATTTTTAATAATCAAACTCAACATATCAGGTTTTTCTATACTGGACTGGTTAGGGGTGGTCTTACCTTTAGCAACATTCAATGTGGTTTGCCCTGCCTCACCTTTTCCTTTAGGATCTTCAGCCTGCACCTGTTTGTCTAGCAGCTTTATCTCATTTGCTTTCTCCTTAGATGGCTTTTTCTTTTTCTTGACCTCATAACCCTGTTCGAGAAGGAAATGGTCCCAATTTTGCCCAACCTGATTCAAATGATGAAGGACTAAAAGCTTGATAAGCCCTTGATGAAAAATGGAGCGGTCTGTATGCTTTGGGTGGCTTTGAACCCATAGAACCATTTTCTGTAAACTTCTCCACAAATAGTATGGCAAATTCAATTTCTTGCTTCCATGCAAATGCATTAACAATCGAATATGGAATCTTAAGACCTTGTCAAAATGACCATCACAAGTAATGTAATTCTGGATCATTTCCAGAGGGATTTTCCAATTGGGTTTCACCTTGCTGACATGTACTCCATTCTGCCAATTTAAATCCTCAAACCCTGGCAGTAAAAACTCACTGTAATCTCCTTCAAATTATTTTTGCTTAAACCATTTCTCACCTTCTGCTGGAACGCTGATGACCTTTGCTATGGATTGTTCATTAACCACGACCTTGAAACTTTTGAAGTCAACAACTCCATCTTTGTAATTTTTTATGAAATCCTTGGTTACCTGGAAGTTGTAACCCTGTAATTTTTCGCAGTACACCAGCCATCCTACATCTCTCATCAATTTTGGTTATCTCGGAAACTGCATAAGCCACTGAATGTTACTTGGTTCGGCCCTGCAAAGGAGACCACCTGGTTTCCTCCTCTCCTGGCCCTGTGAGATTTCTTCCATCTTTTACCCTAATTAGAGAAAAATGAATCAGCACTGCAATAACCCTAAACAACAGGTTTCATTCCCGAAACCGAATTCCTCTGTCCATCAAGTCTACCAATATCGATGCCTGGAAAGTTGTATCCATCACCGTGTACTGTTCAAGTGCTATCTGTCATGTGTAATGGGTTTCCACGCCTCATGGGGGTACGAGATGCATGAATATTCATAATTCATTTCAAATTATGATAAATCCAAATTATAATTACAAACTTAAAACCCCTGTTTAAATCATTATTTCATATTTCTGCGATACTGACAGCGTTTTCACATTTAAAATTTTGGCATATGCCGTCAGTTTATCATTCTAATTAAATGGATGAATTGTAATGTTTCCAAACATTTGAAATGCCTTTTGAACTAAGAAAAAAAACCTTATTTCGAAAATAAATATGAACAAGAGCCTTATCCTATTTTAGTTATGAAAATATGATAAAATGTGACTAGGATAATATCAAACTTAAGAAAAATAAAGGGAATGTATAACTAGGCAAATGGGAAAAAAAAACACTAAGGTGAAAAGTGAATGAAAACTAGGTAAAGGTTGTACTAGTCTAAAAAACAACCTTAGAGATAACAGAATTTATAAAAGTTTTGTTAGTTAAACCATAGAAATGGTAAACTAATAATCAATGAAAAATTATTTAAGTTCTCTTACATATAATTGAGTGTATTTCAAAGGATTTGCAAGCGTTCATTAGTTACTAGATGTAATACCCCGGTTGTTAAGCCCTGGATTTATGATATTTTATGTGACTATGGACTTATGCTCATTTGTTTGATGATGTGATTATGGACTTTGGAATTATTATTATTAATGTTAATGTTGTTGTTGTTATTGTTATTGTCATTATTGTTATCTTTGAATGATTGTTGCTATTAATTAAATAAACAATTGGTTGAGCAATGGAAACTAAAAGAGTATGAGAGACCATGGATCTCACTGAGTGAGGGGGAATGGGGGATATCCCTAACACCTTATAGCTTGTTGTTGGATGGTAGTTGTCCATCCTAGTTCATTTTGTGCCTTGGTGACTTTAATAGTGTTGGTCACCCAAACATTGTACAACAAAACCCATTTTCGATTTTTATGAACTATACAGTTATTATTGCACCTTATACATACTTTAGTGGGCCCCTATTTCCTAGTTTTCCATCATTGGAAGAAATTCCCTCCTATTTATGTGCTTTTGTCACTTATGAGCCCTATTCCTAGATTCTAGGAGTTGTAAGCTAGAATTTAGCTTCCACCTCCTTAATTTGTGCCTCCACCTCCATAAGTGCGCACCACTCCTCCATTCATCCATATTTTTGTGCTTACAAGATATTTATGACCCTATTGGATTCCGTCTCTCACCAAATTCTCCCTCCTTCATGTTTTGTAACCCCCTTATGCATTAGTGTGCCTCCTTGTGCTATTCATGCCTCCACTCCTTGGGTTTTGGTAACTCCTCCTCATGGTGCTAATATGGGAAAGGGAATATCCTAACTAGGCCATCACTCCACTAATTTGAGTTAGGTATCCATGATGAATCCCAACCACACTCAAAACCCATTCTAGTTGGCCACCTTAGGTTCGAATTCCCCTCCTTAAGCTATTTATACATGTACTCTCTCCTTGTTGAAGCTAATATTGAGCTTTGGATCACTTGTCTTGCATTATCTCACCATGTTGGGAATGTTGTTAGTATTGAGAGTGGGTTGAGACTTAGAGCTAGTCTAGTTGTTCCCTTTGCTTCCATTATATCACTCGTGACTAGTCCAAGTTCTCACATAGGAAGCCAGAAAATGGGTTGGTGAGAGGAGTCACATCCCATAGGCAGTGGAGACGGACAAGAAATTAGTAGTGGGAATAATTGTGGTTCTTGGAAGAGGTAGTTCTGAGAGTTCATAGACTAAGTGTGCCTCTACTCGTGGATCCATGGTCTCAACTCGGGTTTGACCTGTTCAAGCGAGGAAGGCTTGACTGTGTCTACGACTAGGAGGAAAGTTGTCCTATTGCAGCCAATTGCCCTTATTTTGAGATAAGTATATCTCTTATGTTTCATTTTTATTACATTATTTTATTTGGTATATGTGAGACTTGCAATAGAAAAAACATATAAGAAAAAAAAGGAATCATTTAAAAAGTATTATTGCTATAAAAAATAAATCTATACTAGTCCAAAAATTTACTTAATATTTTTGCTATGCTTATTTTCATATAAATACTAATCGATTTTTTCATTATGCTTTTCATTTCTCAAGAAGATTGCTCAAATTACAAAATAAGAACGACGTGATATCCTAAATATGTCGATAGTGATGTAAAAAATGGTGTACCATGTGATTATCAAAGAAATGAACATAACCACATCATAGGGGGAGCCATCCCAACAACAATGTGCGTCAAACATATGTTATTATTGCTTTATTTTTAATGTGCAGAGAGTTTAATTATCGCATAAAATACTAATGTTCAATAGACTTTTTGTTGTTGCGAAAAAGAAAAGAAAATGGCACCCATTCAACGCATAAGATGAGACAACAAGGTAGAAAAGGGTTGATCACAATGTTTGTGATTACTTGTGGTTTTCTTTGGATTTCACATTTGGTGTGATGTTTATATTTTATTTAATTTACAATCCTACATAGATTTTTTCTAACAGGTTCTTACATATGGAGAATAGCTCATTTGATTGACATTGGATTAAATATCGGTTGTGAGTATATGTTGGGGTATCTGGGGTTAATTAAACAATTTTTAAATAACTATGTTATTTTACGTCCCTTATTTTACTATTAATGGAAAACCAATAAAACTTTACTATATATCTATTCTTTCTCATGGCGTATGAAACTCACAGGAAACAAAGTATGGCGTTGATCCAATACTGAGGATTTATTGACACATGGCATGAGGAATGGTTTCAAAAATATGTGTGAAGTATATGATTCACTCATTGCACTGGTACATCACTTTTTCATTTACGCAGTCATGTATATTATAATATATAGAAATGTAGATATACTCATTATATTTTATTTTTATGCTTTTATATGGAACATGAAAATGTGGAATGAAATGGAGTCAATTAACAAAACATTTCAAATATCTCAAAAACAATATTCTCTGAAGGTGATGAAGAAATAAGGCATGGAAGCAACTCGAGTGACTAAAGCAGTTCAACCGATGAATGATGATCGACACATTTGAATGTTGTTACTGCAACTTGTATTTTTTGGAATTTTTATTTATGAAAAACAAACATTTTGTTCAATGTTGACATATCATCCCAATTGGATGAGGATAAGTTATCAATAATTGTAACAATTTCAAATTCCTTTCCATTATCGAGGACCTTTATCTTGTCCCATATTTTGGATTCTTATTCATATATAATAAAATGGGTTTCTTTTTCTACTTGATTCTAAAATGTCACAAAATGTTGTATTGATAAAATATATGAATGGCCTGTAGAGGTGTAAAAGGAATGGAAAAGAAGCGATATGACACATTGTAAAGAGGTCACATGTTCAAACTCCAATTAGCTCGTGCCCCATGCTTGCGAGATGTCTGGGTGCACCTAGGGGTATAATGGTAGTAGACGAGAATTGACCCCATGACACGAGAGTACGAGCCCCACCCCAGTTGTTGATTCCCCTAGCAAACAAAAAAAGAGACAAAATATATGAATGATTTACATTGTGACGATGAAAAAAAGTGTAATCAACATGTTTATCAAAACACAATGATTAAAATACAAAAATTAATATTAATAAAAAAATATTTACTTTTCTGATAATTAATTCAAATGCTAAACATATGAATTATTTACATGGTTACAATGAATATAAGTGTAATCTCAAATATCCAAATGTAATAAATAAAATATAAAAATAAATATTATTATTAAAAATATTTGATTCTCATAATGATTAATTGAAAATTTGTAAAAATAAAAAAGAATAAACTATATTTGCAAATCTGTAGCATGGAAAAACTCACCACTGAACCATACCTAATTTTACCCATCGTTTCTCTTTTACATAACATAAGCCCATGTGATTTTGACTTAACTGATGCATTGTTGTTCTTTACCAAACATAAACAACAGTTCTTTTTACAAATAATGTGCATCGGTTCCTATAAACAAATTATACACACCCATGTGTACATAAAGTATATTACATATCGGTGCCTTTTGGGGATGATACATGCATTGTAATGTCCCCATTTTGACCCCCTTTGTATTAAACCGTAAATGATGTAAATATTGTAATTTAATCATGGTGAGGAGCTCAAGGCCAAGGCCCCACCATTGATTTAGCATTTCATGAATCGGCAATTAAAAAATAGATGCCCATGGTTCTTGTGCGAGATGGGCACAATGTAAATAAGACACCATGTAAATACGAATTTTAATGGAAAAACCCACAACCGGCTATGCAATGCAACAAAAGAGATGGGGCATGACTCTACAAGGAAAAGGGAGGGAAATTATTCAAACCTTGAGCCAATGGTATTAATCCATGTGTCAATGGGGAAACCCATAAACCACCAACTACCCATTTTGTCTCATGTACCCAATCATTTAATTTTTTTCCAAGAAATTGGTTAAGGCAGTTAATGCCTTGGGAATGAAAGAGTATGGGCAAGCCATTTTCGTGCATGGGCAAGCCATCAACTTGGAAAAACGTGTTTTGTCTCCTTGGGCAAGAAACCACCCACGAAATGGTGCCCAAAGCCATTCTGTACAAGAGCCTTTGATCATTCACGCAGGGGGAGTTAGCTGGGGTCTTTCCATTTACGTTTTTCATCTAAATACTGCATTTTTCCATGCCTGGGAGTCGTTTTTGCAGTATATAACAGTTGGGAGAGGGAGGGCCACGTTTTGAGGACTGTAGGGAGGTCGTTTTTGCCCCTGAATGTCCAAGGACGTTTTTCTAAAAACGGATTTGGCTTCCTGGGTTGTTCACCAACTTCCCATTTCGTTTTTGTGGGTTCTGCTGTTATGTGCATCCTTGTTCTTGGTTTGAGCCTGTGAGCTGAAGTGTTGGAGTGGTAGTGGATAGAAGTGGCTTGATAAACCTAGTGGGGGAGACAACCTCTCAAAAAGATCAAGAGGGCTTTGGTTACTCTTCTATGCATACCCTGAGAGCACTGGATAGGGAAGGTATGGCTTGAGGGACTGCACAGCAGTGAAAAGAATACTTCCTTGTGCTGGGTGTGTAGGTATTGTGGGTGCCAAGCTAGATAGATCTTGCAAGGTTATCCCTGGCTCTGTGCTGGAGCTCACTAGCTTAGCAACTCTTCCTTTCCATCTCCTAGTAGCCTGATAAACCCAATTGTAGATTGGCTTGGCTCATCTTGGTGTATGCTTGGCTATGTGTGAGTCTGCTGTTCCCTGGTTCCTTGTAGAGATCATGCCCAGCTCGGGGGTGGCAGTGGTGCTGAGAGATTGAGGAGCACACTGGCCTACGGTTGGGTGGAACGTTGCAGTTGCATAGCCAGTTGCGTGGGACTACTTTTGCATAAGATAAGTATTCTCCTGTGTTAAGTTTGCGATTACCATTTAATGAATATTTTGAATGTATCATGGAACGGTTAATAAATTTGCTTCCGCTGTGTATTAAAGTGATTATGCATTTCCATATGATCTTGTATAATTCTGCACAGATCTTTATTTCATGGCTATCACAGAACCTTGAATGTGTGCTAGAGATCAACAGCATTTATTTGATTACCATCGTTTTTCCATAGCATGCACAGATACAGTTCTTTGCATCAATGTTTTTAATTCAAACGTATTGGGGCTAATTGCCCGGATTGAGCACCACGTCCTCCCTATCACACTGATATGGTAGGAGGGGACACTACATTTTGGTATCAGAGCTGCGTTGCAGCATTGGGCCTCTATGGGCCAAATCTGATAAGCAATTACAATAAAATTGTTGTCTTATGAGTTTTGAAATTTTTTTTGGTTTAAGTCTGTTTTGAAAAAAATTTCGTTTTGAGCCGTTTCGGGAAGTCGTTCCGAAATTTCGGAAAGGTTTCGCGAACCTTCCCGCAATTGCGGAAGAGTTCGGCGAACCTTCCCGAAATTGCGGAAGGATTCCGTGAACCTTCCCGAAATTGCGGAAGAATTCAGCCAATGGCTCCGAAACAGCGGAGAAAAATGTTTTTAAGTGAAAAATTTTTCTAAGTATCGGAAATTTTCGGAAAGAATTCTCTTCCGAAATTGCGGAAGGAATTCTCTTCCGAAATTTCGGAAGGATTCCGCGAATCGTTCCGAAACGCGGAAGAGTTCGGCGAGTCGTTCCGAAGTTGCGGAAGACTTCGGCGAATCGTTCCGCAACTGCGGAAGACTTCGCCGAATCGTTCCGCAACTGCGGAAGACTTCGCCGAATCGTTCCGCAACTGCGGAAGACTTCGGCGAATCGTTCCGCAACTGCGGAAGACTTCGCCGAATCGTTCCGCAACTGCGGAAGACTTCGGCGAATCGTTCCGCAACTGCGGAAGACTTCGGCGAATCGTTCCGCAACTGTGGAAGACTTCGGCGAATCGTTCCGCAACTGCGGAAGACTTCGCCGAATCGTTCCGCAACTGCGGAAGACTTCGCCGAATCGTTCCGCAACTGCGGAAGACTTCGCCGAATCATTCCGAAAAATCACCCGAAATCGAGGAAGCATTCCAGCGGAAGCATTCCGCGAACGGCTCCGGTACTGCGGAAGCCTTCGCCGAATGGCTCCGCAACTACGGAAGCCTTCGCTGAATGGCTCCGCAATTGCGGGAGCATTCGCCAAATGGCTCCGCAACTGCGGAAGCCTTCGCCGAATGGCTCCATTCGGCAAATCGCCCCGCCATTGCGGAAGCGTTCGGCGAACTGCTCCGCAATTGCGGAAGCGTTCGGCGAACTGCTCCGCAATTGCGGAAGCGTTCGGCGAACTGCTCCGCAATTGCGGAAGCCGTTGCCGAACCGCGCCGCGCGGAAGCCGTTGCCAAACCGCCCCGCAATTGCGGAAGGGTTCCGCCAAACGCCCCGCTGTTGCGGAGGGCTTCACCCAACCGGCCCGCAGTTGCGGAAGCCTATAGTGAAGCGCCCCGCAACGGAGGCGAGCTGGGGAACCGGTCATTGCGGAAGCCTATGGCCAACCGCCCCGCGGTTGCGGGAGCATACCGCGAACCTCCCCGCGGTTGCGGGAGTAATCTGTGAATCGCCGTCGCGGCCAGATTTCGCGAACTGCCCGTTGCGGCAGGATTCAGCGAATCGCCCGATGAGGCGTGATTCGTAAAAAAAAAAAAAAAAAAAAAAAAAAAAAGCCACAAGGGGGCAAGCCCCCTTGACCCCCTTTTTCTTTTTTTTTCCTCATATGTCGTGTTTGTGATTTAACGAATTGTCAACGTAATGTTTTTCCCACGTGCATGAAGTAAGTTATGAATTTTGAGAATATAATGCAGCTAACAATTGTGCTGATGAACACATTTCAGAGAGCCACGGTTACAACAGGGTAACACTGTAGTTAATACAGTTGGAAAAATTTTGGATCTTGGTTGGGCCAAGAAAATGCACATCATGAATGATGCACAGGATCCCTATGAGCCTGAGACAGATGCCATGGGGGAGAACATACAGGTTGAGAATGCTGAGACAGAATCTAATGGGAGAAGAAATCAAGAGACCCCTCCAGATGTTGCAGCCACCATGAGAAGCCTAAGGGTGGAGTTGCAAAGCTGTAGGGAAGATAATGAAAGGATGATTAAAGCTCAAGAAGAACAAAATCAGCTGAATGCAGCCATGCTGCAGAGTTTAACAGACATCCAAAGGCAAATAAACTCTGGGCATCAGATATCAAATCCAGAAAAGGGTGGAAGTAGCTCTAGAAGAAATTCCCGTAAGAGGGCCAGTAGCCCAAGAAAAATTTCTACAGACAGGACATATACTCCAGAAATCTCTTCTAATGAATCATCTGACTCTGAAGAATCCATTGAGGGTTCAAGCGCTTCATCTCACAGGAGCAAGAGGAAGAAGCACTACAAGAACAGTTCACATGGGGAATTTAAGAAGGCAAAACCTCCTACATTTGATGGAGAAGTAAAGTCTGGTCAAGAAGCTGAAGCTTGGCTTCTTGGGATGAGAAAATACTTCCAAGTCCAAGACTACTCGGGAAATATGAAGGCAAGGGTAGCCATCTTCAACTTGAACGGAAGAGCATCTATATGGTGGGAACACACCAGGCAAGTGAAGAAGATCAACGAAAGGAAGATCGTGTGGAAGCAGTTCAAGAAATACTTCAAGCAGAAGTACCTCTCTGATAGGTACTATGATGATAAGATCAAAGAGTTCCATGAGCTGAGATTGGGACAATCGACCATGGAAGAATATGCAAACAAGTTCTTGGAGCTGCTGAGGTATGTCAAGTATATTCGAGATGATAAGGTCAAAATTCAGCGTTTCGTAAGTGGACTGCCCCAGTCATATAAAGACAGAATTGAGTTTGATGAACCTCGAACTCTGGAGGAGGCCATAAGAAAGGCCAAGTATTTCTTTGATCAAAATAGAAGCAAACCAGAATTCCATAAGGCGTGGAAGGATAAGAAAAATGAAAAGTTTGATCAAAGGAAGAAGGGGTTCAAGCCTCCTCAATTCCGGAACCAGCAAAGGCAACCATCACAGGTTGTGACTAAGCCAACTAGGATGATGGGAGACAAGCCAAGAGATCCAAAGGAGCCAAGAGAACCACTTCAATGTTGGGGTTGTGGAGGAGACCACATGCTTAGAAACTGTCCACATCGGAATGGGAATGCAAATCAAGTTCACAACATCCAAGGAGCTGGAACTGTGGGTCAAGTGGCGAGGACAATCCCTAGAATCTATGCAGCAGTGGACGACCTCCAAGCAGATCATCAGTCAACTGTGGTTGAGGTTGAAGGTAAGATTGCTAAGCAATCTGTTTCTATTTTGATTGACCCTGGATCTACTCACAGTTATGTCACTCCTAGAATTGTTGAGATGTGTGCTTTCAAGAAATTAAAGCATAGTAAATCCTGGTTAGTTCAACTAGCCACTGGAACCAAGAGAAAAGTTAGCGAAATAGTAGAGAAATGTCCATTAGAGATGGATGGGCTATTCACTTATGCAGATCTGAATGTTTTGCCACTTGGTTCCTATGATATTCTCATTGGAATGGATTGGTTAGAAGCACACAGGGTTAAACTTGACTGCTACAATAAGACATTTGAATGCATGGACGAAGAAGGAAACCCGAGGGTTGTAAAAGGCGTTCCAAAGGTGACTTCTGTTAGACAGGTTTCGGCCATGCAGCTGAAGAAGTTCTGTAGGAAGGGATGTCGATTGTATGCAGCCCACATTTTAGAGGCAACAGAGAATGAAACTCTGAAATTGGAGGACTATCAGGTATTGCAAGAATTCAGGGATGTTTTTCCTGATGAGATTCCGGGACTCCCTCCAAAGAGAGACATTGACTTTACAATTGAACTTGTGCCAGGAGCGGCACCAGTATCTAAGACACCGTACAGGATGAGTACCCCGGAATTGCTAGAATTAAAAATGCAATTACAAGAGTTGCTGGAAAAGAAATATATTAGGCCAAGTGTGTCCCCGTGGGGAGCACCTGTTCTATTTGTGAAAAAGAAAGATGGAACACTCAAGTTATGTATTGACTACAGGCAGTTGAACAAAGTCACAGTGAAGAATAAATACCCATTGCCCCGAATTGACGACCTATTTGACCAAATGAGAGGAGCAAAGGTATTTTCAAAGATTGACTTGAGGTCTGGTTACCATCAGGTAAGAATCAAAGAAGAAGATATCCATAAGACAGCCTTTAGAACGAGGTATGGACACTATGAGTTTGTAGTGGTACCATTCGGTCTCACAAATGCACCAGCTACGTTCATGTGTCTCATGAATAATGTTTTTAGCAAGTATTTGGACAAGTTTGTTCTTGTATTTCTAGATGATATTCTCATCTATTCCAAGAATGAAGAAGAGCACGAAGAACATTTGAGAATGACAATGCAGTTACTAAGGGAGCATAAGCTGTATGCCAAGTTGAGCAAATGTGACTTTTATAAAGATAGAATTCATTATTTGGGTCACATCATCTCCGATGAAGGTATATTTGTAGACCCTGAGAAGATTGAAGCCATTATGAATTGGCCAACTCCAAGGAATGTGACTGATGTGAGATCTTTTATGGGCCTTGCTGGTTACTACCGGAGGTTTATCGAAGGATTCTCCAAGGTTGCAAACCCGATCACTTCTTCGCAAAAGAAAGGGGTAAAGTTTGAATGGTCACCAAGATGTGAGGAAAGTTTTCAACGGTTGAAGAATCTTCTTACAAGTGCACCTATTTTGAAGATTGCAGACCCGGAAAAAGATTTTTTGGTGTGTATCGACGCATGCAATCAAGGACTTGGAGGAGTTCTTATGCAAGATAACCACGTGATATGCTATGAGTCAAGAAAGTTGAAGGAGCACGAGAAGAACTATGCTACTCATGATATAGAACTTGCAGCCATAGTACATGCTTTAAAGATGTGGAGGCATTACTTAATGGGAAGAAAATTTGAGTTAAGGACAGACCATTGTGGACTGAAATATTTGTTTGATCAGCCAACTTTAAATGCTAGGCAAGCTAGATGGTTGGAATTTTTGTGTGAATTTGATTTCGAGATCAAACACATAAAAGGGAAAGAAAACAAGGTGGCTGATGCACTCAGCAGGAAGGTACATGAAATGTATGTGGCAGCGCTTAGTACTTGCCAGCCAGACTTGAAGCAACAAATTGTTAACCATATGGTTGAGGATGAAGTGTATGAGCAGATAAAGGGAAAATTGCAGCAGCAAAACCTTGAAAAGAAGTATGAGGGCTATCATTTGGAAGAAGAAGGACTTCTTACTTATAAGAATAGAGTCTATATTCCAAATGCGGCAGGTTTGAGGAGAATGGTTATGGATGAGATCCATAAAGCTCCATACTCTGGTCACCCAGGATATCAGAAAACAATTGCTACAGCAAGAAAATATTATTTCTGGCCAGGCATGAAGAGGGATGTTGCTGAATACATTTCTAAGTGCATGGAATGTCAACAAGTGAAGAGTGAACACCAACATCCAACAGGTTTATTGCTTCCAGTACCAATTCCAGAATGGAAATGGGAAGTAATATCCATGGATTTTATTACAGGACTTCCAATGACTAAGAGACAGCATGATTCCATCATGGTTGTGGTGGACAAGTTAACAAAGGCAGCACATTTTATACCGGTTAAGTCCACACATAAATCCGATGCCATTGCAAATATTTTCATGAAGGAAATTTTCAGATTACATGGGTTGCCTAAGGCAATAATTTCTGACAGGGATACCAAGTTCACTTCCAATTTTTGGAAATGTCTCTTTGCAGATTTGGGTACGCAGTTGAGCTTTAGTACCGCCTACCATCCTCAAACAGACGGTCAAACCGAAAGAGTAAATCGGGTGCTTGAAGACATGCTCCGCATGTATGTAATGGACAAACCATCCAAGTGGGAGGACTATCTACACTTGGTAGAATTTGCATATAACAATGGACAACAAGCATCATTGGGAATGAGTCCTTATGAGGCTTTGTACGGCAGAAGGTGTAGGACACCAGTGACTTGGGACAATCCAGTGAACAGAATTGTACTTGGGCCAGAATTGCTTAAGGAAATGGAACAAGAGGTTGCAAAGATACGGCAAAATTTAAAAGCAGCCCAGGATAGACAGAAAAGCTATGCAGATAAACATAGAGTGCATAGGGAATTCAATGTTGGGGATCATGTATATCTTAGAGTGAAATCAAGGAAGAGTTCCTTGAAGCTTGGGAATTGTGCCAAGCTATCACCTAGATATTGTGGGCCATTTGAAGTGCTTGAAAGAATAGGACCAGTTGCATATAGACTTGCATTGCCTGCTAGCACTAAATCTCATAATGTTTTTCACGTCTCTTTGCTTAAGAAATATGTACATGATCCTAACCATGTGATTAATTGGGATGTGATCCAGGTGGAACTCGAGGGAGAATTCCAAACCGATCCATTGTGCATCCTAGACAAGAAGGTAACATTGCTCCGGAACCGAGCCATCGGACAGGTAAAGGTGCAATGGAAGCACTACGGTCCCGATGAGGCTACATGGGAGCTGGAGGATGCCATGAGGGTGGCATATCCATTTTTGTTCAATTTTGATGAGCACTGAGGACAGTGCTAATGTAAGGGGAGGGGAATGTAATGTCCCCATTTTGACCCCCTTTGTATTAAACCGTAAATGATGTAAATATTGTAATTTAATCATGGTGAGGAGCTCAAGGCCAAGGCCCCACCATTGATTTAGCATTTCATGAATCGGCAATTAAAAAATAGATGCCCATGGTTCTTGTGCGAGATGGGCACAATGTAAATAAGACACCATGTAAATACGAATTTTAATGGAAAAACCCACAACCGGCTATGCAATGCAACAAAAGAGATGGGGCATGACTCTACAAGGAAAAGGGAGGGAAATTATTCAAACCTTGAGCCAATGGGGAAACCCATAAACCACCAACTACCCATTTTGTCTCATGTACCCAATCATTTAATTTTTTTCCAAGAAATTGGTTAAGGCAGTTAATGCCTTGGGAATGAAAGAGTATGGGCAAGCCATTTTCGTGCATGGGCAAGCCATCAACTTGGAAAAACGTGTTTTGTCTCCTTGGGCAAGAAACCACCCACGAAATGGTGCCCAAAGCCATTCTGTACAAGAGCCTTTGATCATTCACGCAGGGGGAGTTAGCTGGGGTCTTTCCATTTACGTTTTTCATCTAAATACTGCATTTTTCCATGCCTGGGAGTCGTTTTTGCAGTATATAACAGTTGGGAGAGGGAGGGCCACGTTTTGAGGACTGTAGGGAGGTCGTTTTTGCCCCTGAATGTCCAAGGACGTTTTTCTAAAAACGGATTTGGCTTCCTGGGTTGTTCACCAACTTCCCATTTCGTTTTTGTGGGTTCTGCTGTTATGTGCATCCTTGTTCTTGGTTTGAGCCTGTGAGCTGAAGTGTTGGAGTGGTAGTGGATAGAAGTGGCTTGATAAACCTAGTGGGGGAGACAACCTCTCAAAAAGATCAAGAGGGCTTTGGTTACTCTTCTATGCATACCCTGAGAGCACTGGATAGGGAAGGTATGGCTTGAGGGACTGCACAGCAGTGAAAAGAATACTTCCTTGTGCTGGGTGTGTAGGTATTGTGGGTGCCAAGCTAGATAGATCTTGCAAGGTTATCCCTGGCTCTGTGCTGGAGCTCACTAGCTTAGCAACTCTTCCTTTCCATCTCCTAGTAGCCTGATAAACCCAATTGTAGATTGGCTTGGCTCATCTTGGTGTATGCTTGGCTATGTGTGAGTCTGCTGTTCCCTGGTTCCTTGTAGAGATCATGCCCAGCTCGGGGGTGGCAGTGGTGCTGAGAGATTGAGGAGCACACTGGCCTACGGTTGGGTGGAACGTTGCAGTTGCATAGCCAGTTGCGTGGGACTACTTTTGCATAAGATAAGTATTCTCCTGTGTTAAGTTTGCGATTACCATTTAATGAATATTTTGAATGTATCATGGAACGGTTAATAAATTTGCTTCCGCTGTGTATTAAAGTGATTATGCATTTCCATATGATCTTGTATAATTCTGCACAGATCTTTATTTCATGGCTATCACAGAACCTTGAATGTGTGCTAGAGATCAACAGCATTTATTTGATTACCATCGTTTTTCCATAGCATGCACAGATACAGTTCTTTGCATCAATGTTTTTAATTCAAACGTATTGGGGCTAATTGCCCGGATTGAGCACCACGTCCTCGAACCCTCGATCGAGGGCTTCCACATACCTCTATCGAGGTTATTTAAAGAGCTCGATCGAGGGCTAGGATAAACCCTCGATCGAGCATTTGCTCGATTGAGGGCTTAGTTAAACCCTCGATCGAGCTATAGCTCGAACGATGGTTTGAGACAGAAAAAAAAAGGGCCCGGCTTGTTGGTCGGCCCTGTTCGACGTTAATAGCATAGAGCGGCCGACTACGACAGCAACCAGTCCCTCGACCGAGCATCCGCAGCCAGCACAGACCGCCATGTACGCCCACGTCCACCCACATCGCCATGGCTTCAAAGTCTCGAGGTAAGTGGGATTTCAACCACTTCTTTAATTTGTTTTTCAGAAAACCTTAAATTTGTTTTTTGTTTTGAAAAAAAATCCCAAATTTTATTTTATTTGTTTTGTTATTTGTTTTGAAAAAAATCTTTAAATTTGATTTGGTTTGTATGAAAAAATTGGTGTTTAAATCGTAGATTTAATTTAGTTTTTATAAATTTGTGAAATCACCATTGAAAGTAAACCAAAAACCATTGAAACCAAACCAAAAACCATTGAAACCAAAACAAAAACCGTTCCAAAACATTTTTTTGTTTTAAGTTTATGTTCTATTTATTTTTTTCAATTATTAGTATTTTTGTTTATGTCAACCGGTAGTATTTCACTGCATAAATTCTACCGGTTTTATTTTAAAATGTGTTTTGACAAGCAGGAATGTTGCCCGTTTTTTTTCAATCCTCTGAGAACGCCAAGAGGATTGAAAAAAAATAATCATATTAGGTTGTCGGTTTAATATTTTTAATATTAAACCATTAACATTGAATATTTTTAATATAATTTTATTAATATCTATTAATATTTTTTAAATTGAACTAGACTTTTTAGATTTTATATATATAATATTTATGCACTTATTTAGATTATATATGTTTGTACTTGATTTTATACATAATATTGTTTAGTGTAAGTTTATATGTATAATCTAATCTCCTTCTTGTTTAGTGTGAGTTTATATGTATAATCTAATCTCCTTCTGATTCATATAACTCAAATCTATAACATTTTTATTGATTGTTTTAAGTATATAATTTTATATATTTCTTTTGGATATTGTATCAAGATCAGTATTGGACATTAACATTATACAAAGTTATAACATTTAATAAATTATTCACGGTATATGATATTGAATAATAATAATAATATTATTATAAGTTGATACCATTAGTGAAACATTAAACTAATAAATATATTACAAATTGATGATAAACATCATTGACACTTTGTTTGTATTAAAATATAATTTCTCAATTTATATAACTACGATAAAAAATAAAATCATCATACAATAGAAAATAAGATCATCATAGCATCACATTTGAAAAATGGAACTCTTAAATATCCCACACTTACTATAAACATTAAGTTTAGTTTCTTTTATAATTTATTATTATTTACTAGAAACCATAAACATTTTATTATTTTCTTTTAAATTAAGTTTAGTTCATCTTTGAGTTGTAATTGAAATTAAAAATAATATTATACATAATTTCTTTATAATTATTCATAAATTTTTAAATTCAAAACTATTTTAAATAAAAAAATTTAAAGTAATTTTATTGTTCCATAAATAATTTAAACCACTGCTTTGATTTCAAAACACCTCCATTTACTCTAGTTCATGGCTAACTCTTTTAATTGAGCCTTTAATGTTACCGGACTCAAACCATAGGTATAATGTTACAACACTCAAACCATAGGTATGGATAATTTCTATTAATATCCCCACATTACACATTCTTAAAATAAGAGTCTTCAATGCTACACGACTCAAATCAACACAACTCAAACCATAAGATATGATAATTTCTCTTAACATCCCCACACTACACATTCTTAAGGTAATAGTAACACCTAAGATAGACGATGACTTGTCTCATCATACATGCACTGAAGAGGTTGTTGCTCAATCTCTAGTGGACCTGGAAAATCTATCTAGACTAAATGAGTTAAACCCAACCCAAGTATAATATGAGCCTTCTGATGGGGTGGATTTGAGGTGAAGAAACTAGTATTTAGTTCTCTATAGGAGCAACCAAGTGGGGATAACATATAGATGCTCTCACAAACCCCCTTGGGAAATGATAGTTATAATTGCATCACACACAAAGGGAGGATAACATTGAAGGTATAAGGGAGCATACCATGGAAGTGACAATGCTATTAAGAGCCTTCCTAAGCTTGGGAAAATTAATCCTAAGTGGCATATATTTCAGTATCCCTCATAACAATAATTATTTGGATAGCACACTCAACATTAATTGTGTACAAGGTAATTCTTTTCAAGCTAAAGGTAAAACGTTGGAATATATTCCTTTGGTTCTCTATCCTCCATTATCCCAAATTTGAGGTGGAAAAATGACTTACTTAGTAAAACATGTTCAAAACACATGGGATTATGGAACTATAAAAGTTAACCATACTTATATAATTTCGTATCTTTCTCTATTTTCTATAATCCCCCAATGTCATATCAATTTATAATTATTAAATAACTTTTTACAAATTTCACCATTTTATAATGGAATATTTTTATTAATAAATAAAAAAATATGCTCTGATTTAATTTTAACTCCCCTATCCCCAATTATTTATCCATACTCGTAGTGCAATTATGCTACTATGGTAAAAACTATCTAAAAGTGGCCTTGGTAGTACACAGGAATTATAATGAGTATAATCATCACCATCATGTTGGATTTCCATAGACTGTGTTGCTTATAAAATAAGATTAACAATTTGCTCAACCTTAATAGCCAATATTGGAGTTGTTGGTTGACTTACTATAATTAGAAAACAAATTATACTTTCAGGGTTGGAATTTGATGGACAAAATGCTTGTCATGGACCATTTTTCCCCCATCAAATTAGTATGACTAGTGAAATTTTTTTGCAAGTTCCAAGGTTGGAATTTGATGGACAAAATGCTTGTCATGGGCCATTTGCCCCATCAAATTAGTATGACTAGTGGATTTTTTTCCAAGTTCCTACAGTGGATGCAGAACTTCGGTGGTAGATATTTAATTGACATTTGTTTGGTTTGACATTTGACATTTGATAGTGGAGGGAAGTACTCTAATGGTACCATGTTAAGAATTCTATATATACTTTGAATTTACATTATCACAATCACTTAATTTAATTTAATTTGCAGTTGGTTAACATCTTACAAATTAAGTGCCACTAACTACATTAGCTACCAGTTATATATATATATATATATATATATTCCCATAAAATAAATCTTGCATTGTGTTTGTCTCATTATCCTCCAATCTAAGAAGACCATAGTTCTCGTCCACCCCAAATTGTAAAATATAAACACCTATCAATGTATAAAGTATGTTTTATATCAAATTAATGTCAAAATTGCATCATTGTATCATTAGCTAATTGAACTATGAATCATGTTAGTTATGCATCATTATGTTTTTTGTTACATTAGCATCATAGTTATGCATTCATTATGAAGCTCCATCATGATAGGAGAATGGGAGCTCGAAATTGAAATTGGAAATTGAAACTGGAATTGAAATGTAAATTTGAAATTGAAAATGAAAATGATATTGATATTGAAATTGAATTTGAATTTTGAAATGAAAATCGAATTGAAAATCGAAAATTGAAATTGAAATGAGAAATGAAAATTGGAAATGTAATTAGAATTCAAATCGAAATTGAAACTTGGAATTGGAATTGGGCCCTTTAGTGTGCATCTCTTACCATGTTGGAATTGGATGTGGGCCCTTTGGATTAAGAGAGACATATTTCCATGTTTTGACATATACATCATTTTCACAATGATCGAGCCCGCATCCATTTGCATCAATGCAAAAATAAAAATAAAAACATGCATACTTCCTCATTTCAATGGAAAATATGTCACCCATGTCTTTACTTCAAATAACATGCAATTCCCTCGTACTAGGGATGGTCTCACAATACCATGGAATGGATCTATTAACATCTCCAAGGGCAACATCCGAAAAGAACCTGCATGGAATTCAGTTTGTCATATGTAAATTCCTATCAAGTATGTGTTCTTTTGGAAATGATGATATTGAATCTTATTAGCTTATTAATTGAGTTTGGAGTTTATTACCTGCACACTAGCCTTGCTTGTTCGCGACCTTGATGTCCCAAATGACATGTGCACCAATCAACTACTTCAGTGGAGCATTTGAGTCGAGTTGCACCATGACTCATCTGGTACCTCCGAAGTGCTCGTTTCACACATGCACCTATGCCATCATGTTCACCCTTTCCATGCCCTGTCTCAAAAAAGCTCTAGGTGTGTCGGATTCCTATCTGTTTGTGAAGGAAACTCAACCAATAAAATGAGCGTGCCGATTTGAATTTCCCTACACACCCATCTGACCAAATCCAGTGTTCAGTAAATTATATGCCTCTCTTCCTGAATGAATCATAAATCAACCCAAAGCAGTGTTGAACGAATAATGTGTCATGCTCACAATCATCACTAACATAAAAATGGTACTCCTTGATCACTTCACGTGACTGAGGAGTGCTATCCATACCATCAATGTTTTCCTGAGCATGTCTGTACAATACATGTACGAAGATAGACACCTAGTCGGAGTGATAGTACTCACTCTGTATCTCTCTCCGAGGAGCAAAGGTGTAGTTCCCCGCAAAGTCTACCACTGATAAGATTGTGCCTGACTCAAATACCTCACGAGAATGTTTGAATTCTGAAGCTTTCCACCTAGACCAATGGGAGTGCTTTATGTATTTATAAATCTGACTTTGAAACTTCTCCATGAAATCTAAAAAATGAATCTCATCATCGAGCAAGTCAATCCTCTTGGATGGTACAGATGAAGAAGATGTTGGATTCATGGTGATGTACTCGTACCTCTTCCATCAAATGGTGATATCCGACAATCCATGGTGTGTTGGATCGATAGGAAAGTTCCTATGGAACAATATCAAATCACCAAATTCATGGCATTTTCTCCCACCTACACACCTCTTATTGAAAAACACGTGTTCAGGATTCCTGTTGCATAGTATCATACAAATAAAATCTCACACTGTGTGAGGAGCTAGTACACCGTTCCAGTGCCTTTTGCAAAAATCCAGAAATGTGTCATAGTATAGTTGAAATTCAACGTGGTACCAGCAACAACAAGTGTCGCAAATCGTATTCGGCCTAATATACCATGGTTTCAATTTGTTGAACATGCTAAATGATATTTGAACACTAGGATTGGTTCTTGGAATTCCTCATAAAGTGCAACTCCCATCATCTCCATTACATGCTTATAGTGCTCCTGATAAATGCCTCTGGATAAACGTTGTCGCAGGACATGCTTTCGATCTAGAATAGCACGAGAATGGCTATCCCAAAACTCTATCACCTTCTCTCTAATGCCCGCTGCCATCCTGCCTCGATAGGGTTCCCTACAAATAAGATCCCAACAAGCAGCTTCATCATTTTCATCTATCCAGACCTTGAATTTAGTATATTTGAGCAATTTTGAAACATTGAGCAATGATGCCATTGTTGATACCATTCGATTTCTTAAGGTGCTTTGTACCACAATAGTCGTTGTAATTTCCCTACGAGCAGCTCGGGTATCATTGTTTCTTGATTTTTCAAATGAAGATAATGCAGTTCTTACATTTTCTATTGCATTCTCGCATGTCTTTTTTGTTTTAACATCTTGAAAACCCAACAACTTTGTGGCACGTTTCATTTTTTTTTGTTTTATCAACCCATGTAGGATTTGAGCTTGTGCCATCATTGAATGTTGTTCAAAATATGACTTGATTATGTTATTGACATGCTCTCTAACTCTCCGACCAGGGATCGAGTTCCCAATCTCTTCTTGTGCAGAAACAACTGCACAATCCTCTAGAAAATTTCCAGCCATTCCAACCCCACTGCAACTCCCAGTTATACTTTCAATGTGAGAGGGAAAGGTGTCATGTGATGGCTGATCAGGATCATGAGGGGGCACAGGGTCATGTGATTCTTGATCACCATGATGTGATGTCTGACCATAATCTCTCTCTACATAACATGTAAATTAACAAATTGAAAATTGGTTACTTGATAGTTATGCATTGAACTTTAAAATTGCTAGTAACTTGAAATTTGATGTGGAAATTGAAAAATTGAAAAATTGAAAATTGCATGTGAATTGAATTTTCCAACTAATACATTTAGCTTGAGAATTGTTCCAAGTAAAAATTGAAATTGCTTGTAACTTGAAATTGGTAGTAACTTGTACATTGAGCTTTAAAATTCCTAGTAACTTGAAATTTGATGTGGAAATTGAAAAATTGAAAAGTTGAAAATTGCATGTGAATTGAATTTTCCAACTAATACATTTAGCTTGAGATTTGTTCTAAGTAAAAATTGAAATTGCTAACTTAATTAAACTTGAGAATTTTGTTCTAGAAGTAAAGTTTGAAATTGCTAGTAAAATTTGAAATTGCTTGTAACTTGAAATTGGTAGTAACTTGTACATTTTTAACTTTAAAATTGCTTGTAATTTGAAATTTGATGTGAAAATTGAAAAATTGAAAATTGCATGTGAATTGGATTTTCCAACTAATACATTTAGCTTGAGAATTGTTCTAAGTAAAAATTGAAATTTCTTGTAACTTGAAATTTGAAATTGCTCAAGTAACTTGAAATTGCTAACTTAATTAAACTTGAGAATTGTTTTAGAAGCAAAGTTTGAACTTTGTAGTAGCTTGTAAATTGATAATAAATTGGTAGTAACTTGTACATTTAACTTTAAAATTGCTAGTAACTTGAAATTTGTTGTACATGTAAATTAACAAATTGAAAATTGCTAGTGACTTGAGAAAAATGTACAAGTATTGAAAATACATTAAAACAAGAAAATTGTTTGTAACTTAATTTCAAAATAACTAAATATGTACATGCAACTTGAAATTGTACATTTAGTTTGACAATTACTTTTAAAGTTTGAAAATAAAGTATATATATTTAACTCAAGATAATTATTAATAACTTGATAAAAATTATTGTGGGCATAAAAATTAATATCATTTATAATCATCACATTATATAATTGTGGGCAAATTTTCTTTATGCAATTTATGTCCATTTTACTTTTACATTACAAGAAAAATGTTATTTTAACTTTATGGTATAAAATAAAGAAATAAATATTTAAAATACAAGTTGCAAATCACTACAAAGAATAAATGATTACAATACTTTTACCCTAGAATTTCAATAGTTGATGATTTTGTAATTTCAACAATAAAAAATTATGGAAATTGTAATTTTTATCATAAGAACTTGCAATCTAAGGATTTTTTATCAATAATGCTTCACATATCAATGCAAGGTTGCAAACATTGCAAATAATTATTTCCAATTTGTCCTAACAAAATATATGATTCTAATCATTAATTTTATCATGATGATATGTCATGTTATATGTAAATAAAAGTACATGTGATTGATGAAATTTTTTTAAAGTAAACATTATAATTAAACAACTCTTTGAACATTCATTTGTATTCAAATATTCATTACTATGAAAATATTGCCAACTACCATAACTATGAAAATATTGCCAACCACCATAACTATGAAAATATTCATTCATTTGTTTTCAAATTGAATAACTTCTAACTAATACATAACTATCACAACATGTTCATTTCAAAATATTCATTCATTTGTTTTGAAATTGAATTTTCTAACAAAACAAGAATTGAAATTACATTTAACTTGAAATTGTTAGCAACTTAAAAAATTGCAATTAGTTAAATATGTACAATTTAACTTGAAAATAATGTCCAAGTGTACATTTAATTTGAAAATTATTCTAATAACATTGAAAATTGTTAGTAAGGTTTGGAAATTTGAAAATAGTAAATATGCACATACATTTTAACTTGAAAATAGAATCTACTTGTGTACAAATTTCATTTGAAAATTGTTGGACAACAAGGAAAATTTTAAGACGCCCCCCTAAATTTATATGTATAAAAAATGGGCAAATCCCCATGATACACAGGAAAGCGTGAAGGCTATTTTATCAAAAATATAATATGTATATATAAATTTTTGGCGAATATTTCACGGAATTATAAAATCTTGTAAATTTTTGGCGAATATTTCACGAAATTATAAAAACTTGTAAAAATTTTGGCGAATATTTTATGGAATTAGCAAATCTTGTGAAATCTTGGCGAATCTTACACTAAACTATAAAAACCTGTAAAGTCTTGAAAATTTGGTTGAAATTTGACTTAATAAAATTTCCTAGATGATTTTGTATTCACTTTCGATTTCCTATGTACTCTTGCATTAGGACACCTTGTAAAAAAAATCCAAGCTTTTTAGGTGACCTGCTCTATCATTTCATAGTCCCATTGATAGATCCCTTGTAATTGGTTTCTGAATGGCACACACCAAAATGATGATTTATGCATCTTCTAGTACCTATGACAATGACAATATTCAACCCCAACAGTAGGTTAAAAGGAAGCATGTGTTCAAATTCACAAGTGGGTCACCCTTTGAGACATATGCCACCTTCAACCACTCATCACAATCTCCAAGATAAACTACCAACCCCAAATATAACACCATTTTTGAAACTATGCATCTAAGGTTACGGAGTCACAAATCCATGTGTCCCAAGCACCCTAACCACTCCAAACACAAATCCCTAAGTATTTCAACAAATATATCCATGCAACCCAACCAAATCTCAAATTTTCCCACTATTATATTAAGCAAATGTAGCTTCATGCCAAAAGGGATTTCTAAGCATACACTCACTCAACCATTTTCATACAAGCTTGTAGCTTACTCTATTTGCATGATTTTCATACAGGCTTGTAGCTTACTCTATTTGCATGACTAGTAAAAAAAATGGTGGGTGAGACTATTTCAACATTATTTATGTGACTATGCACATATATACATAAATTTGATGCATGAATATACTCTATACCAATCGCCATAAACCAAATCTACAGTTCTCAAAGATTCAAGCATGCACTATGGCCTATATTTATGAATGGTGTGTATGCCAACATTAGATTTTTTATGTATGTAACCCCTTAGGCATGTTGGGACGTATGTGTAAAACCTAATGTATTACCAATATATGCCAAACCCTTGCACATTCACCACTAATTCAAAGCGTTGATGCACATGACAATTTTGTTATATGCATGCAATCCTTGAAACCATTTTTGGGATTTAATAAATATGCACCAATAATGAATAGAATCAACAAAGTGAGAGTGGTTCAGGATCATTAATTATACCTAGTAAAAGAATGTGGCATTAGATCCCCTAGAGTCAAATGTAAAATGTGTTATTGAGTCTTCCTAGGACAAGTCGGCAAAGTCAGGTTAGTGAGGCCGACCTAATTGTGAATTAGGTCACCAATAACATAAAGTATAAATAGAGAGCTTGCTCTCTCATTTTGGACACACTACTCACTCACACAAGTTCGCATAAGCAAGAGAGAGAAGACAAGTTCGCTGGAGGAGAAAGAGAGAAGATGCAGAAGACATATATTTGGGTTTTCCATTTTTGCTTGACATTGTATTAGTGACGATTCTATCTTTGAGGAAGTTGCAGGGTTTTCTCCTTAATGGTTTCCCCGAAGAAAACTATTGTGTCTATTGTGTTTTGCTGTGCTTTTTATTCTTTCAGTTAAAGATCCTAGATAAATTGAATTAAAGTGCAAACTCTAACAGTGACAGTACACAAAATCCAGACCAAATAGGAAAAAAAAATGTTTAAGAAGCTCTTGGAATGTTTAACATGAATAAGAGATTCCATCCCAGTTTCTCAGAAGATAGGAAATGGAGGGTGAAGGTATTATGCAGTGTGTAATAGATACCAATGGTCTAGAATAACATCTCTAGAGTCTACATAGTAACATACCAAAAAGTTCGACCACTGAGTCCCTCTGCTAACAAACCAAAAGTGGCCCTTTGTATTTTCTTTCTAGAATCTAAAGATAACAATGATAACCTTATCCCTTGAATTCTGTTACAATGTAGCCAATCACCTGCAGTTCCCACATAGATATATAATAAAAAAAATGGTTTGCAACAACATTGAATTTACAGATTTGACTCCAGGAATGACTTGGCAAAGCTAAAAAGTAAGAGTTGACTCTAGCTCATAAAAAAATCCGGAAATTTAAAAAAAAAAAAACTAAATTTCAGGCAAAAAAACAAAAGATATTTTTCATTAATATGAAAGTTTACAATGTCCAGACTCCATGCAGTACAATTTTTCGATGATAACTTGCTTAAAAGTATATGGATGATGCTACACAGCTACATACTACAAAGACCCTTGATTCTTGTTAATTGACAAATCTGCTGGTTGTCTGTTGTGAAATCAGTTCATAAAAACAAGCAAAATTAGTGTTTTCTCTTTCATGTCTTGTATAAACAAAGAATCAACTCTGACTTGCAAGAATCCTTAGTCAATATGACCTGCATTTGACTTGTGAGTCTAAGTCATACTCATAGTTCAAAATCACAAGTCCCACTCAGGGCCCAGTCTGAATTGGAACGATGTCAGACTCGATTACTTGACTCTTTCCTCAAAGAGAAGAATCAAACTCGGGAGTAGACTCAACCTCAGAAGAGTCCAGTAACACTGGCTAGCATGTCAAACATTGTATCACTCACATGTCATTCTTTAACATAGAAACAAAGAATTAGACCCAGTTGAAGAAGAAAGTCAAAACACAGCTGCATCAGCCTTAGCTGAATCCTGATAAGGATGTTAGCTTTTCAACCCTTAAAAAGATCTGATCAGTAGCTTCAGTTCAATTATTCCCTTTCATATTTTTACACAGCAAATATTGCAGATCTGAAAAATTAAACAACTGTAATACACTGTCTAAACTAACTGAAAATGCACAACGGAAAGATCAAATAACCATACACAGTTTGCACAACATATTTACCCTAGAAACCCCAATCCTTGGGAAAAACCAGCAAACGGTTTTTCTTTTATTGCATATTTGTAACAACACTTACAGTTTCAGGTTTCTGAATATAACACACCGATCTAAGAGAATGTGGCTGAAAATATTTTTGAATTAGAAGCTGGGGACACTATAAAGTTATAATCTAAAATTTATGTTGCAGCTGGAAGTGTAATTACTAATGATGTAGCGAAAGTGAGAGTAATGAAAAAAACCAAGGCTTGAAAAGGATACCAGGATGCAACTTGATTGAATTAAATAAGAAGGTTCATACATTCATTGTGGGTGACAAATCTCATGATACAAGCTATTACTATAGTGGCAGATCCCTAGTAATAAAGGCCTCATGAATGCACACTCACCTACAAAAGGATCACCATTTTGTCCATGATTGAATTCTCAAGTAAAAGCTAAATAAAGTTTGTGTCAACTAATAAATCCTATTTAGTTAATTAAGGCTAAATGAAACTTTCTAAGACTGACCAATCACATTTAAGGTGGCCCAATCCTTGGATCTTGTATAGATAGCTCCTTCTATGAGTTTGCAATGTGGCCTCTTGTTGGCCCACAGAGAATATTGGTTGGAGTGTGCATATCTTGTAGCTTCAAAACAAAAAAAATTCCATTCATAATATCAAAATACAATCTTCATGTAACATTTATACAAAGTGAAATGTGTAAGACCCCTCCTTTAGGGTCCCCTTGAACTGAACCTGAAACTTTAAAAACTTCATACAACCAAATTAGCCATTATAGTTATTGGAAAAATAAAATAAAAGAGTGAATAACTTAACAAAAATAAGAAAACCTTAACCTGTCAACCCGATCCAGCTGGTCCATTGTTGTCTGCGTCTTCCGTAGGATCCCTCCAGCAAAGCTCGTTTAACCATAGGCGAAGCAACCGTTAGCTTCGCCACCCAACCATAGGCTCATGCTTTCAGTCCCATGGCCTCCCCCGAGCTTTGGGTCGTAGAGCTCACACAAGTATTTCAGAAATTCAGCTTGGGCTTCCCTTCCCACCAGGATTTCTAAGCCAAACCCTTAGATAGCAGCAAGTCTTTGAGGCATTCAAAAATTACGACAATCGTCCAAATTATGGGCCCTTTACCCATTCCCCAAGCCTTCCTTATAAAGGAAAATCTCATGCGACACATGTCGCTTCATGCATAATTACATATTTTTAATTAATTATTTAATTAAAACACTCACCCATCCAAGTGTCAGTTTCTCTGGGAAGTGCACCAACACCCCTAAGTTTGCTCTAGTTTGTCCCCCAGATATTTTAATTAACTCCTAGCTTTTAGTTGACTAGGTGTCTAATCTTAGGATTCTATTTTGCTCCTAAATAATGATTTATATTATTTTAAATGCTCAACAAAAATAACTATTCATGTGCAAATGCCTAAATTATTTTTATGCATTTGCTAAGTAATAATCTAGAGTTATTCTCATAAGTTTTTATGCAGTTAAATTTAACAATCAAACTCACTAGGATCACGGTGCCGCGCCGTTGGGCTCCTAGTTCCTTAATTTAATTTCTCTGACATGGCACCACTCCGTCGAGTCCAGTCATCCATAGTTTCCATTCCTCGGCAAGGCACCACATCATTGGGTCCTTGCATTCACTCTTTCCGTTCTCGGCAGGGTACCGCACCGTCGGGCCCTTCTACCGTCATCCTTCCGTTTTGACTTGCGGGAACTTCATGTAGGGATTTCAGGAGCCGTTACCTTCCATCCTCCGTCTACACGCTATCTAGGGACTAATGGCGCTGAGGAGTGAGTCCGTTCTCACTGCGCGCCCCTCAACTCGTACGTGACCAGCTCCGTCGTAGCCCACCTCGTACGCCCTCACGCATTCCTCTTGAGCAAGCGGATCAATGCTTATCTGCTCATGCGTGGTATTCTTGTCGGAAGTCGACATCGTCGTCGTTTCCCCTGTGTGTGATTTACCCGTACTCTACGACCCTTCATGTTCCTTTGTGTGTCCGTTGGTGAACCGTCTCACTTGTTTCTACACACACTTCTCACAACAATTTATTAGTAGAACTGTCCTCAATAATCATCATCTGATTTCTAAATCTAGTATTGTTAAACATTTATGATTTATTCATACTTCTAATCAAATATACATTTCGTCGACAAATACATACTCACCGTATAGCTAGTCGTTAAGCATTATCCATATGTACAATTTTCATATCAAAGTTAATCGTTAAACATAAAATCGTCCATTCACAATAACTACCCAAAAGCACATATATCAATCAATCGTAATCATAAATATACTCAAAATAAAATCATAGGGTTATTTTTATTAATGTTTCAAATAGTCGGTGACTCAGTAGGTGCCCTCAATGTCTATAGTAGTCTAGGGGCACTACATTAACATTTATACAAAGTGAAATGAGAGTGACATACTCGTTCTAAGCCATTTTCATAGTGTTCTCTATAGACTTTGTTAAAAAGGAGCTACCACACTAACCTGAGTAACTCCTTGAGTGATCATTCCAAATCTCAGCATATAAAACAAAAAAGATAACTCAAGACCATTTTATTTGTCAAATTTCCAATAGAAACAAAAATGACATAATTTCATGTATGGACCATCCTGCAGACACTTAATAGACATCGATGCTTAGATATCTAGTAGAGATTGTATCACCATCCACATGTTCTTCTTCAGAAATAATGTTTTGAGCCAGATGTAAACAGTCTTTTGATAGAGAGTCCACTTCAGTATTCTGCTCCTTGTAAACATGAGAGAAGGTAATGCTAGTGAACTGCCTTGAGATGTCCTTTAGTTTTAGAGACAAAGCAAGCAATCCTATTTTGTGAATGTAGGTTTGATGCTTCATCCATCTTATGACCAGTGTTAAGTCTCCATAGACCTATATAATCCAAATTCCCTTATCCAAAGCCAATTTTAAGAGTAAGTAGAGGGCCTTAAACTCACTAGTATTATTTGTTCCTACCCCTAAGTTTTCCTTGACAAAGAAGTAGTGTGAATGTATGAGATAAATGACAAAACCCATCCCACAGGTTCAGCTTGAGTCTTGCTGGGCTCCATCAAAGAAACTCCATGGAGAGTTCTTATCTATCCACAAATTTCCAATAGTTCAAGGTGCTTTGTAGATGCTAGATGACTGAAAGGAAGACACTAAGGCCAAAACCTGAGTTGTGATCCTTTTAAACATACACTAGCAATATCAAAGAGGGATCATCTTTAACAAGTCAATTTTGGTAGTGGAAGTCCATATTTTGAAAATGGAACATTAATGTCAATGTGTCCAAATGATTTTATTTGCTTCTATGATGGAGCTGGATAACATGTAAATTGGTGAATTGGATGTCTTTATCAACCACTTTCTGTTCATTAGAGACAAAAGGCTATGGTTTAGAAATATATTTACTATTGTTGATAGAAAGCTATTTGAGTTCAGGAGGAAATTTCTAGTGAATTCTTTCAGATTTGAGAATTCAGGGCCAATTATATCATGTATTAATCTGCATTTTCATATACAAAAAGATTGTGATAATTCACATAAAAACCTCGTAATTGAGACCTTGAAAAAAACCCTTCCCACATATATGATCTCAATACATCCACAAAAAATGTGGTTAGCCTTAAGAATGTGCAAATGTAAAAACTTTGGGAGAGGCAGATACAACAAATATCAAGAAGGACAGTTGGCCTTCGCCATTATTCTAGACACCCCCACAGAGTTTTTGAACGGGAAAAAGATCCTACATAGAAATAATACAAACACATGATATATTAAAACCATTTGTGTCAAGATAAAAATAATTTACTTGTAAAGAAAAAAGTCAGTACACACAATCCATCATGTCAGTAGCCCAAAGATAGCAACAACTACATTATAACTCTGCATGTCTATCTGGAAATTTTTTCCATAAATCAATGTATATACCTGGAAAGTTTTTCCATAAATTGACATCAAAATAGAGAAGGCTTTCTGATCTAGAAAACAAAATCCTTTCTGATCTAGAGACTCCATCACAAACACCCAGTTGATTTCTGGAGCCTGCAGAATAACCGCCACTGTTGAAAATTTATCACTAAAAAGTAACTTCAGATTTCAATAGATACAACTAACTTAATACAATGTTGAGGATGAGGTGAATGAAAGAACACTCACTAGTTGTTTGATAGAATCCAAAAGAACATCAATATTCCAAGATGATAACCATTTCTAAGTCTGACTACTTGTTTTAGTGTTAACCAGTCCACATAGATTAGTGCCAAACCAAAACATGGACTAGTTTTGGATGGTTTTATCCCAAACCAGCTGAGTCTTCCCTATCCAAACCAGTCCCACTAGTGGCACTATTTTTCCAAAAAAATCCAAAACAAAAATCCTCATAGCTTACCCTTACAACTGGCTATAACACAATGATATAAAATAGAACTAGTTGTTTATATAAGTTTTAGGACAGGGATGCATAATATCTCTAAAAATACAGAGCCCTTCTTGTCATTAACAATATCCATGAAATGGGATTAGGTTCTCAACTTCACAGCATTATGCCAGAAACAAAATGTATTCTCAATCTCCACGCTACTGAGGATTCTCTAACATATTTACTAGCACCTGCATTGCAATATGCTACCTTGCAGCACTAAAGTCATGTCATCTTAAAGCTGGGAATTGACACAGTGACACAACTCTGAAATCCTAAAGCTAGGAATTGATTTGAGAGTTTATAACACTGTGGAATTGACTACTTTTGCAATGTTGTTATTATATGTCGATATTCTAAGTAATTATGCCATCAAAGCACACACAGATTCTGGTGCTTCTGGTATGTATTCAACCACCCCAGTTTTAATCATATCAAGCTTGCAAAGTGGTCTATCTTTTCCTAACTTTGCCATAGCATTTATACAGCATCGTGAAGATGATAATTCCCACCAAACAGAAGTCCAACAAGTGGAACAACAACACCATGTGTAGCAATAAACTCTGCAAGTTGTTCATCATCTAAAATGTTATCAAGAGAACAGACTACAGCGTGGTGGGATGGACTAAACTATGTAACAAGAAGAGAAACTAGAGGTTCAACGCATCCTGTTGTAGGTAGTGTAGATCTAATTCTTGTATTTCCAAAAATAACACAACAAAACTCTACATCATCCTCTTTCATCCCCATAAAGAAATTCAAGAAGAGAATTCAACATAACACATCCATTGCATTTGTTTCAAGTTTTCAACATCAAAATATGAAGCAGAATATTACAAATATAAAGTTGCTGCCGATATCTGTCGGTTTTCTCAAATTCATCTTCCAGTGACATTTCTTATTTCTAATGAAATTAACTTGAGGCTTGGAACAAAGAGAAATACTAAACAAATTTTCTTAGCTTGGAGAGGGCTTTCTACCATTAAGACCAGAGCATGTTTAAATCTGCTCTGGAGTCTGAATACTACCTATAGATTTGAGCATAATCAAGCAACAAATTGAAAAAATGAAGCACTCCATGTTGGATTCCAGAATACTCTTATCCATTTGCACAGTTCATAATTGTTGAGAATAGATCCGTCAATTTCAAGCCTGATAGAATACACTAGGTTAAAATACAACTATAGAAGTTAAATCACAACTATAGAAGTTAAATCACTTTACATAATTCCTGTGCACTAAATCCTAGTCCTTGCTAACCTTGTGTGGGAATCCCTTTTCAATTTGGAAACAAAATACGAACAAGGGAGGCCAAAATATTCTTTCAAGCTGTGACACATACTTGCTACTATATAAATATCAGTCCTGAAATCTGTCTGAAATAATTCTGGACATCAACCTATGATGCATATTTACACTTAACAATCTAATGCTACCTTTGGAACCATGAAAATCTACTGCTAAAAGATCTCAAATATAGCCTTGAAACTGCAAATCTGCATACAAAAATATAAAAAACACCAAGCTCTAAATCTAAATTAGCAACCATGACTTCACTACCATCACATACATGGGTGATGGAGTATAAATGAGACCCAAGAATCAGATAATAGATTAGACTTACTTCTCGGATATTGTTGTCCAAGAACCTAAACATCTCATCTGGTTCACTGTGGTTGTGAGCCACATCAGTCCACATTTCTTCCACTGACCAGACTTGAATCTTCTGCAATCAAATTTGTTAGTGCTCAAACCCTTACCTGAGGAACTTTGTAGATTCTGATAGGCTGCAAAATAGAGTTAGCTACAAAACTAGCTCTGATACCATGTTGATTTTTATAAAGTTAGGTTTTGATAAAATAAAGAACAACTTTTAAACAATGATGCAGTAGATCAGAAATGTAAATCAATCATACAATACAACTGTAAGAATTCAAAAACATAATTTGCATTTCTTTCAACTAGGGCACTACCAATAGGTCACCATGCCAATAAATTTAAGAAATAATTTTCATTTATTTCAACTAGGGCACTACCAATAGGTCACTGTGCCAATAATCCACAATAAACTGAAAGTAAGAATGCTAGTAAATGACACGGTTATAAGTACTTACCTGGGGATGAGCCCTTCTATAATGTAC
This sequence comes from Larix kaempferi, assembly GCA_027924585.1. Classification (NCBI taxonomy): domain Eukaryota; kingdom Viridiplantae; phylum Streptophyta; class Pinopsida; order Pinales; family Pinaceae; genus Larix; species Larix kaempferi. The sequence continues at coordinate 1,515,955 of BSBM01000910.1, read as the reverse complement.
TCAGATCTGCTTTCAGTTTTTCCAATAAGGCATAATAGATATAGAAACATAAATAGCCCTAGAAGGGCAACATCATACCTATGAGAGTGAGAGAGAGACCAAGGAAGAGTGTCAACAATAGGTATAGTTGTGTTAGGACAAACTTCAAGCACTAGCAGACCTTCTAATGTAGTTAGGAGACAACCAATGTCAACCACCAGTCAAGCTGCAATAACCAATACTGGCCCTAACAGGGCTCATAATACAACGTGAGACCTCAACAGACTCTAATAGTCTTTGATAACAGTAGCCATAAATCCATAAGTTAACGGTAGCCTCAATAGGCCCTAACCAAAAAGTTCAATGACAACTTGAATAGACCCAACACCAAAGTGGCGGAAGCTAACAGGAGAAGCAAAAAAAATGGAGAACGGCAGCCCTAGAAGGGCTAAACAAATAATCAAATAGCAGCAGAATTAGGAGGACCTCTCAGAGGAGAAAGACGCATCCCTAGAGGACTTATAACGACAGCAAAAAAACAGCCCTACAGGGCTCAAACCTTGACATCAAAAACAAAAAAATGTTCCATCAACCAGCTGCCAAACGATGCCCTAGAAGGAGGCCGAAAAAACAGAACCCAAACTAATTCGCCCCCCGATTTCATGACCATTTAGAAGGTCAATCATGAGACCAAAACAACAAAGGTGACTCGACAAACAACCAACCCGATAAGGTCAAGTACCATAAGCAGGATAACCACAAGGACAAACAAGATAGGGTGACAAGGTCTCTCTCTCTCGGTATGTGTCCTCACATGTTCCATACATATACTGAAAGTTTTGTCATCACAGTACTAAAGGTATCATCCCGATGATGTGATCCTTCGGTCCTTAACTTCTTCCTCAGGTCAGGTACCTCATCAAAGGGTGGCCAGTCCTTTGATGAGCCGAACTAGGACAGAAGGACATCACACATCATTACCATTAACAAATATACAACATATTCCTCGATGGGAAGCACAGAACTTGCAGCAACAATAGCCATAACAATATATACTTCAACAACAAGCTCTAAAAGTGTTGCTACAAAAACCAGAATAGCATCTAGTGCATCATGTTTAGAATGTGCAGCAGCAATAACATTATAACCATATAATCATTGTTTCCCATATATTCTCTTTGTTACGGGAGAAAGTGAAGAAAATCCCACCCTTTTCATTCAATATTTTCTTTCTACATTATTCCTTTTCATTTAATATTTTATTTTTACAATATGCCATACTGCATTGTACCATAAAGGATTCAACGGTCTAGCGTCATGTGTAGGGCATAAACAAAGAAACACCTTTCAAGATTAGTTGAGGGTATTTCCCAGGAAATTGTTGGTATAATTCATGGTATAGTCTATCATTATATCTACTGCTGAAATATAGATGTAGAGCTACAAATATGATCTTTCCTATGCAAATTTGCAAATACTGGAAGAAAAATAGAGAATACATGCTCAAACTACTGAAATTTGAAATAGGGAGATGTCTACTGAAACATTTGCTAAAAAACCTTCTAATTTACTACCAAACCACTGTATTTGCCATGAATCTGCCAAATTTATGCAAAGACTGATATTTATGGAAAAGACATCAGAAAAAATACAAATCTATGCCTGATTTGTCAAATTGTTGCTTAATTGGACAAATATCACTTCTATACAACCAATATCTGCAGGAAATTGACTAATTTCAATTGTTGGGCATCTATTTTCATCTACTAGCTTTCAAAATTTACTGTCGCTGTTGAGATTCGAGTGAATATTGTATTGACAGTATGTGGACATATGAAAATTATGCCAATTACATTAGAGAAATGTCGGTCTCGTGCCAATAGGTCTCCTACGATGGATGCATAGGAACCTAGTAAGCCAATGCATAGACCATTTTTCTCTTCGCTTAGCAATTCAGATCTCATATTCAAGTATCAAGGGAATAAACAAATATAAGCAAAATAAATGCAAACTTCCAAACTTGAAAAAATGCTCCAAATGTAAGAAAAAAACAAATAATTTATGAAATGAATCAAACTAGTACAAAGGGCTCAAACCGCAATCAATTATCAAGGGAATAAAAATATATTTGACCAAAATAAATGCAAACTTCCAAACTTGAAAAAATGCTCCAAATGTAAGAAACAAGCAAACCATTCATATTTGCCAAGATATCAAAGCTAGAAATACAAGCAATTCCATGTACTTGAGTTTTAACTTTTGAATGAGCCCATTCTTGCTAAGTGGAAGTATTGTTAAATTAATTACTTAACCTTTAATACTAGGATGTTATCTATGGATAGATAGGTCCCAAATTCATTTCCTGTCACAAATAAGAAAAAAAAACAATGCATTAGTTAACTATCAAAACATCAAACTTAAAATAGCTTGCATCAAGGAAATGTAGCTCTAATATTACTATATTTAATACAAAGTAAAGACTATAGAACCTATTTTTACCTGAAATGCAACTTCAAATTTATGTATGGTAATCTTTCTCCCATCAAGAATTTTCCTTTTCCAACCTGCTCCAAGAATAGAGGAACATCGAAGTCAAACTAAAAAAAATCACATGATCTATTAAATTCCATTCATTATTTATACATTGCCAATGTATATTGGTTTAGATTATATCTTGTGGCATATCCAATTCCCAATTCTCATGTCGCTCTTCATTTTCTACATTTTGAACATGAGCTTTTGTAGATGAAATATCATTATGAGCCTCCAAAACATTATGTTCCATATCAAGTTCATTGGAGGCATTTGTTATATTGTATTCTCCTCTTCTCTCACAATCTGATTGCTAGAGTGCCAGTGCTCTATTGAATGGGAAATTGGTAATGTCATACTTTGTTACATATAATCTTAAACAAGTATCCATATTATTATCAAGCTTGTTCCTCAACTTTGACTTCAAGATTGATAGTGCACTAAACATTATTTCATCCTCCACTGATCCCAAAATCATGGTTTGACATAAATCGACTAATTTGAAATACTCTGACATGTTTTCTTGTAGGTATTGACTTTCACCTAAAATAGTCCATAATTTGATTACTGCACCATATTCTATAGGTTTTGGCAAAGTATGATATTGACCTGACATTGTTTGAGCAAAGCAAGTGGCTTGTTGATATAATTTTGATGAATCTAATATACCTCCAATCTCTTCTCCTTCTACCTTAGCGTTCCTGCCAAAGTGGTGCACTAAAGTATTCAATTTTGCTAGAAAGTCGACTTTTAAAGGATCTATTTCTTTTTCAGAGTTCCAATAATGAGGGTATACCACAGACATAGCTTCCAATAATTCATCTCGAGGAAATCGTTCTCTTATCTCTAATGATAGTGATTGTGCAATTTGTATCAAGTTGCATCTCACTGAAATCACAATATCATTGAATTGGTCTCTTGACACATGGCACTCTTCGGTGGTTTGTCCCCTCTTAGTAACATAATAAAAGGGAACCATATACCCACGCACTTGCATACATAGTCTCCCTTTTTCATCAAAATTCAAATAATTTTCACTCTTTTCTATATCAATGATAGTAGTCCAACCGTTAAATGTTTGACCCGTAAAAGAATCTGGCATCGTATACAAATTATCCAATGCAAGGCATGCCAATTTTCTTGCATTTGTGTACTCTGCAATATACATTGTGTGACTCTGAGCCATTTTCACAAGGACATTCATTTCATGAAGCAAAGGAAGAATTCCAGCCAATGTTAATAATGTCTCTATATTAGTTAGTCGAAAGAGAAGCTCTTGAGCTTTGTCTACACTAAAGCGATGTTCATACATCACCCCTACCAATGATCGGTATTCACTAAATAGCCTTTGGGCTGGTCCATTCAATGAGATCCATCTTGTATCGACATCTTTTAATAGCTTTTTCCATCTGTAACACCATCAGCAAATTGTTGAAACTCTGTAAATCGCTTGGGACTACGACAAAAGTATGCATGAGTCTCACGTACAAGTTCTTCAACTTTTGAAACCAGTGGAAACTTACTTACTATTTTAAATGCAAGATTCATCCTATGAGCCATACAATGAATACTAATCATAAATGGTGAAGCTAATACTTGTAGTTTGACACAAAGACCATTCCTTTGTCCTTGCATGATTGATGCTCCATCAGCTCCGACACATACCAACCTTTTTGCAATCATTAAATCATCCATACCACCAATTTCCTTCAAAGTCTTAATAACAAGTTCATAAATATTTCCAGCTGTAGAACTCTTCTTCATTTTATAAATCCCAAGTAAATATGAATGCCTAACATGATCATTAACCATATAAATACTCATGCAGATCCATGAAGTATTATCAACAGCTGTAACTTCATCCAAAGATAGTGAAAAAAACCTAGCATTTGCAATCTTCTCTTTCAAATCATCTTTTTCTACTTGAGCTAGATATTTTGCCCATTCCCAACCACTCGTTATAGACCAATGAGAAGATGGAAAATTCGATACTTCAAGAAAAGATACATAGTTCTTGTAATCTGGATAATCTGTCATAGGACGACCTCTAGATAAGATGTGAAATACAGTGCTTAATTGTGTCGTCTTGGATAACAAATTTCTCTCCATTGTCTTTTCAAATAGAGATGTGATGGTCCCTCCACTTGCCTCGAGTTTACTCTTGCTTATTAAGTATTTATTATATTCTTCTTGATATTTGACATGTCGACATTCATTAGAAGGTTTCCATTTGGTAATATACTTCTCCTCGCCATTTTCAATTTTCTTAACATACAACTTTCCTGCATACTTCTCTATTGTATCTATCTTCATTTGCATTTTTACTACCTTTCCAAGTTTCCAACTACATACAATGCATTTAACTTCTCGTGAAGCCTCTTTCTCATTTATTGGAGGTATTGGTTCAATAAATGGAAATTTGGAGGCCCATTCCGATTGGAATTTTCTCCCTATGTCACATTGGCCTTTTTTCCTTTTTCGTGATAATGAATCATTTTTGTTGCCTTCCAAGGTAAAACCTTCAACATTGTCATTGCCAATTTCTGGTTGAATTGCATTTATCCCAATTTGTGCACTAGAGGAACCTTCAACATTGTCATTGCCAATTTCTGGTTGAATTGCATTTATCCCAATTTGTTCACTAGAGGAACCCATCCTATCATATGTTATATGTCTATTAGCTGGATTCTCAGAAGAGTTCATATTTGTCTCGCTGATGGGTTGCTCAAAAGAGTTTGAATCATCAAGAGAATCTAGATTCTTGGATTGAGGCTTTTGAAAGTATGATAATACATCCCTCTGTTTTGATGCTTTCTTTCCACAATCCTTGTTTGACATTTCGTTGAATATTCCACAATTATTAAGATATCAAATCAATTTAGAAACCCAAAGTGAAACCTGCATGAGAAAAATGATATAAAATTAGTACAATTTGTAAGTTATCCATGATGACATGAATTCTAGAGGCTAGAAAATTTGAACCTAGTAACCTAAACCCATCCAAGATTAACTTCAAAATTAGACATAAATCCATCATGGTCTTATGATGAGAGAAATTGAAAAATGTGATCAACATAACCATTGCTAAACATTCTCATTCAAGGGTAAAAATATCACACAAAAGAATAAGAACATCTAAATAATCAAATTCAAGCATGAAAACAAACTTTCCAGCCAATATAACAGTAGTGAATTAATGCATAAAACCAAGTCACTTCAATACTTGCTACATGTGTTCGATACTTGCGAATTAATGCCATTTTTTTCATAAAGATGGAATGGTAAAACATGTGTTCTAGTTTTGTCCTTTTAACAAGCCTTGGGAATGGTCCTCAAATCTTTGTTGTTAGCATCTTACCCACTTCCATCACTTGGAAGTCTGCACTTCTTGGTGACAAGATCCCAAGGGTTCTTTATACTGAAAACAAGTTTGAAAAATTCAGATTGAAAGCCTGCAAATATAAATTTATGAAAGGAAAGGGTATCTGCCAAGTGCCTAATTTCATACAGAAGACTAAAGCAGAACCGAGGATAAGAATCAAAATTCCTAATTTAATGCAAGTAAAGGATATTCTTTGCTTTCTAACTTTTACCTAATCTCTGGTTTAGTTTATGTATGGAAAAACATTCCTTTCTGTACATACATCAGAAGTACAATGAATATGCCACGCCTCATCCAAATTTGGTGAGCTTCCCCATGAAAATCCTTGTTCTTGCTTTCTATGGTTACTAATTGTGCTGAAATAATGTACATAAACACCAAATATTTTCATGGTTGTTCTCTATATGCATTTACATTTCTATTATGGATGGAACAAAATTCTCTTGAAGCCTTCCCATTGAGTAGAAGTGATCAAACATCATTTTTAGCTATTCTACTTACAACCGCATTTAGTTTTCTTAATCTAAGAATGATTTTAAATACAAAGTTTAGCTACATGAGAACTACTATTTTTTATAGAAAATTTCTGAGTTAAAAGAATTCTAGAAACCCTTTTAAGGTGCCAGTATTATGTCAAGGGAAATATGCTCTATTAAAACAGGTGTATCTTAGCTATTATTCCCAAGAAGCTCACTTCCAGCTAGATCCCATTACCAAAACCCACTGACAAGTATTGTGATTATGTTTCCTATTCCTTGGATATGCGTCTACCATTTAGATATGAGTTCTAGTACCCAATGATAAAATTTGTGATTTTATTGACATTGATAGACCATGGAATGAAGGGTGCAGAGATGGCATGGTCTTTTAATTGGAGTTTGCTCCATATATTTATTACTATTCTTTACATTATATTCTTGTTTACATGTTTGAACCTTTGTTAGAAGTACGGTGAGGAAGAGAAACAGATGTCGTGTATATTTCAATTGCATGTTAGAACAGTGAAAAAGAAGTATCTCTTGCTTCAAGGTATTGTGCAATGAATTTTGCATTCTCAAAGGGTGCAGGGTCAACTTTATCTGTTGCCAGGTACATCTATATATGATGCTTTCTTGATTTAACTTGACACATGTACATCCTAGCCACAATAACTATTCAGATCATCTGGACATTTGCAATGGCAGCAAAGAAGAGATGGATGGGGAATGTTTAGGTCATTATTATGCTCATGATATATGCAGATCAATAAAAAAAATAGAAACCAAAATTCAAGATGCTAATTATGATCCCCAAATCTAAAATGATGCCACATTTGATGCATTTTAAGACGGATCTTCTAGACACTAAAATAACAACAGAACTTGGAAAGAAAAAGGAAGAAACAAGGGAGAACTTGGAAAGCAGAAGGAAGAAACAGGGAGAACCTAGGAAACAATCTTGGAGCTGGTTTGGAAACAATAGGTAGAGGCTACAGTTCCCAATCATTCCCCATAGAAGGATGATATACTTGACAGTGATGGCTGGTCATCTCTCTACAAAATCAACACATTTGAACAATATCGGATAAATTTCATCAAACAAGAAACTCAATTGTAAGTCCAAGGCTCTGTTATTTTTGAGAGCATGTGGATTGATTGGAATTTTGTTCGAAGTATGTGAATTGGAATTATTCAAGTAGTATATGTGGTTGGTACCTAGATTTCTGCTCAATTTGGAGTTGGAACTTGGAAGGATCAATGCCAATGTGTTGCTGAAAAAAGGCTCTGAGAACCTATCTAGAATCTTGTCAATGAAATTGTTAATAAGGTCAATGATTTCATCTTGTAGCTTATGATTAGTTTGGCAACTAGGGAACTAGGTAATATTTCCAATAATAGGGAACTAGTCCCCAATAAGGGTATGGAACATGCTAATTTTCTAAAATGCTATTTGAAACCTTAGAGAAACTCAAGAGGGCTTCCCATTGTAACTACAGCAGCCTTCTTCTCACTTTAGGCCGGTTCTCCTCCAGCACAGGGGATATCCCTAAGAATAAGATTGCTAAAGTTATGCAATGGGAGCTCAAGGTGAAACAGAGAAGTTAACTTTAGCAAAACAGATTTTAAATTTATAGTATGGAATTCTTATAAAGTGATGGGTGGAGTGTGGACCAAAGATAGTGCCAATCCATTGAGAAAGTGGAGTGAAAAGATAGCGCCAACCAATATTATTTAATAAATTTAGATAATCCCAGGTTGACTGTAAAATCACATAAGATAAGATAATCATATTCATGTTCAAGAAATGACCACAAAAAGTAGGTAAATGGGACTTAAAGATACATCCAGTGTGAAGACACTATGGGAGTTCAAAAGCAACTCCTAGAGAGTATCTCATAAAGCATGTTTTCACTTGTTCAGGTATGGAACTTATAGTTAACCATGCTTCTCCATTCCATGAATTATTATGATTTCCTTTCAATGTCCTAGCTTATTTTGAGCCTAACTGGAAATCTAAATTGAAAGAAACTCACAACAGAAGTTGGAACTTAGAAACTAATATTAAATATAATACTAATAGGGAACTAACAGTAGTAAACAACATGAGAAGTCACAGTAAAGGCAGTAAATTTAGCACTAACAACAGTATGCTCCATTATTTCAGGTATAATTCCAGCGATGTTCAGTAAAACATTTGATAGAAAATTCTAGAGTTCTAATGGAAAAAGAAAAGTCCAGCAGTAGTAACAACATCTCAATATTTGAAAACTACAGCACAAATACTAAAACTTTCCTGATAAGTATGGTTTCCAACTCAAGCCCAAATCCAAGCGCAGTATGGGCACTACACATGGCCAATAATAGTCTCTTATAGACTGCTTGGAATAGCACATTCTCCAAAACACCCCTACCCTACTGCCTAAGAGTCTTTTCATAGCTAATGATCCCACTTTGGCGTTTGGCTTTTCCATGTGGGACAACTACAATTTACATAAAACTCCATTAACTAACAGAAAAGTACAACCATCATAAATTTTATCTTAACCTGAAGGTGGTGGACTAACAGAGAATTATACATGAATAAAACATTTCTAATGACTCATGCAAAATACCAATGATTAACACTGAAATGGGTTTCCTTAGACATCGTAACATCCCCCCCTTGAAATTGTTTTGCACCAAACAATTTTAGTGTTGAATGTTGCTATATTTCAAATTTTCAAGGCCTTCCTCCATAGCATCTTCCAGTGGCAAATCCTTCCTCTGAATGAGGTGTCCTAGCAATACCTTAGTCCTCAATGTCTTCTCTCAGGTTGCCAAAATGATCTTCAAAATCAACATAACTTGTATTTCATTATCTAGGGAAGGCAAGATATTTGAAATGTTTTCCCTATGTATGAGACATGAAATGTAGTATGCAGCTGTGACCCTATTGGCAGTTCGAGAACATATGCAACCAATTGCACACTTGCTAGAGGCTTATAAGGCCCATATGTTCTCCTTTAGTTGCTTCAGCCCTCAATATTTGATGGCTTTTGTTCTCCAAGAAATCTCTAAAAATTGGCAATTGAGTGTCTTCAATGGTTAAATCGATCAGCAAAAGAGTGGCATAACTATAAAGGGCCTTAAATTGTGACATTCCAATGGATGTGTCATATGTTGCATTCTACCAATTCACTGCCAAGTGCAACCATTTTGGACAGGAAGTTTGGTGCCATACAAGGTAGTTTCTCAGGTAACCCTCTAGATATTTGTTCATCAATATCTGTCTGTCCATCTGTTTGAGTATGGTCACTGGTACTTGGAATCAAGGAGGTACCAACAAGTTTACACAACAATTTAAGAAAGTTTCTTATGAATTTCAAGTCACGATCACTAACAATATTCCTTGGAAGCTCATGCATCCTATTGATATGTTGCATAAACAATTCAACAACCTTTGAGGCTTTGATAGCAATACCCATTGAAATAAAATGATCATGCTTAGCCAATCAATCAATTACCAAAAAAATAGTTTTTTTTCCTCCCACCCAGAGCAATGGATTACAACTATTCATGAGAAATGGGAAAAGATTGCAACAATTTTGGACTTTAAAATATGTGTTATCCCTTCGACATGTTTCACATGAAGCCAAATCCGGATCTCAAATCAACTTCTGTAAATATTGTTGCCCTGTGTAACTCTACCAGTAATTCATATATATGTGGGATAGGGAAACTATTTTTAATAGTTCTTGTTTAATTCCATGTAATCAATGTATTAGTATATATGGAAGGAGCCATCCTACTTCCTTATTGACACTAACAGAGATGCAAAGGGGCTTTTCCTAGGCACTATATGACCCATATTCAATCATTCTTGCAGTATTCTTTCTATCTTGTCCTTAAATAATTTTGGATATATACAGGGAGAAACAATGACCAATTTGGATACAGTTCTAGCTCAATGATGTGTCCATGTCCCATCTTGAGTGACAGTCTATGAGGTAGATATCAGAGATTCAGAAGACATCTGCCAATTCATCAATCAGTTGTTGCACTTTCCTTTTGGTTGTTGGTTTCTGCTCCTTTGACTTGACGTACAAGCCCTTCATGGAATTACACTGGAGGATGAAACATAGTTCATCCTTCTAAAGTTGGAACAACATTACATACCTTGACCCTACCTTGTGTTGCAATCTGTATCAAGTTATCAACCCTTCATTTTTCCTTCACAAATAACGAGTTGCATCTCTCCATAGGATCAAGCAACCTTGCCTCTATTGCATGCTATAGACTGCATATAACAATGGGATTATGTAAACCCTGATGGGACACAGTCACATTTGTAATCATCATATATAAAGATAAGAACCCTTTCATGACTTCCACATAGGGATTCTCATCACAAGAGGCCTACGAGACATCACAGCTATGTAATTACAGGATATCTTTTCGGGTTGGCACATGAATTTTTTCTCCTAATCCTAATTATTGCTCCATGAAGACTTTTGGGGCAGTTCTGACCTTACATTGATGGTTGAAGTTATTTGTGTCTCCTGATTCTAATGCATGAGAAAGTTTTGGTTGCTTTCAACCTGCTAACATGGCACAATATAACAAATTCGTCACAAAACATTGACATTTTTACCTGTTCTCACCCAACACATAGGTGAGTTTGGCTCTTGACATGGTTGGGGAGGTGCTCTTCTACATGGTTCTTACGTGCTGGTTGCTACAACATTACTGAGAGTTTAAGATTGTGACATAACATTTGTTGGTGTTCCCTTACTTTCTCATTTTGCACACTAGCTATTAGATCTGAAGTACATTTCATGGTAATCGAAATCAAGATCACCTTGAAAATTTTTGTATAAATTAGTGATTTCATTTCAACCAATATTGTTTGTTCTTTGATTACACAAACTGATTAATGCACATAGTGGTTGTGTAACTCATATTATTTAGCCCAAGATAACACCTGTACAGAGGCACTTGTTGTAATCAAGTCCTTAAACTTCTTCATTACAATATGCTTGGTCTTATGTCAAACTCGCTTGGTCTTATGTCAAACACTCTGCTACCCCTCTTCCTCTACACTCGCAATCAATAGTAGAAAAATTTGTTTGAACTTTTAGCAATGGGGGCACAGTCATACATAACCCAATTTGTATTATTGTGTTCTAAAATAAGGATAACGTAAATTTGGTGTGGTGATTCATGGGTGGCAATCACTGACCACAGATCAAAATCCTAATCCTAGGGATCTAGATTCTAGTTAAGTTAAACAGATAAGATACATCCTAATGCCATGGATGTACTTGGCAAGCATGAGCCTAGGCCTGTATCATTCTCGACAACTTAGACTTGCTACATTTACTTCATAAAGGAGACTAATGCTCGTTACTCCATGTCATATGAGATAGTCCTAACAGGCGGGCAAACAACTATTTTATAGAATCCAGCATAAAGAAATAACTAATCATGATAAATGAAGAGCTTTCAAGTAACTCGATATCCATCATCCAAAATTTTTGCTCAATCTGAACTAGGTGATTGTTATCAGAGTATGAAGGGGAAGGGCAATTGGAGTTGGTAAAGAAAAAACATTTTCATAAATATGAACATGTGAAAGAAAACTTGAACTAAACCACGTGATTGTTATTAGAGTACGAAGAGGAAGGGCAATAGGAGTTGGTAATGAAACAATACATTTTCATAAATATGAACATGTGAAAGAAAACTCTCCAAGTTCAACGTTGTAGCTCAAAAAGCAGTATGGAAAAGATGCCATACCTGTGAAACATCCTCCTGCGCTACATCCTTTCCATCGACCATCTTGACAATAGAAAATGACTCTCTAGCTGCAAAGTCCAGTCTTCGACAGCCTATATATAGAGGAATAAAATTACTTAATATTTATATATATTTGGACACCAAAGATAAATCTGGAGGAGAATACAGTTAGAAAAAAATGTTAACATGGAGAAAAATTTACAGAGGATTCAACGAGAAAAATTTACAGAGGATTCAACGAGAACCCTGGACTTGTCCTTGAAAAAATGAATATATTTTCCAGTTTCCACTCAGCCACCGTGAAATTGTGAATTACTTTCCACTCAGCCACCGTGAAATTGTGAATTACTTTCCACTCAGGGACAGCCACTGTAAAATTGTAACCCTTTCCACTCAGCCACCGTAAGGTGTGAATTGCTTTCCACTCAGCGACAGCCACTGTAAAATTGTAACTACACTCAAGCTTCATGCAAAGATACAAACCATGCGATGGGTTTGTATGGGATAAATTGTTCACCCTTGAAGCGTTATATAGGGGAAAAAACGTCCCCATTTCACTGATTCAGGATTCTAGACCGTTCACGTTGCACGTTTTCCCATCTTACTAACCAATTTGGGAGCTAAAACCCCAATTTTCTCATTAACCGCGAAATGGGGAGGTCAAGACTCAAAAACATCATCGAATTCAACCGAAAACCTCGAATCCAGGGCGAAATAACCAACGAAAATGTCCTATGGTCCATGAAAACCTCAAATCCAGGGCGCAATAACCAGTGAAAATGCCCTATGGTCCATAAATCGGGGCAAAAAAACTAACAATCCCCTCTATGAATGAAAACCATGGGCGAACGAACTGCTCCCACACCTCCATTAATGAAAATTTACTGGCGAACCCACTACCTTTGGACTCCATTACGGGAATGACGGGGGCGAACAGACCATTTCCTCCATCTTTCACTGGGCTAAATCGCGTTTTCCTTGTCTCGCTGGGTGGGCTATCCGATTTTTCACCATGTGGGGTTTCATAAAATGTGGGCTAATTTCTTAAATTTCAAAAAACCCGTTTAATATTAAAAATTCGCCCATGGTTTCTTGGTGACCCCTATAATTTCGCCCATGGGCTATAATTCGCCCCTAAAATTTTCCATGTTGGACAATAATTGAAAATTGTTAGCAACTTTGAAATAATTTGAAAATTGTTATAGCAACTTTGAAACATAATTTGAAAATTGTTAGCAACTTTGAAATAATTTGAAAATAGTTAAAAATATGTACATGTATTAACATAAAAATATAATCTAAATTTATATGTTTCATTTGAAAATTGTTCCAATTTAACATTTGTTAGCCACTTGAAAATTGTTGCAAACTTTGAAATTTAAATAACAAATAGATGAAATAAATAAGAATATCATTACGAATAAATATGAAACAAATTAAATTATGAAATTTAGTTAAACTTATGGGAAAATTGTTACTAATTTTGTAAATTATGTAGCATGATATTTAAATTATGATAGCATGTAATTCAATAATTTACCTTGGTTGTCCTCCATTAGAATTTGTTGCACCAAATGTGCATCTTCTTCTTCTCTCAACCTTGCTCTTTGTTGTCTCATTCGTTCTCTATTCTTCTCACGCTCTTCATTGTCATTTTGTTGTCTTGCATGTTTTCTTTGTCTTTTTTTTTTATTCCCCATTAATCTACAATGAAAACAAACGAAACAAATTTCAAATTGTTATAACAAACAACAAAACAACAATATGTTAGTATGAAATATTGAAATATGCCTACAAAGAAATATTATATGTCTAATGAGCTCTAATTGAACAACATGAAATTGACAAAGCTCTAAATTAACAAGATCAAAATAACAAAGCTCTAATGGAAAAAAAAACTAGCAATGAGTAAAATTATTGTTTTTGATTAATTGTTTGGTACTTATATATAGGTTGGTTGGTATTTTTACAAGGCAAGGGAAGTTGGAAACATTAATTGTTGCGAACCTCTTTAACGGGTTTGCCTGGGTTTGTTTATAAAAAAAATTTACACAGACAAACCCTCAATCGAGCATATTTGACAGGACCTCGATCGAGCAAATACCTTGATCAAGGGCTTGAGAATACCTCGATTGAGGTCTTGTCAAACCCTTGATCGAGGTATTGTTAAACCCTCGATCGAGGTATCGTTAATCCCTCGATCGAGGTATTTTAAATACCTTGATCGAGCAAATAGCTCGATTGAGGGCTTAAAAAACAGGCTGAGAGCCCTTTTAATTGCAGAATGGAAGTTTTGTCTGCCTTCCACAGAGTTAAACTATATCATTAAATGTTCATTAATGAGCGTACTTGATACCATTGTATTCATCAACGAATCATCTTTCCAGATACATAAAATTTATGAATTTTTATCTTCATATGTCTTTTGTTTTTAAATTTCTACTAAAACTTGCCCTAAAAAACCTTGCCGACAACTTCAATTGAGCTCAAAGATAAATCCACAACATTCAAAATACACATCCAAAAAATTTGAAAAAATACACAATCCCCAGATAAATGCGTCCTCTTCAAAAGGGTATTTTTAGTTTTGCAAATTATGTAAAAAATCAAAAGATGTCGTGCACACACACACATGTGTGCAAAATGCGACTTAAATATTCATTGGTCAATTTCGAAAAATAATAATAAATATAATTTTTCGATAAAAATTAAAAGAAAAATATGTAAGCCCTAGTGCATTATGTCTAGATCATGTTCACAAATTTCATTTTTTTAAATTATTACATTAACGTTAAATTACTGTGCACACACACAAACTACTTGTTAATTGCTCTTCAAATTTTTAAGTACACACGTTTCATTAAATGAAAATTTGACACGAGATGTGGCATTGGTATATTTCGAAAAAAATATCATTGGAAAGCCAACATAATTCTCTACATTTTGTTTTTCAACCGCATGTCAAAATTCATGTGGCAAGTATGAGTTTCGAGGGCTTCAATTTAATATATGGGTAAAATTTATGTTTTTCACCGTCATATTTGGCCAAAAATAGTTACCCATCTTCATGGAATCACCCTTACCTTAATGCAATAATATGTATATTATAACATCAATACCAGTGTGTTTATATATTGACAAGCATCAATGATTTTAGATAATTCATAGGGCATTGATGTTGACATAAATGTTGCACGCACTAGTTCTTGTATAAGAAAACCCATGTTATACGTACTAGTGCATATTTGAGTGGCATATGCACCGATGCATATATAATGCAATGCATCGTTTCTATTATATTATAATATAAGCATCAGTTTGTCTACATTGAAATATATGCATCTGTGTGTTTAAAATGCATATAAGCACTGATGCGTATTATCTATATGAAACAAATCAGTGTGTTTAAAATGCATATAAGCACCAATGCTTAGTATCTATATGATATGCACCAATGTGCATTATCAACTTTTGCACACCAAAAGAAACCCTATGTTTTAACCTCTGATCGCCCAAAATTTTCTAGTTATAGTGAATATCTACTAGAACCTTTGCTAGAACCTCTACTACCAGAAATGGAGGTTGTAGCAGAGGTTTTTTTTATAATTTTTGCAAATCTTGTAACACTAAAAACCTCTGCCATAACCTTCGCTACAGGTTTTTTTCCTTGTAGTGAAAGATATTCTCATAGTTAAGTCCCTCTCTGTGAGAGAATCCTCTAGCTGTAAACTATGCCTTGTACTTCTCTATGACTACCATCAATTGCATAATTTACCTTGCACAACCACCTGGAATCAACCACTAATTTCCCCTATGGTCTAGGCACAATATCCTACACATGATTATTTATGATAGAGTTGTACTATTCCACCATACAACCCTACTATGCTTCATCATTTTCTTCCTCCTCATAACTAGATGGCTATGCATCAATAATGACAGACATAAGCGCAACATAACTGGAAAATTTCTTAGGAGGATGGATTACTAAAAAAAATATTTGGAGCACCAACTTTCTCCTCTACCTCTTGCAATGTCTATGTAAGCCACCTCAATCTCCTAGCTATATTCGGTGGTAAATTTGTCTTTGTGCTTGAACTTGAACCTCACTAATCCAACTATGGTTTAACTAGAATCTATGGGTCAACTTTCGTTTAGCAAGCTTCTTGGCCTCATCAATCTCTGCTAGAGGGTGTACTGAGACTTAGAGGACCCCATGTCCTAATCAATTTTGACATCTCATTTTCAAACTATCTTTCACTAAGATGGAATGTAGAGTTTTTATTTCTTAGAATCTCATTGTATCCCACAAAATACCCTTCAAATTGGAGGGTTCCAACTTACTTATTTCCCCCTTAGGAATATGTGGATATATAGAGGACAACCAAAAACATGGAAATGTGATACCTATGGTTTCTTACTAGTAAAAGCTTCTTACAACACCTTGTCCTTCAATATCTAGTGAGGACACATGTTCTTGATTTAGACTACTTTGTAACATACTTATGCCCAAAGATACATGGGAAAATCTAGGTCAAGGATCATTGCATTCTACTACAAGTTGTAAGGTACTATTGGCTTCCTCCTAATCCTTGCATCTTTGTAAAAAGTGTCAAACTCTTTATAGGTATACTCTCCATGGATATATGGGTACCCGTACGAAGCTGGTACCCAAAAAGACCGCAACAACAGCGCGTGAGCGGAAAAAACAAAGCGACGCGCACGCACGTCCAAATGCATGCACGCGTCATTGTTTTGGCAATGTCGAACGTTCACGTGGTTGAACCCACGTGGACAAAAGGGGCGTGCATGTGTCTTTGACGCATACGCACAAAATGGCACACATGCATCAATGACGCGTACACGCCTTATAAAAAAACAGAGCTCACGGGTTTGTCATTTTCGACAGACCCGTGAGCCCACTGTGCAATCCCGAGAGCGCACTGTGCAACCCCGCGAATGCGTATTCGAGCACCAAAATTATCCTCAACACCAAGAAATCGCCCCTACACCACGGTGCCATCCATTTCTCCAAATAGGTGCTCCTCAAAGCACAAATTTGTGTTTTTTTTGTTTTTTTTTGTTTTCCATTTGAATTTTAATTTAAAAAAAAATTACAATCCATTAAAAAACCAAGGAAATTTAATTGCAAGCCATCTACATCTAACAAGATGTCAGACACACCTGAACCATCCGATGAAACCAATAAAACTGAACATCCAGAAGACAATATGGGAACTCGCAATGAACCGAATGAAAACCCCGAAGATCAATTACACCAAGACTTAAATCAATTGAGGGCACTAAGTAATGAATTGAATAGTACCAAGGAACCCTCTCGGGTTTCCTTGGCTTCATCACTTCAAAACATTATTGAATCAATCAATATTGCACACAGTGAGATAAAAAACTTGAGCCAATACAGGGCTCGAATGAGGGAACACTACTCCACTGGGTTGTCCAAAGAGCAGATAAAAGACCTCAACATCACCAAAGCCCAGTTGTATAGAAAGTTCATAGTTCCCTCAACAGAACAGCCTCCAGCTATGACGAGGCCTCGGGTTTGCATGGACTGGTGCATTTACCATCCATGAAGAGATAACTAGAGAAAGAGGTGGTTCATGGTGTTTGACAAGCCCCCATGCAACAATTTGGAGGTCCCACGGTATTTCCTTCAGAAATTGTGGGCTGAGTTTGAGCTAGGGTACCATGTCAACTATTTTGACGTCACTGAGTTTCAGGTTGTCGGTCTTGGCTCTGCCCAAGATCGACCTCAGGCGCACTGCAACCCACTTAGAGGACCTCCTGCACCTAGGAGAGAGCCAAACCCCCCTCCTCAACCACCCGGGTTTGGTAGCGGCCTAGATGAGATTCATGACTCCATCAGATGTGCCACACATGACTTGCTTAGACATACCAAATTTGTGTCCATGTCTTCCTAGAGCCGGGAGGACATTGATGAGATACAGACAGCTACACAGTCTATGGGTGGTGGCCGGGACATTCCAGGTACAGGTGGAACCCAGGCAGGGCCTTCTAGTTCTGTTGGAACAACGACACATCATTGTTCTCACTGTGGTCATTCTTTCCATGGTGATACACAACAGCATGCCACAGGGAGCTTCATGGATCAGGTTTTCTATTGTTTTATTTAATGTTCAAGTATTTGTTGTATTTTATTTGATATCGTATTGTTTAATATATTTAACTTTGAATTACACATTGTTGACTTTATTTGTTTTAATGTACAGTTATTCGGGGTTGAGTCTCCATCCCCCAAGTGGGAGGACGTTAGTTCCTTTGACCTCGATGGAACCATGGCGGCAGCAAAGGAGATTGCGACACCATACACATAGGTAACTTCTTTACTTTGAATAATTAGATCCAGTTACGAGTAATTTGTGTTCAGTAATTACAAATTAATTAGCAATGAGTAATTACCATATTATCATCTTATTTTATAGTTGTGTTTATAATATTGTCTAATTTATTTGAGAGCTATAAATGTGTATAATCTCACCCAAAAAAAATGAACCTTATAAAACATGAAAACCTAAGAAAACTAGAAACATTTGTCCATGTTCACTTTAGGCATCCTAGACCTCTGATGATTATACAAATGGGAGAGAAATTTCCAAAATCTGCCATTCTTACTTGACCAGTGATGAGCCCGCAGCTGGGGTTTTGGTGATGCCCGTAGTGTCCTTCATCCTCAGACTACCATCCAATGCTTGCTTGCTCTTCCTATGCTTGACCAATGCCATGTGTGTTATTGTTGCTTTTCCATTTGTCACCATGTCATCCAAGTTATATTTGTCATGTACTGTCCGTGTCCAAATCATATTCAAATGACTACAGTATGGGTCATTTGACTCTTGGCTCAATAGGTGTGCCAATGGCTCCAATGCCCATCACTTTGTCCACCAAATCAACCTTTGCTGCCATGCCCTTATGCCATGTGATCTTCAAGCCTAAACTTTGAGAATATATTACCATGGTAATTATCACTTTCGCCCGTATTCTACTAATAGGTTCTTTTAATGGGAAAGGTGTTCAAATCACTTCTATGCTTCTGCTAACTTTGTTGCATCAATTGAGTTCACTGAGATGTTGTACTTGTCACTTTTGCATCCACCGAGACCAATAGGAAAACTATTTATTACCATGAATTTTCACTGCATTGTGCAAAAATATCGGGAAAAAGAGAATCATAGTGGCCAAGCTTCTATAAATTCAAGAACCTGATCTTTCTCATGTCCTTATTACCCTAGTTTATTATCACGGGATTTCCAATTTATTCTAATACTTGAGACTAAAAGTAATCATACTACTACTCCTAGAACATGCTATTAGGAAAGACATATAAACAACGTAAAACAACTTATCACATGTATTGTCACTAAAGTTTTTGAAAATGATGTAAGGACCATAAGGAAGAGCGATAATCTTACAAATATGGTCTATGGGGCCTTGCTATTATCTTGATTCAAATACAACTTGGTAAAACATTTGGCATCAAGAATACTCATTTAACTCATTTCACTCATTTCACTCAAGATTTCTTTGATTTCAATCAAGTGATATCATTCTGACAACATAGCTATTCAATCAAGAACACATAATTACTCATTCAATGCAAACGAACATGGCACATTCAAGCTTGTAAGTAAGTTAATCATGAAAAAGATTTCTCTTTCTTCATTTTTCTAACGATCAACACTCTAAAGTGTATTAAATAACATGCACACTAACTTAACTGCTATTTAGCACCTCTTTGCAAATTGAAACAATGAGATGCCATTTTATTTGATGATGTAAATGTTATGGAAATAAAGGGACTCAATATCCTCACTCTAGGGATGCAAATACTTTTCCACTGGGTGAATCAAACTTGTAGGAAACTACAAATCTATAAGAAGACATCAAAACCTAGGAACTCTTCATCAAGAACTCGAACACATTACATAGGTTTCCAATTCAAATTTGTAAATGGACATGAATTCCATTCGCTTATGAGGCACTGCACATCTCTCTAGGGCCAAAGGAAAAGCTCACCTACTCATGGGGATGACTCTAGAAAAGGAAAAGCTCACCATGTCACCTTCTATGCCCTGTCACCTTATTTAATTTTAATTTCATGCCATGCCACCTTCTAGCCTTTCAGAATATTGAATATCATCTAAATTGAATATAAATTAATTGCAATCATTTTTTTTAAGTACCATCATTGTCATTCTCATTTGCATTTTTTTTAATATTGTTAATATTGTTTTTATAAATTCAGTTTAAAAATTGTAGTGTTCGTACAGGTTTCTGCGGGCTCCAGAGACCAGCCACTACCACCGAGGACCAGCAGTTCTCCACGTGCGTAGGTATCGTGTGTATTAAATCATAAATTTAATTTCAAATATGATGACTTGTCCGTGTATATTTATATTTTTCTATATTAAACTATGAGGTTTTAAATGTGTATGCAAATGCGAGCACCTCGGCTTGCCAGTGCCGTTATTCCTCCCTCCCCGACCTTTCGGCCACCCTATATGCCAGTTGTATCCCATGGAATACATGCCCCATTCCCCAACCCCTTCCATCCAGCCCCCCCCCCCTCCTATATAGCACCACAGTTCCATCTATCTCCCCCTTACGTTTCATATCCAGCTCCACCTCCGTATTAGTTTCCCATGTTCCCACTCTCCCCCATCCGACCAAGACACACCACCCATCCACAGTCACCCATCCCTCTACCGCAACATAGACCTCACCCCCCCCCACATTCCCCCATCACACTCGCCTCCCCTTCCAGGGTGCCCCGATCCATACTACAGCCAGTTGGAGTTTATAGCCCTAGACGTCCATCTCCACTTCGCCCACCCCAGTCCATGCCTCCTCCTACTACCCCCCCTTTTTCCACTGTTCCCCCCAGTGGTGTAGCCACCATCGATGTGGCTACATCCTCCCCTTTACCATCCACCTTAGCATCGGAGCAGGTTGTCCAGCTGACTGCTCCATTCGCCAACCCCGAAGACCAACCGATTTTGTTCACGGAGATTGACTAGTTTATGAAAATATCATTCAATTTTAACGAAAATTACTATATGCATCTAGTTTCAGGATTTATCTGATTCTTCTAAATGTTGCAGGGTGTCATTGCCGAGATACTAGGATCACGGAGGAGGGAGACCCCCTCACGACTTACAGTCTCGCATGCGGTGAGTTATCCAAGATTTGAAAACTATTTGTATTTTCAAATTATGTTTTATACTTGTATAATTGCTAGGAGACGTTGACATATTATTGTTGTCGTTTCAGGGCTCAGGGGGACGTGCTCAAAGATGTCAGAAGGACCCAGCTTCCTCTAGCACAAAGAAGAGGAAGATCGATTTTGGAGATGCACCTGGGAGCTCCGAGGGTGGGCAGGAGGATTGAGAGACCCTCCTATGTACACTAGCCACGATTTGGCATTTTCAACACGAGTTTCCATATTTTGTATAGGGCACAAGTTTCCTTTTTTTGTATGGGGCACGAGTTGCCATTATATAGACCCTGGGAATGATGTTCCATTTTTCCAAAAAGTGTACATGATTGGATCATTTTTGCATATTAATAGATGGATCTGCACTTGTGTATATGAGTTTGTCTTTGATTACATTTTTGCATACATGATTTTGTCTTCGATAAGAATGTTATGGAAAAGTTCTCACATACATATAGATGTTATTTCTAGACACCAAGTGACCTCAATATGAGTCCCTTGTATTTGAATGGGTCTTGCATTTTTTCCTTTCAGCAACAACTTACCTAACCAAGCAAACTAAGGAGTGATATTTACATTACAAAGTGTTGTGACTTTAGGGCTACAAAACAATATATGGGAGATGATGACTTC
Source organism: Larix kaempferi (assembly GCA_027924585.1). Classification (NCBI taxonomy): domain Eukaryota; kingdom Viridiplantae; phylum Streptophyta; class Pinopsida; order Pinales; family Pinaceae; genus Larix; species Larix kaempferi. The sequence continues at coordinate 1,493,922 of BSBM01000910.1, read as the reverse complement.
TTCCATACTTATCCTTGTAATGGTTATAATAGTCAATTCTAACAAGCATTGCATCATATATTATATCAAATTAACCTAGATATATGAGAAGTTCATATGTGTGCTTGGATGGAAGGGTTAACCATATCACTTGAATTAGTTCAAACATGAGGGGTGTGCATAGGTGCAACTGGATTGAGCAATAAAAGAGAATTGTTAATGTATTTACATATGGATCATTCTTTGTGTGTTAGTATGTTCCTTTAATGAAAGCATGGTTAATGTGTTGAACTACTACTTGCACAAGTTGGCATAGACCCTTAGTGTTGATAATGTCTTCAATGTTTTGATAATATTGATAATCAATCTTTGCAATTTAAGTATCTTGGATTTTTTGAGGTTAAGACACATATTGAACATAGTCAACTCAATGGTTCAAGACATCATTTTACCCCATGATCCATGGAAGATTCATTGGATTCATATGAACCTCATTGTCATCACCTCAACCATGGTCCCTCTCTTTAGATCCCTCTCCTTAGCAATGCATAAATTATATCTTCTATCTCTACTAGAACCCTTATGGCCTTTCCCTTCAAAACAACCCAAACCCCATTCAACCCCCTCGTTATCATCACCAAGAACCTCCTTCCTAGATATTAAATAATATATATTACCTTCCACACTAGGGCCCTTCCTATTTTGATTATTTACCTCAAAATCCCCACCACTAGAATCAGACCCAATAGGGGATCCCTCAGTAGAATAATTGCAACACACATATCCTCAAATTGCCTATCCCCCTTCAATCCTTTCAAAGAGAAAGACAAACCCTAACAAATATCCCCAAATGAGTATACTATCCCAAAATTTTCAAAATCAAAGGAAGGATATTGAAAACTTAATGTGAAGTCTTTAATAGACTTGCCAATTTCCTTTTGGCATTGATCTAAGTGAGGTTGAGCCTCCATTGAAGGTGATCGAAAGTCTAGACGAAGACTAAGACACTTCATCGAAACTGGAGTGATGTCATTCATCTTCGAGTATGAATAAAAAAAAGGGGACCATTGTTTTAGCATAAGCAAAATCATCCCCCACTTCCAATCATGGGCCAAAATATTCCTCAAAATCCTCTTGATATATGAAAAGAAACCCTAGGTAAATTGTAGTTGATATAAATAAATTAGGAATGTTCCCAAGCCTAAGAGCCCATCTTTCCTATAACTACACCCTTAGAGACAACTCCCCCACCTTTTTACCATGAAATCTTCCAACAAGAGCATGGGAATCCATTCCCACCACCTCATGCATTTTTATATCCTTTCCTAGGACTAGCCTCATAAGAGAGATTTTATGTTTTACACACTTCTTCCTCTTCATTTTGACACTACCAACATCATTCACCTACATCCCTTTGTTGGCTTCACCTTTATCATTATCAACATGTGTAGCTAGGGTTTTACCCCTAGCTTGTGCAAATGAGCACCTACTAAGGAGAATGGACTCCTTAGTAGCAGTTCAGTAAATGTAAATAATTAAGCTAAAACAGAAATTAAATTACTTCTAAAACATGTATGAAACATAAACAACAAATTTAAAGAATGGCTTTTTGTATTGATATTACCTTCAATGTGAAGGCTTGATGAAGCTCTTTGCAATGTCCAAGAGGATGCTCCAAGCTCCAATATGCTCCTTCTCTTTCTCCAATGGTGGGAATGGGCCAAAGGTGGCTCTCAAGGTGAAAGTAGTTCAATGGTGAACTAGGGTTTCGAGAGGGATTTTGGCAGAGTAAGGGTGCTTGTGATTGTGGATATGGAATAAGGGATCTCCATCACCTATTTATAGTTTTTTGGTGGTGGAGTGCTGACCCATGGTTTTGGGAAACACATGGTTTTGGGCAGCTGTATAGGGTTTTTTCCTCCTTTTCCTCATTATTTTATATTTTTTATTCCCTTTTTAGGGGATTTTTGCTACTTTTGGAGGAAAAAGGGGGTTTTTAGCCTTTTTAGGCTATTTTGAGGGTTTTGTGGCCTTTTGGAGGCATTTTAGGCCTTTTGGAGGCTTTTTAATGGGATTTTTTTGGGAAATATGGTAGGAAAATGGACAAATGAGCCATGTAATGTGGTAGATGAGGTAGTGAACACTTTTTGGGTGTTAACAGATTGCCCCCTGATGTGCGAGGGCAGGAGCTCATCGTATGGCCGATGGATATCATAAGTCATGAATGGTTTTCCTGGGGAGTGGAGAGAAGAGAAGAAACAAACTGAAGCCCGGAACAACGATCCCGAACAACTGCAAGAACTAAAAGTACATAACCTCAATAATGGATGAGGAATCATCTGATCATATGGACGAGGCGGGCATTCCCATGCTCGTATCAGGATATAACATAACAATAACAATGGGGTCCAAAAAATGGGGACCTAAAATAGACATGACCTCAAATACTGATTGAGGAATAATCTCAATATATGGACGAGGCGGGCATACCCATGCTCGTATCAAGATACATAAACAGAACTGTGAGGCCCGAAAAGGGGGACCTGTAAGATACATAGAGAACCACTGTGTACATCATAAGGGTCCAGAGGGGACACAAATCTGGGACATACTGCTGGGCTGACCATGTCTGTACTGAAGAGCTGATACACTGGAATAATCAACAGTGCTACTGAGCGTGGTACCAAAGGGGCTGATGAGCTGCTGGATCAGAGTGACAAGGGGTACACTCGTAATGGTACACTGAACTGGAACTGATCTGGGACTGAAACTGGGTACTCAAGGAAGCATGTAACTGGATGGCTTCCGAATACAAATGCCAACGCAGCCCGGACATCTACGGGAACATATAACTGGTCGTTCCGAAGTGACTCACCAATGTGCTAGAGTTAGGGGAAATTCGGGGTCTTCGACTAAAAACTGATGGGATATAATCCTACGCGATCCTCAATGATGCGATCAAGGTGCTGAAGTCGAGCATGTGAGGAACAACCACTCGGAGAGGCAATGATGACTCCTCTCCGAATGGTCCGTAGGCACTTACCACAGATGGTGATAAGTCCAAGGCGTAGGGACCTCTGGGCCTATTCTCTGGAATAGAGGGGCTGTCGTCGACAGAGGGAGACCTGCAACTATCAAGGCAATGATGTTTCCTTGACAGAAGCGCGAGGTGGATAACCGAAATGTGATAGTATTGAGGGCAGGACTGACAAAATGGTGGCGACAACTGGGCAAGTAGAGTGGGTGGACTCAAACTTCCTTTGTTCAGAGTATGAAAATTGGAACGATCTGGCAGCATATGGAACTGACTGAGGGGAAAGGGATCATAGCTGTAATGGATCTGGGAGGGTAACTGGGCTGAGGGAGACTCAAGCTGGAGTAAAATGGCAGGAGACTGCAGAATACTCTGAACAAAGGCGACCTGATTGGGGGTGCTGCCGAGATGATCGATCATAGTGCCAGGAGGCACGGGGGAAAAACTCCTTCATGGGTTAAGGAACTAGAAGAAGTTTGTGTAAAATGATACTGTCGTGTGGATTTTACGAGCCCAGGACAATTCATGCTCGTGGTGGCTTTCAATTTTAAGGAGTCTGAAAGCGATAAGAAGACTCTGAAATGATTGGAATGGTACTGTCGTGTGGATTTTACGAGCCCAGGACAGTGCATGCTCATGGTTGCTTTCAATTTTAGAGAGTCTGAAAGCAAGTAAGAAGACTCCAGGGGTTGCTTTTTCATAGATTTAGTCTCCAAGGCCCAAAGAAGCATAAAAGGATGCAATGAAGAACTCTTCTAGCCGGTGTGACTAGAGTATTCCTTTTTCGTAATTAGTCTACCAGGTCCGGAAAAGGGTTAAACTTATACCAGATAGACTCCCTTTCAGGTACTTTAACGAGCATGAAAGGAAGCAAGATTGCTCGGCGATCTTTTCATTCTTTTAGGAGTCAGAAAAGAGCTTAACGGAAACTCCCTAAGTGCCTTTTTCGTAAAGGACTTGTCCGGCCCGAAAAAGGGATAAAATTATACCGAACAAAAGGAATGGCCAGGCAAGGAGGAAGTGTTCAATTAAGGATCAGTAATGATGATCAAGAACGAGGGTAGGGGGGAACACTGGTGGGCCTCCTTGCGGGGTAGATGAAATGGTGGCAAAATAACGAAACATTTGCAGTATGACAGGAGTGAATGGCTCATGTAAAAATGTGGAACAATCCGATAGCGACCGATGTGGCGCGCAAACCGAGGCAACAAGGTGTCGGGACACAATGTGGAAACTGTACCAAGTGAGAGCGAGAAATGATCTCAAGCATCATCATGAGCTCGGAAAAATGAATCCGGCGATATAAAGAGTATCAAAAACGAGTAACGACCGATGTGGCACGCACACCGAGGTGACGAGGGCATTTTGGAAAAAATACTAGAAAAATCTGGGGGTGAGAGCGAGAAATGATCTCAAGCATCATCACCAGCTCGGAAAAATGAATCCGATGATATAAAACATGTGAAAAACAGAGAACGGCCGATGTGGCACGCAAAGCAAGGCAACTAGTGGCGTCTGAAAAAATGGGTAAAAAGTGACGGCGTAAAAATAATGCAACGAGGTGACCATCATGACGGTCTCGTCGTGCTGATTCCAGTGGTGGAAACGGTTCGACAAACGGACTCCGTATGGGGTCAGAATGGCCAAAACAAGAAAAAGTCAACTGACTATAAATAGTGGTGGGTCAACATGACATGTGTCATTTGTACGTGTTTGACTTTGACTTGTGATCAGAGTGGACCAGAGCGTAGGTGGCATTTCTGGACGATCCGACCGGCCGATTTCAGATCCAGGAGATACAGGTATTCCGTCAAACTCATACCTGCATGTTTTTTAGGGCGAGGGGTTGGGTAGTGGGTCCCAGGTCTGATTTGTACGGTCCACGTGGGGTGGACCGCGGGTTAGGGGGTCGAAACCGCGGTTGGAGACCGCGAGTTTCGGAGTGAACCATGCGGTTGGCGACCGTGTGATTCCTGGATGAACACGCGGTCGAGTACCGCGAGTTTAGGGCTGACAGGCGCGGTTAAGTACCGCGGCTATATGCCTGACAGCCGCGGTCGGAAACCGCGGCAGGAAGCCCGAAAGACGCGGTTTTGGGCCGAGCTATTAGGGTCTTCCGGGAGAGGGAAAAGGACTTATTTATGGGACATGAGTCTGATGAGTTTCCTTTGTGTGATTGACAGGATGCCCCAGGCTCTATGGAGAGAGCGGGAGATTCCCGATGAGACCATGGGTTTCATTCGAGAGGAGCGCCATGTGCGATCTGTGTTGGGACTGTGCGGACTACTGAAGTTCGCACAGATACCCATGATACGTTCAGCAGCATTGCTGCTGAACCGTCTGATCAACTTCTGGGAGCCGGACATACAGGCTTTTCGGGTACAGGGTGAGAGAGTGGACCTCACCCTGACCGATGTGTACTTTCTGACGGGGTTGCCCTGCCTGGGCAGGGTAGCAGACACACAGCCGCGGGTTGCCGCGGATGTCGACATGGAGGACATGTTGGAGAGATACTGCGGTCCTGAGGCGAGGGTGCATAGGAATGCATTCCTGGTGAGGGACTTACAGGAGCCGGCCGTGCAGGCTATAGCGGCATGTGTGGTGCGGGTATTGGGTTCTCAGTCACCTGAAAAGGTGTCTGGGGGCCAGATGCAGATGGTAGAGCGCGTACTGGATGGGGTGTACTACGCGTGGGGCCAGATGTTCCTAACCTGCGTTCAGCGGCAGCTGACGGCAGCGAAGGAAGCTGGCAAGGGATTTTGTTTTCGTTCCTTCTTGTGTGCCTTCTTTATGGAGAGGGTACCCACACTGCGACCACGGGTGCCGATCAGGGCAGGAGGTATGAGGGAGCCGCGGATGGTGCGGTGGGGCGAGATGATGCGCCGCCGTGGTGGCGGCGACGTGGGAAGATATTTCACGCAGGAGTTGTACCTGCAGTGGCTCCAGATACCACTGACTCTGGACGACTTCCCGTATCGGGATATGGACTTCACGGGAGATCCGGAGGCGCCACGAGCGCCAGGACAGGCATGGGGTCCCGACGGTATGTATGTGTTTTTGCTTGCATGTTATGTATGTCAAGTTTTATTTATATGATAGTAGATTGATATATTGTGACTGACATATGGGTGATCTTGCAGATGTGGGCCCGAGGCCGCCCCCAGGACATGTGGCACGGAGGGGTATTGTGGTCGTTCCAGCTCTACCTGGGCGAGGGGAGGTTCGTCGCCGTGATGCGGAAGGGACACTGGAGTCGGTCCGGGCACTATTAGATCGGTTGCTGATAGGGGTGACCGACGAGGGATGGCGGGACGTCGATCCAGACGTGGTTCAGGATTGCATGAGGGCACCCCGAGAGTTTAGATCCATCGCGATCCGGGTGGCGATCTTGGTGGACCGGGTATGGGCACAGGAGGCCGGAGGAGATGAGGACTTGCCGGAGGAGGAGCGAGGGGAGGACTCAGAGGCAGCCGACGCAGGCAGTGATGCAGGATACGACTCTCATTAGGGAGTACAGGGGACTCCCCCCGAGTTTTGTAGCTACGGCATGTATGGTGATGAGGCTTTAGGCATGTATATCCATTTTTTGTATAGCTGAGTACAGGGGTACCCAGGACATGTATAGCACTGAACACGTATATTTTTTGATATATATATATGCACGTGGATGCACCTTTTTGTATGATGTTGTTTTATTTGTACGCACGTGGATGCGCTTTATGAGTTGTGATATGTTTACATTGCACGTGGATGCAAGTAGGTTAGGATGTTAGGCACGTGGATGCCCCTATGGATATGCATGTGGTTTTATGTACATGGATGCAAATGTGGATGCGATGCAATCTTTTTGGGTTTTTATATATTTTCATGAGATGTTATGGGATTGTGATGTATGATGTTACATGGTGTGATTGATATGCCATTCTAGGATGTCGTTGGCCATTTGGTCTGCGACGCTATTTTGGGCTCTTGGGACATGTGTGAATGTTATGGATTCAAACTGTCGGCTGAGTTGTTTTGCGCGCAGGAATTTTCTAAAAAGGCAGGGATCACGCACCTGGTAATAGTTGTTGAGCTGGGAGACAAGTAGCTGGGAGTCGAGGAACACATGAAGGTGACATATGCCCATTTGGAGGGCGGCAGTCAAGGGACCGGTCACAGCATCATACTCCGCCTGGTTATTGGTAGCAGCGCCTATATATATTCCGTCAAGGTGAATCATCTCGTTGGAAGGGGAGTACAAGACCCATGCTGCAGAAGCCAGGTTGGGAGACCAGCGGCTTGCCCCATCAGCGAAGCCAGTGTAACAAGGTGGAAGATGGTCCATCTGTAATTATGCAAAAATGATGAATGTAAGATGATGGTAAAAAAGTAAAAAACAAAAAGAGAGCAAACTGTACAATGCGGACCAATGAGGTCGCCAGTTATTCTAGGGATAGAGACTCCTTAGGATACAACCCAGCATGGGGGTTGCGAAAAGGAAAGCCTTCAGAGTCGGTTTCAGTATGAACAGGAAGTTCCTCTGGCCGTGTGTCCATGTGATGTTTGAGAATGGCGGGGTTGAACCCAGGCATTCTGGTAGAGGGCCAAGCAAAGACATCACGGAACTCTTGGAAGAGTTGTTTATAATCCTCAATCTCCTGCTCGCTGGAGGAGGCTCCTAAAGTGATGAGTTCAGGGGCACATCCTGGGAACTTTGAGGGAGGAAGAGGACACTGTTTCTGACGGACGGGGGGTATATCAGGCCATGTGTCAATGTGGTGCTCTATAATGGCGGGGTCAAGACCAGGCATTTCGGTATAGGACCAGGAAAAGACATCACGGAATTCTCTGAAAAGGTTTATATAGTCCTCAATCTCTTGTTTACTGCAGAATGCTCCTAAAGTGATGAGTTCAGGGGCACGTCCTGGGGCAGCGATATCAACTTGGATTACAGGTGAGATGTTGGCCATGTTACCTTCCTCGAAGGCATCCTGAGCAGGAATAGGGTCCTTGAACCAGTCGACCTTGGTGGGAAGGAAGTCTTTGGACTCAACTGTGAATTGGGTAGCTGTGCTAGAGAAGGATTCTTCTGGGATGAAATAGGAACGGTGGTGCATATCATCCCAGGGATAATTTGGAGCGGTAAGGGCCTCAAGAATCTCCTCATCGGTACGGAAAGTTTGCGTCGTCAAATCGGTTGACGAGGGGGTAGTGTTTGAAGAGATCATATAGATGATATTAACCTCTCCAGAAGGGGGAGAAACCGGGGGGTAGATTTCCTCAATGGTGGGTGGTGCCGTCTCAAGATCTAGATTGTTCATCTCATAGAGAGCTGCTCTGTAATCCGGGAGATCGGGACAATGATGGGAGTAATGCCCGTAAATACCGCATATGGCACAGGGGTGGTTAGTGCGTAGGGACTTATGTTTAGGCTTGGGAGTGGGGTTAAGTTCGACAGTTGGGATGTTGGGGTCATCATCGAGCATTTGCATTTGCTTTTGTAATGCTGGTAATTGTGGGCATTGGTGGGTTGCATGGCCCAACTCGTCGCACAACGAGCATTTGGGAGGAGCACGAAATACTGGGGGGTTTTTGACTGTCTTGGGAGGCGGTACAACCGTGTAAGGTTGTGGACCTCTGCCCCCAGTGGGTTTGGGAGTAGGAGGAGGAGTCGTGGAGGACGAAGGGGTAGAGACACCGGGAGGTGGCTGAGTGGTAGTAGCCATGGGTTGCACCAGTTGGAGGACGACATCTGGTGTCGGCGGGCGAACGGGAGGCGAAAGATACCATACGGGTAATCCCAGAGTTAACCCAGGGAGGCTAAGGGTAGCCATGACCGGGGCGCTTACTACTCCTGATGGAGGGACTAGGAAGGGGATCGTATGGATGGGTGTAACACCAATGTGGCTAGGTACCAATGGTGGTTGATTGGTAGGTGGTAGGTTGTCGTGGGACAAGGTACATAAGTCAGACACTTCGGGCGTAGATGACGGGGGAGGAATGGATTGAAAGGTGGAGGTCATCGGCGCGTCTGAGTAGACTCCAGGCCCCGTAGAGGAAATAAACGAGGTGGTGGCACGAGAAACAGGTTGTTCAACCATGGGGAGAACATTTTCAGGTGCCGCGGGAGCACTGGGATCATAGTAAGTAAGTTGGTCGATCTTGACCACGCGTCCGTCATGGGGGAACATCATGGTACGAAAGACCAAGGAAGCGACCGCCCGCATAGCATACATGTAGCTGCGACCGAGTAAGAGGTTGTAATCAAGCTGGGCATTGATGACCTCGATATCGATGAGGATGGTTTTACCACCTAACTGGACAGGGACATTGGCTAGGAGACCTTGGGGCTGAGCCGAACGTCCGTCATAGGCGCGTAATGCAGTGGTTGACTGCTGGAGTGTAGGGGATCCCAACTTCTGCCATACGAATGTAGACATAACAAATGTGGAGGCACCCTCATCGATGGATGACAAGATTCCGAACGGAAACAGAAACTTGGAATGCTAAGGTGGAAGGCAGGCGTGGTTCGAACTGGTCCAAATCAAATGCCATCAAATTCGAATCATTTGGGTCAATCCCCCCAATGGCGGAGAGTAAAGTCTTGCGCTGGGAAGGGCAGTTCTTCAAGACTTCTAACGCAGACATGGCTGCGGGAGATTGGGCTAGGTCGTCTACAATGTTGTAGTTTGACGCAGCACACGCATTGGGGTTGTTGTTGATACGGCGAAGTGGGAAACGAGCTGCTTTGGGAGCGCCATCGACCGGCGGGGGAGGGATATGTAACGCTTGATCAGTGGGATGAGCGTTAGCGATTTTATCAGCGGGAAGGGCTTCAGAGGTGGAGCCATATTGGTTCCGACGGGTCTGTAGGTTGACATCATTGGAAGACATCATCAACAAGTGATGGGTACCTGAGTCAAACATGGGTTGATCAGGAGCGACGTATGTGATCTGTTGTTGTTGGGGTTGCGCGTTAGCTTGAGGGGCCAACGGCTGAGTGTTCACCACACCTTGGGTTGGTAAGGGGTTTTGCAGCACCAAAGGTTGCTGCTGAGGTTGTGGGGGGTTGGGCGGTGCTTAAGGAGCCGCATGCCCTTGGCGATGGGCATCATCAACCCAAAGTTGTTGAGCTCGCTCCAAATGTGGGCAAGTATGTGTGTAGTGGCCATAGACCCCGCAGATAGAACAAGGATGGTTTGTTCTCAAATTAGGGTTTTTAGCCTGCTTGGGCGGGCGATCAGGGTTTTGGTTAGCGGGGGCCGCGTTGTTGTTGTTGGGGGGATTAGCCGGTTGACCAGCTTGGTCTGCAGGTTGGTTGTTCCCACGATTACGGCCTTTGCCGCGGTTCTGTTGGCCCTGGTTGCGTTGGTTGTTCTGGTTCTGCTGCGGATTTTGTTGGGCGTAGACTTGCCCTTGGGCAGCAGGTGGATTTTGAGGTTGCGCAGGTGCTGGAGCAGGCTACGGTGGATGGTATGCAGGTGGAGGCTGAGCAGGTGCAGCAACTTGAGGAGGTTGCTGATATGGCTGCGGAGCTGGTGGTGGATTCGCCGCAGGGGCTGCCTGTGGCGGATAATAAGCGGGTTGGGCTTGTGAAGGCGCAGGAGCTGGGGCAGCCTGCTGATAGTAGTAGGGCTGAGGTGCGACTGGGGGGGCATAAGCGGGAGTCGCATGACCAAAGCACTGAGGAGGACATGAGGGTCCATGGTGATGGTGATGTGTCATGGGAGCATATGAGTTGGTGGCCCAAGACTGTGAGGTGGCCCGCGAAAGGTCAGGGCCCGGGGTAGGATGTGCTATGGAAAAGGGTTGAGGATGCGAAGAAACACGACCAATGATGCCGTCTGCAGCGTGGTATGCCCCCGGTGCATCATGCTGGGAGGACTCGCTGCGAGGGGCGTTAGGTATAATGGTATAAAGGTAACCCGACTGGGCATAAATGAGGTCGAACTGCTGTGCCTTAAGGATGGCCTCTTCTTCAGACTGGGGTCTTTCTAATGCTACATCCTTAGCAATAACAGGGAGAAGGGATTTGAGGAACCAATCTAGGAAGATACAGTCGTCTAATTTAATCTTGCATAAGCTACGGTGTCGACGCCATTCATGGATGTGGTCCGTGATATGGGTAGCCGTGTTTTGTCTGCAGGATAGGAGGATCTCAACGCCCGCGTCATAGTGGACAGGCAAATGGAAGAATTGCAGGAAGGTCGAGGCAAGGGAAGCAAAGGTGGCATGGGTCCCATGAGGTTGCTCGATATACCACTTAGCTGCAAAGCCAATGAAGGTGCGCTGTAAGAGACGGAGGCGAACAGAGTCATCCACTATGGAGTTAGAGGAACACCATAGGTGGAAAGACATGATATGGTTTTGTGGGTCCTCACTGGCCTTGCCCTCGAACTTAGGGATGTCAGAGGGGAGCTTGGTAGGCATATGAGGCCACGTAGGGTCGTGTCGAATAGGGTCGTTGTTCAATCTGGCAAGGTCAGGTAGGTTGAGGCTAGCCATGAATGGAAAACTGGAAGAAGGATGTGACACAGTAGTGGGTTGGACCAAGTTGGGGCCAATGCCCCCAAGTGGAGGGACAGTATCTGGGATGGTGCCCCCAAGTGGGGGGACTAAGGTGGTGGAGGATGGTCCAGCACCACCATGGGTTGTGTGAGCCACTAATGTAGTGGTGGTATGTAGGCCAGCTATGGGAATAGGAATGGTAACCGGGATGGTGGATGTGGCCCCCATCGAGGGCATTCCTAGAGCAGGTGTGGTAACTGGTGTAGTGGTGGATGTGCCACCAATGGTCCCTATAGAGAAAGGAGTGGAAGTCGCGCCAGCCATGGGGCTAGTAGGGGCAGTGTAAATAGGGTTCTCAGACTCTTCTTCAAAATCAGAGGTAAAGTAAGGAGCGTCAATATCTGGTGACGGAGTCCTATGTCGCTGACGAGTGGAGTCAAGTGACAAGGCTCTAAATCTGTGATGAGTGGTATCAACGGATAATGATCGGAATCTATGACGTGTGGTGTCAAGAGAACCGTGCTGTGGGGGCTCGCCCCTGAGGTGCCGAGAATGTCTCGGGGACTCAATGGTGACGGATGGTGTCAAATCTCTGTGGGTTGAGGTGAGTAGAAAAACAGCTCAAAAAAGCTTAATGCAACCGAGTGTGCAGAAGGAGAGCTCAAAAACAAGGCACTCAGGCCAACAACCAACTCAAAACACCCACTGCAACAGCTGTGCTACAATAGGTGGAGTATCAACAAAGATGGTCAGAATACCAACAAGCAGCAGGTTTCCTAAAAAGAAAAAATGGTGGACTCACTAGACCAAAGGGAGGTAAAGGAGCATGCAAACACCTAACTAAAAGTATTCTGACTCAACTAAACATATCCTCTGCAAGGTGATGAAATCCAAGTCAGACAATATGAGTAGGAAAGCCAAGTGGCTATGATATCCCCCTACCGGGAGGGACACCGGGTAGCCAATCCTAGAAGAATGGCAACTAAGATACCCCGTTCATGACACGTCCAGAAAGGTGAATCTTTCGTTTAGTTCGTTGACCGCAATACCCCTATACAGGGATATCCCGCGAACCGCGAAAGGTAGCCCTTCGGTTACTGAATGGAGTGCGGTATTCCACTCAGGCCTCCGGAACCAGTCTCCCGACTTCAACCCTCCTAAGGGAGAGGCCCTCTGATAAACTGGTCGTGACCGTGCCAAAAAGTACTAGGGGATTTTGGTTCCCTATTTGGACAACAACTATGTCTCAAGTGAAAGTAACCGAGGGGTGTTATTGGAAGCCTATCCCCCCGATCCTACCTAACTGCAATGATTCTTTTGTGTTCCCCAAGTGGGGTTAGAATGTTGGTTCAGTTAGGTACTTTTTAAGGCTCACTTGATTTATGTGACAGAGTGTGTGCTCGTGAGGTTATGAACCCAAAATAGAAGTGCCACAAGGGGGGCAACTTCTAACTATCAATAATGCTGGAATTGAAACTTTAACTTGCAAAATTTTTTGAATTAAAAATACTAAAATTTTAAAAAGATTCTGTAAAGGGAACAGAAATTATGTTGCAGAAAGGCTGTAAGGAAGTGAGCTGCAGGTAGGACAGGGGGCTGTTCAGATGCAAAAAATATTGCAGCAAAAGGGGCTGGGCTCAAAACAGGAAAAATGCAGAAATCAGACCGCGGGTCTGTGGCGAAACAGAACAGGCAGACCGCGGGTTTGAGGGCAACAGTGGCGGTCAGGTCGCGGCTTTCGGGCCAACAGACGCAGTCGGGACGCAGAAAATAGGGAAAAAGACGTAGTCGGGTCGCGGCAAAAGGGCTAACAGACGCAGTTGGGACGCCCGAAAGAGGCAAAGAGCCGCAGTCGGGACACGGGAAAATGGCCGACAGGCGCAGTCAGATCGCAGCAAACAGGCGGATTAGCCGCGGCCAGATCGCAGGTAACAGACTTGAATCCGCCGGCAGGGCGTCGGAAACCGTCTGAGAGCCGCGGTCGGGTTGCAGGTAAAGGCCTGAAAGACGCGGTCGGGACGCGACTGCAGAGGGAAAAAGCGCGGTGTGCGGCGGCCGAAAGGGACAGCTGAAAAGAAAAAAAAAAAAAAATTAAAAACGAAACCAGAAATTCAAAATCTAGGGGAGTCGCCAAAACTGTAGCTAGGGTTTTACCCCTAGCTTGTGCAAATGAGCACCTACTAAGGAGAATGGACTCCTTAGTAGCAGTTCAGTAAATGTAAATAATTAAGCTAAAACAGAAATTAAATTACTTCTAAAACATGTATGAAACATAAACAACAAATTTAAAGAATGGCTTTTTGTATTGATATTACCTTCAATGTGAAGGCTTGATGAAGCTCTTTGCAATGTCCAAGAGGATGCTCCAAGCTCCAATATGCTCCTTCTCTTTCTCCAATGGTGGGAATGGGCCAAAGGTGGCTCTCAAGGTGAAAGTAGTTCAATGGTGAACTAGGGTTTCGAGAGAGATTTTGGCAGAGTAAGGGTGCTTGTGATTGTGGATATGGAATAAGGGATCTCCATCACCTATTTATAGTTTTTTGGTGGTGGAGTGCTGACCCATGGTTTTGGGAAACACATGGTTTTGGGCAGCTGCATAGGGTTTTTTCCTCCTTTTCCTCATTATTTTATATTTTTTATTCCCTTTTTAGGGGATTTTTGCTACTTTTGGAGGAAAAAGGGGTTTTTTAGCCTTTTTAGGCTATTTTGAGGGTTTTGTGGCCTTTTGGAGGCATTTTAGGCCTTTTGGAGGCTTTTTAATGGGATTTTTTTGGGAAATATGGTAGGAAAATGGACAAAAGAGCCATGTAATGTGGTAGATGAGGTAGTGAACACTTTTTGGGTGTTAACAACATGCTTTAAAGAATTGTCTCCTCCATCTCTAACCTTCAACCAACTACCATCCTTTTCCAAAACAACCCTTCCATCCTCGAGATCTATAGGATTCACCCTTGGACTTACTAGGTCCATAACCACTTCATATACAACACCTAAAATAATTTGATTATCCTAAATTAATCCATTTGAAATAGGACCCTCACCACATATATAATGACTAGTCTATCACGATCCACAACACTCATCTATGGATCATAGTGTTAATTGCATGTTAAGTTGAATGGTTATTATTTCACAAATGTGTCTTAAGCAATTACACACAACATATCCTAAATGTTTATGGTTTATTGAAATAATGTTTACAATCATCTAATCATTTACATTCTAGAAGTTACCAAACCTATACAAGTGGTTTACTGATTTTATTTCCAACACATCTTTTTATATTTATATGCTCATGGATCATATGGCAAAACATTTAATTAATTAAGTTTGTGAAGATAAGATTTCATCCATCTTTATTGAAGTGATTCAAATCACTACAACTTAGTTGGACACTTAATAGATTGGGTGACACCCTTTTGCAAATATTTTACTCTCTCCAAGAGGGTCTCATTCAATAATCACTCGTAAACTAATAACTATAACCTTGGCATTATTAGATAATATCATTTGCGGATGATTTTGGGAAATAAGCCAACATGTTTTAATGTGAATTTTGATTCTACAACATTATAGTTCATTGTTGATTTAAGTTTTGTGAATATCTTTATTTATCCATGAATGATCTTTCATTTCACACATGAGCAAATATTTATTCTGAAAGGTGTCTATTTGATTAATCCGCTTGCAACTTTCTGAATTAAGCACTCACATGGGACTTTAACTTAATGGAAAACACATCTTAATCTTCAAACAAGTTTGAAATCCTAAGACCTTTTCTCCAACCTTGATCTAGAAGCCTCCCTTGGCCTTTAAAGTAGGCCTAAAAGTTGGGAAAATCTTTGCTGAGGTGACAGTGGCAATCATCTTCGGAAGTCGCACTTGTAGCATTAGAGGATTAGGACTTTGCCACTTGGGTGTGAAAACAAGATGTAACAGGATGCACTATCATTTATGGATGAGAAAGATAGGGAGCGCATGCATGTGCCATCCTCCATTAATTTCCAGTTTAGATGTTTTTCCTAAATTAGCATTTCAGTTTTAATTCTTCATTTTTTGCTTTATTTAGTTTTGCATGCACAGTGAGAGAGTGCAGTTCCCTAGGCACTCATATGTGAGGATTATAGTCTAAGTTAATGGGGGAAGATCTCTAGGAGGATACATGATTGCATGCCTCAGATAATCCCAGTACAGGTCACTTAGTGGGCCCATTTATCCATGCAAACAAGGAACTCTAGAGTTAGAGTCTTATACTCTTAGGATACCCAAACCCTAGCACTAAACCATCATCTTCATCCTCACCATCACCATCAATGTCTTCATCATCACCACCATCTTCATCATCATCATTAACTCTAACTCTAACCCTAATTCAATTTCCTTCTATAACTCTAGCTCTAACCCTCACCCAAACCCTATAACTAAGCCATCTTCTTCATCCTCACCATCACCATCACCATCACCATCACCATCACCATCACCATCATGTCTTCATCATCAACACCATCTTCATCATCATTGTTAACTCTAACTCTAACCCTAATTCAATTTCCTTCTATAACTCTATCCCTAACCCTCACCCAAACTCTGGCACTAAACCATCTTCTTCATCCTCACCATCAACGTCTTCATCATCACCACCATCTTCATCATCATCATTAACTCTAACTCTAACCCTAATTCAATTTCCTTCTATAACTCTATCCCTAACCCTCACCCAAACCCTAGCACTAAACCATCTTCTTCATCATCACCATCACCATCACCATCAATGTCTTCATCATCACCACCATCTTCATCATCATCATTAACTCTAACTCTAACCCTAATTCAATTTCCTTCTATGACTCTAGCTCTAACCTTCACCCAAGCCCTAGCACTAAGCCATCTTCTTCATCATCACCATCACCATCACCATCATTATCATGTCTTCATCATCATTGTTAACTCTAACTCTAACCCTAATTCAATTTCCTTCTATAAATCTAGCCCTAGCCCTCACCCAAACCCTAGCACTAAACCATCTTCTTCATCCTCACAATCACCATCAACGTCTTTATCATCACCACTATCTTCGGCATCATCATTAACTCTAACTCTAACCCTAATTCAATTTCCTTCTATAACTCTAGCCCTAACCCTCACCCAAACCCTAGCACTAAGCCATCTTCTTCATCCTCACCATCACCATCACCATCACCATCACTATCATCATCATGTTTTCATCATCATCACCATCTTCATCATCATTGTTAACTCTAACTCTAACCCTAATTCAATTTCCTTCTATAACTCTAGCCCTAACCCTCAACCAAACCTTAGCACTAAACCATCTTCTTCATCCTCACCATCACCATCAACGTCTTCATCATCACCACCATCTTCATCATCATCATTAACTCTAACTCTAACCCTAATTCAATTTCCTTCTAAAACTATAGCCCTAACCCTCACTCAAACCCTAGCACTAAACCATCTTCTTCATCCTCGCCATCACCATCACCATCATCATCAACGTCTTCATCATCACCACCATCTTCATCATCATCATTAACTCTAACTCTAACCCTAATTCAATTTCCTTCTATAACTCTAGACCTAACCCTCACCCAAACCCTAGCACTAAGCCATCTTCTTCATCATCGCCATCACCATCACCATCACCATCAATGTCTTCATCATCACCACCATCTTCATAATCATCATTAACTCTAACTCTAACCCTAATTCAATTTCCTTCTATAACTCTATCCCTAACCCTCACCCAAACCCTGGCACTAAACCATCTTCTTCATCATCACCATCACCATCACCATCACCATCACCATCACCATCAACGTCTTCATCATCACCACCATCTTCATCATCATCATTAACTCTAACTCTAACCCTAATTCAATTTCCTTCTATAACTCTAGCCCTAACCCTCACCCAAACCCTAGCACTAAACCACCTTCTTCATCATCACCATCACCATCGCCATCACCATCACCATCATCATCAACGTCTTCATCATCACCACCATCTCCATCATCGTCATTAGCTCTAACTCTAACCCTAACTCTAACTCTAACTCTAACTCTAACTCTAACTCTAGGTTCCTCATCAACATCTCCATCATCATCATATTCATCACCATCACCATCACCATCACCATCACCATCACCATCAACGTCTTCATCATCATCACCATCATCATCATCATACATGCCCGGTGGAGGATTTTCCAAAGTTGACCCCCACGTGCAAGAATTGCACACTCCCTCACTGAGCAAAAACCTAGTTTCTAATATGGACGTACAAGATGACACTGGGGCCACGAGACCAGAGGAGAGGGGCACCCCTGGCACTATCCTGGTGTCTTGAATCCAACGGAGTCGACGGTTCGTCGATCGGAGCCACGGTCGTCATTCTATGGCTTGTTCCGTCTCGCATCCAAAAGGCCTTCAGGGACACCTGCTGGATACCTACCGGGGGCATAGGACTCCAACTGTGCAACAAAACCAGATTCTGAGGGGTCCTGCGGGTGTGTCTAGGCAGGTTCCGGCTGGGAACGCTAGCCATACCTGCTCGGTGGAGGATTTTCCAAAGTTGACCCCCGTGTGCAAAAATTGCACACTCCCTCACTGAGCAAAACCCTAGTTTCCAATATGGATGTAAAATATGACACCGGGGCCACGAGACCAGAGGAGAGGGGAACCCCTGGCACTATCCTGGTGTCCTAAATCCAACGGAATCGACGGTTCGTCGATCAGAGCCACGGTCGTCATTCTATGGCTCGTTCTGTCTCGCGTCCAAAAGGCCTTCAGGGACACCTACTGGATACCTGTCGGGCACATAGAAGTCCAACCGTGTAACAAAACTGGGTTTCGAGGAGTCATGCAGGTGTGTCTAGGCACGTTTCATCTGAGAACGCTAGCCATACCTTCCCGGTTGACGATTTTCCAAAGTTGACCCCCGTGTGCAAAAATTGCACACTCCCTTACTGAGCAAAACCCTAGTTTCCAAGATGGACGTACAAGATGACACTGGGGCCATGGGACCGGAGGAGAGGGGCACCCTTGGCACTATCCCGACATCCTGAATCCAATGGAGTCGACGGTTCGTCAATCCGAGCCATGGTCGTCATTCTATGGCTCGTTCTGTCTCGCATCCAAAAGGACTTCAGGGACACCTACTAGATACCTGTCGGCGGCATAGAAGTCCAATTGTGCTCAGTAAAGGAGTGTGCAATTTTTGCACACGGGGGTCGACTTTGAAAAATCATCCACCAGGCATGTATGATGATGATGATGGTGATGATGATGAAGACGTTGATGATGATGGCGATGGTGATGGTGATGGTGATGGTGATGAAGATGATGATGATGAAGAAGATGATGATGATGGAGACGTTGATGAGGAACCTAGAGTTAGAGTTAGAGTTAGAGTTAGAGTTAGGGTTAGATTTAACATTAATGATGATGATGGAGATGGTGGTGATGATGAAGACATTGATGATAATGGTGGTGGTGATGGCGATGGTGATGGTGATGATGAAGAAGGTGGTTTAGTGCTAGGGTTTGGGTGAGGGTTAGGGATAGAGTTATAGAAGGAAATTGAATTAGGGTTAGAGTTAGAGTTAATGATGATGATGAAGATGGTGGTGATGATGAAAACGTTGATGGTGATGGTGATGGTGAAGAAGATGGTTTAGGTGAGGGTTAGGGCTAGAGTTATAGAAGGAAATTGAATTAGGGTTAGAGTTAGAGTTAATGATGATGATGAAGATGGTGGTGATGATGAAGACGTTGATGGTGATGGTGATGGTGATGAAGATGGCTTAGTGCTAGGGTTTGGGTGAGGGTTAGGTCTAGAGTTATAGAAGGAAATTGAATTAGGGTTAGAGTTAGAGTTAATGATGATGATGAAGATGGTGGTGATGATGAAGACGTTGATGATGATGGTGATGGTGATGGTGAGGATGAAGAAGATGGTTTAGTGCTAGGGTTTGGGTGAGGGTTAGGGCTAGAGTTATAGAAGGAAATTGAATTAGGGTTAGAGTTAGAGATAATGATGACGATGAAGATGGTGGTGACGATGAAGATGGTGGTGACGATGAAGACGTTGATGGTGATGGTGATGGTGATGAAGATGATGATGATGATGATGATGATGATGATGATGATGGACACGTGGGGTGGGAGGTCGACCTCCAAAAACTCAAGCACTGACATGGGTGAGGTAGGTCTAAAGCCTCCCTCAAAGACATTTCCAACCATTAGGTGACAATGATGAACATGTTAGTGCTACTCAATTAGATGATGAAGATGGTGATGATGATGAAGACGTTGATGATGATGGTGATGGTGATGAAGATGATGATGATGACGATGAAGAAACTGTGATGATGATGGTGATGGTGATGATGATGGTGATGAAGATGATGATGATGAAGAAGATGATGATGATGGAGATGTTGATGAGGAGCCTAGAGATGATGTTGATGATGATGATTACAAGTCCCTCTAAGTGGTTATCTATAGGAATAAAGCATCAATCTCCAACCATAAATGAGCATGTTTTAAAATAAATTGATGGGATACATATCTAAGAGTCTAGAAGATCTCTATTCATTTTTCCATCAAATTTGGTCAAGTAGATTCTAGTATCTAGTTAAAATATATTAGTGGAAACCCTAGGTTGATGACACGATGCTTGGATAAGGGCAAAAACCCAAAATCTAGCTAGATTTGGGTGAGCATTGAGCATGGGGAACCAAATCTATGAATATGTGTATTGTTAAATATAATTTTGTTGGGTGAAGCCAATAACCAACATAATCATCATAATATAATATTTTTTTGGGTTGGGGATATACCTCAAGGTACCCAAAGCATGAAAAAGGTTTGGGTGGACACAAAATTTAAGAGAGAGAAACTAAAGAGATATTTGATTGATAAGGAATTTCACAGTTCCCCAATGCTTTTCTCAAGTATAGATCTCAAAAATACCACCCTTCTATCCATACATGGATTCCTAGAAGGTTTCATCTACCAAGTTAAATTTTCAAGACCATTGTAATAGATTATGTACTTCAAAAAATTTCCTAAAACCTAGTTAATTCTAATCTTGAGAACCTATCAAAATCGCTATCTTCAAATGCTACAAACATAAATAGATATATTTAAGAAAATACTAACTCAAATTTGATCCAAATCACATCACCATTTTATTCAACATAAAAGAGAAGCATGGAATAGTTTAAAACATATAGGAAAAATAAAAAGCATAGGCAAAGAGATGTATGTATGTATGTATCAACAAAAAATGCATGTACCAACGAAATAACATAAAACTACACATACCTCGATGTAGAACATAACATTCTTTGATGCAATTCTTTTTCTTATGCAAAGTTGACTGGCCTCATTCAATAAATCCATCTAGATCCTCTCTGTTGCTAATTGTCTCCATCAATCTCTCTTGCTTTGAATGAGGCAGGTAGTAGCATACCTTGGTTGAGCTCTTGCTTGACATTGTCTGAAGATGGATGTTTGTGTCAACGATCAAGTTTGTGAAGTGATACACCACTGAACCCGGTTTGTAATCCATGAATACATGCCCACTAGTCTTCCTTGACTTTCCATCTAGTGTAAGATATTCCCCCTTAACCACCATCGAGCCAATAGAAAATTCAATGCCTTCATCATCGATCAATGATGCGTATAGGGTTTGCTTACCTTGGATGCACCATGCCAACCAATAATCCGTGCCCCATTCATTGCCTTTCGGGGAAACAACTATGTATATGTGTCCTGGTTGTACAAGATTTGAGATATGGTCGTAGTCTGTCGAAATAGCTGATTGACCCTCCTCTAACTGGGTTGTTTCAACAACTGCACATTGGTCTACTGCAAGTGACACATGATCCCATTCATCAACCCACTCCATGCATTTGCATTCATCCCATTCGCCACTACTGCAAGGGCTGTAAAAGCATGCAAGATTTTCGTCCATATTTCAAATAAGGGGTTGTTTGAGCTTCGAACTGAATGAAATCCACGTGTTCCTTGTACTGTGTCGCAACTATAGGAACGTGATCAGTCTATGTCAATCACTGCAAAAAATTTCTTACCACACGTCCTGCCGCTGATGATGTTTGTTGATCTCTTGCTCGGTCTAAAAATGTTGCAGAGCACCATTGAACTATTGATTCTGCATCTCGGATATGAGGTTCCCTGTCAAACCTCATCTCTTCCCTTCGTAGTGTGGTCTTGATGCATGCACCAGCCCCATCATGCTCGCCTTTGTCGTTCCCGGTCTCAAAATAGTTCCAGATATGTGGAACATTATAAGTCTTATGCAAAGTACTCATCCATTGGAATACTCGAGCATTTTTGAACTGGCCCGCACAACCATCCGACCATATCCAATGCTGATCCATCTGTATATCTCTCTCCTTCAACTGATCATAGAAAATTCAAAAACAATGTTGCACATAATGCAGATCATGGGTTCTATCATCACTTATGTAAAAGTTTGTCTCCTTCAGTATTATCCTCTTGTCATTGCTTCTCTCTAGCCCATGCCTATACATAATATGTACCATGCTATTGACTTGGTCTGAATGGTAGTATTGACTCTGGATTTCATTTTGTGGCTGGAGGGTGTAATTTTCTGCAAAATCCACAATTGACACTATGGTTCCAATGGGAAATGTGTCCCTGCATTTTCTATACTGCTCATCTTGCCATCGCACTACATGCACATGTTGAACATATTGCTCTGTTTTCTCATAGAACTCCATCAAGAAGTCACATACTGGTACCTGGTACCATGGAAACAAGGGAAATATTACAATGTGGCCTTTGGAAAAATGTATATGCCATAAATTGAACATGTAATATGAAAAATATGCAATATTCATTTGTACCCGTGACTTCACTAATGCAATATTTTTACTTTCTCTGACTCAGTCTCATTGATAGGTCACATAATTGAAGCTCTGCATCTCCACGCCCATCATGCCAAATTCATGCTCCTTGCTTTCATGAATGCAACGGTTCAAAAGAGAAAACCCACTACACCTAGAACATGTCCCATATAGACACGATTTTTCATAATACTTTTGTCCTTCGAGCCTTGGACACATGATGTTGTGGATAAAGTCTCTTGATGCATTCGATGGTAGTATGGATTCATTGCAGCCCTGCACAATTTTAGTATGCAAATCACAAAATATATGTTTATATGTGTCATAATAATATTCATATTCTACGTGGTATCTACAACAACAAGTGTTCCGATCAATGCATATACGAACGTACCATGGTTTTCATTTCTCAAAGAACCTTTGGCCCAAGTTCAATTGTGTGTGCTTGTTCGTGAATCTCTCATAGAGTTCAGTCTATGTGGTGTCAAGGAAGTGTTTAACATGGGGTTCACGTTCAGTAGAACCTTTTTTTAGCACGTCTCTTTGGTTTGATGAAGGTCTAGTATGATCATGCCAAAAATTTTGTACTAACCCCTTAACGGCATCAATTAGCTTCCTATATGCACGAGGCAACCTACCAACAAAAGCCCAACAATCATTTCCACCTGGAGTGTCAATATTTTCTCTTATAAGAGAGTACTTTTTAATAGTTTTTCTATTTAATTTGAGTATGTGAGAAGTGTGTGGTAGCAGGCGACGTTGCCTTGTGGACTTGCTTACAATTGATTCCGCTAAAACAAGACGAGCTGCACAAAGATATTTTGTACGAGACGTCTTCCCAATTGCATTAAATGCAGATTGGAGATTTCTAACAATATGACTCTTGGCCTCTGAACTTTTAACCATCTTTATGCCCAAAATTCTCCTAACAACAGCTAAAGAACATGACTTTAACAAACATAGCAATAATTGACATTTACCTGCATCACCTTTGGATTCAAAATATTCTTTGACAATTTTGTTGCATTGCCATTCGATAGTGCGTTTTGGCAGCTTGACTTCAAGCCACGACATAGCACTCTCATCCACATGAATACGTCTAGAAGTTCTTCTTCTTGCACTGGACAATCGAGGTAGGGAGGGTGGACATGAGACATGAATACTGGAGCTTGTTTGTTGTGGTGCTTCGTTCATATATTGGGCCATAATGGGAGTGTGGTCGACATGGTTGTGGTCTTCTTGGGGAGAATTCAAATTAAGCAAGGCTTGTATGTCCATCTCTACACACGCAGCATCTCCCAAAATTCTTGTGTTGTGAGGAACTTCAGAATGACTCGTTGATGGATTATTGGTTGGAGATTGTGTTGATGTTGGAATTTGAGTTAGGTCTGTTGGACGCGACCGCTTTACCCGTGGTTCTGAACAAGAGGTTTTCGTGTCAACAACTGTGTTAGGATCAGTGGCAGGATCTGGGGCAATGATAGGACCATGTCTCAATCTTTCCATTCCCAACTTGGCCTTTTCTCTTAAGTCATTGACCTTTTCAATGGGAAGATTCCTTCTATTTTTTTTTTGCGTTTCGTGCGTTTCCCATCTCCAAAAGTCTCTTTAACATAACTATCAGGCCTACTCATGCAAAAGAAACAACAAATAATATATTATTTCCATTATACAATGAACTTGACATATTGCAACATAGCTTACCACTTTACAAATTAACATATACAACTACAGACTATGTTGGTTTATTTGTGTTCGAATAAACATCATTATCCCTTACAATTCCAATCAATATAGATGATGGTTGTTCAAGTGTAGAGAGGATAAACTAGTGTCTTTCCTAGCCATGAATTCATAAAAATTATGGTAGTAACACCCTACAACAGAGATGGCTAGAGATGCATTGGGAATAGTTTGATAGTTTTTCTACATCAAATAAGGTAACCTTAATTAGTTGCATTTTTTGCTTTCTCCCTTAATGTTATCAATTCTAAATTTTGCACCTAGTTTGATTACTTTGTCTTCATAGTGGAATGGTATATCCTTCCATTTGAGGCAATGTCCTTTACCATCATAAATTACTAGGTTATATAACACCTTAAGGAGTTGAAGAAACAACAACAAACTATTTGCTTATCTATAAACCTTGAGATGATAGAATGTGATTTTGAGTTTAAAATACCCATGGTTGAATTCAACAATGCATCACAATAGAATGAATGTATACCTTGTATTGTGCAAAACCTTAAGGAGAATGCAAAGGTTCCTAACAAGGATCATGGTCTTGGGAAGGGTGATTAGGGGGAATATAATTTGACCTTTCAATGTGCAATATCTAGGGTGGGGAGGTATTGGAGAGTGGGGAACTAGGGACTATACCAACAATGATCATGTTGAATAGAGCATGAAGTGGGAAAGTCTTGGTTTTTGGAAAAAAAAATCATTATTAAAGGTGAGGAGATATTGTAAGGATGGTAAATATGGATGAATACTATCATATTTGGATTCATAGAGAAAGGAAAGGTGCATATACTTACAGATATCCTCATTCCATACAATGGTATTGAATAATAAATGAGAGAGTTGAGGTTTTGTGGATGAGTTGAAGTGATATTTTTAGTCATGTTTAGTGAGTGTGTAGTATTTTTTGCTAGCATAATATGAGGTGAAAAGAACCAAATTAACTTGGGAACTAATTACACAATGAGGAGGTTGCATACTTCATCTTGTCTAGTGTTCATATGAGTTTTTTTAGATGTGAAATTGAGAAATATTCTTGTCAAATTCATTGGTGTCTATGCATGGATATTGTTGTGGGCATATGATAAAAACAAAAAGGCATGGGCTCATCTCAAATCTTGTGAATGAAAAGACTTATTTACAATTCACCATACCTCTATAGAAATGATCTCCACTTGCAATGGAAACTGGTAGCTTGAATGAATCCACTAGATTCCAAGACCACTGAAGATATTTGTTAGATTCCAAGGGTGATTTTGTGTCCAATAGATCAAAGAGTGTCCAAAATATCAATGATTGTGATCCAATAAGAAACCTGTGAGAGCTTGAAACCCATGGAAGAAGTGAAACCCATGTTTTTGGTGGAATTCCCGAGAAGAAGAGAACTCAGTTTTGTTTTTAACTAGTAACAGGGATGCACACACGTGCTTAAATGCACGCATGCGTGTTTTTCGTGCGTACACATCAGAAGCATGCATGCGCCCAAAACCCGTGCACGCGCCCCTGTATAACATTTACACCATTTATTCTCTAATGTTTACACCATTTAATGCCAAACCTTCCCCCACTTCAAAAATATTTGCATAAATTGGACTCGGTGATGAAGTTTGAAGGGTGGGTCTTAATTTTTATTTGAAGGGCTTACTCTTTGCGTCTTGACACATTTGATAATTTATGGTTGTCTATGCGCCTTGACCCAATTGATATTGTAAGGTGAGGATGTGCATGCATAATAATCCTTATTTATGACTAGGCGATGAGGATTTACATGGAAGATGATGTAAAGACATGTTATTTTTATACGTATTTTGATGGCAAGTGTCGAAGAGAAACGTGGTGATAAACCACATATGTTTGGAAGGACGGAGGGAGGTTGCATGATCATGATCATGCCACCCATCAAATTGAAGACAATTCCTGAGCCAAAAATTGTTTTTTTTAAATTTTATTAATAACCATTGTGGTACTTTGGTCCAAATGTTTTTTCTAACTCATTGTTTCTCCATATTGTGTTCCTACTGCCACCTCTCTATATCAATGGATAAAATCAACCTCTGATTGGTTTGTGGTTATAGTTGCATGCCATTATTTGTAGTTGCATGCCATTGAGTGTTGTTTAGAGTTTTCGTGAGTCTGTGGCATTCATGCAATAAATGAAGTCTTGTAGAGGAGGACTCATCAAAGAGGCAATTTGAATTTCATTTTGACAAAAAACATATTTTGTAAAGATCAAATGCCATGAATGCATCCTCGGCCTACCATGCAAGACCGTGGATATGTTGAAAAGCATTGAACATCATCGAATAATGAAAACAGGTTCCTCGAGATCTTATTGAAGCATATTGAGCTCAATTGAATTCCACTTGGGCCTTAATTGAAAATTCTAGACTTCATGTGTCATCAATAACACATAGAATCCATGACACTATCCCTCTACAAGGAGCCTCCTCCTCCTCCTCCTCCTCATCATCATCATAGTCATCTTCGTCATCATCAGCATCATCATCATCATCCTCATCATCATCATCCTCACCATCGTCATCATCCTCGTCGTCATCTTCATGTCCATCATCATCATCATCGTTATCACCCACTTCATCATCATCCTCATCCTCCTCCTCCTCCTCCTCATCATCATCTTGGTCATCATCTTCATCTTCATTTTCATACTCATCGGCATCATCATCATCCATCATCTTCATCATCATCATCATCATCTTCTTCATCATCATCATTGATAATGATGATGATGACGAAGATGATGATGATGATGATGATGATGATGATGAAGATGATGGATGATGATGAAGATGAGTACGAAGATGAAGATGATAATGTTGATGATGACGAATATGATCATCATCATCATCCTCCTCCTCCTCATCATCATCATCTTGGTCATCATCTTCATCATCAACAGCATCATCATCGACATCATCATCATACATCATCTTCATCTTCATCATCATCATCATCATCTTCGTCATCGTCATCAATCGTCATCGTCATCATCATTTTGATCTTTGTACTCATCTTCGTCATCATCATCATTGATGATGATGATGATGAAGATGAGTACAAAGATCAAAATGATGATGTTGATGATGACGAATATGATCCTCCTCCTCCTCCTCCTCCTCCTCCTCCTCCTCCTCATCATCATCATAATCATCTTCGTCATCATCGGCATCCTCCTCCTCCTCCTCCTCCTCATCATCATCATAATCATCTTCGTCATCATCGACGTCATCATCATCATCATCATTCTCATCACTGTCATCATCCTCATCATCATCATCATCTCAATCATCATCACCATCGTTATCACCCACTTCCTCACAACATCCTCATCCTCATCATCTTCATCATCATCTTGGTCATCATCTTCATCATCAACATCATCATCATCGTCATCATCATCATCAACATCATCATCATCATCATCTTCATCATCATCATCTTCTTCATCATCATCATTGATAATGGTGATGATTACGAATATGATGATGATGATGATGATGAAGATGATGGATGATGATGAATATGAGTACGAAGATGAAGATGATGATGCTGCTGATGATGAATATGATCATCATCATCACCCTCAACATCCTCATCCTCATCATCATCATAATCATCTGTCATCAACAACATCATCATCATCATCTTCATCATCATCATCCTCATCATCATCCTCATCATCGTCATCATCCTCATCATCATCATCATATTCATCATCATTATCATCATTATCACCCAATTCCTCATCATCATCCCCAACCTCATCATCATCATCATCATCATCATCTTGGCCATCATCTTCATCATCAACATCATCATCGTCATCATCATCATCAACGTCATCATTATCAACTACATCATCATCCATCATCTTCGTCATCATCATCATCATCATCATTATCAATGATGACATCATCATCATCATCTTCATCATCATCATCATCATCATCTTCGTCATCATCATCATTATCAATGATGATGATGATGAAGATGATGGATGATGATGGAGATGAGTACGAATATGAAGAAGATGATGTTGATGATCATAATCATCATCGTTATCACCCACTTCCTCATCACCATACTCATCGTCGTCATCATCATCATCATCGTTATCACCCACTTGCTCATCATCATCCTCATCCTCATCATCATCATCATCATCATGACGAAGATGATGATGATGATGATGATGATGAAGATGATGGATGATGATGAAGATGAGTACGAAGATGAAGATGATGATGTTGATGATGATGAATATGATCCTCCTCCTCCTCCTCCTCCTCATCATCATCATAATCATATTCGTCATCATCATAATCATCTTCATCATCGTCATCGACATCATCGTCATCATCCTCGTCATCATCATGATCTATATCATCATCAACATCGTTATCACCCATTTCCCCGTCATCATCCCCATCCTCCTCCTCCTCCTCCTCCTCCTCATCATCATCTTGGCCATCATCTTCATCATCAACATCATCATCATCCTCATCATCAACGTCATCATCATCATCTTCATCATCATCCATCATCTTCGTCATCATCATCATCATCATCATCTTCGTCATCATCATCATTATCAATGATGACATCATCATCATCATCTTTGTCATCATCATCATTATCAATGATGATGATGATGGAGACGATGGATGATGATGCAGATGAGTACGAAGATGAAGATGATGATGCTGATGATGACGAATATGATTATCATCATCATCATCATCATCATCGTTATCACCCACTTCCTCATCCTCATCCTCATCCTCATCCTCATCCCCATCATCATCCTCATCATCCTCATCATCATCATCTTGGACATCATCATCATTGTCATCATCATCATCTCCATCATCATCATCATTGTCATCACCCTCTTCCTCATCACCATCTTCATCATCAACATCATCATCATCATCTTCATCTTCATCATCTTCATCCTTTCAATATGATTTTTGTATGGATGCATATGTGCTTGAGCTATGGTTTGGTCCGATTTTACTAAATAGCTGAAGAGAATAATAATCATTCCTTAAAACCACTTAAACTAAACTTAATTCACTTAAATATTTTTATTTTTTTATAATTTATAAAATTATATTATTTTCTTAATACTAAAAAACTATATATAAATTTAATTCAATTCAATTTAAAACATTACTAATTATTAAAAAATATATAATTTATAAAATTATTTAATCACTATGACAAATTTCAAACTTAATTAAAAACAACGCGCACGCGCCATTGTGTGCGTACGCGCTATTTAAATCAATGCGCACGTGCCATTTTAATTTTTAAGTTTTGGCGGGTAATTCGTTTCCCACCAACGTGGTGGATGACTTGGTTGCTATGGTTTTAGGTTCAGGTTGCCAAAATACATATAATACTATAAAAAAATACATCTTATAACAAAATACATTTTTATCTATAACTTCTTCTGTTTCGAGCATGATTCTGCGTATGCTACACTAGTCCACTGCTAATGAAATTGCACACACTTGTAGAACTATGTGTGCACATTCCAAATATGTAATTTTTTATTAAATCTATTATTTGCTCCTATTTTTTAGTTAATTTCAATTGCACTAACGTCAATCTTACACAAAAAGTAGGTTATTTCTTTTGTCTATAACTTTTTATTGGCTCACCTATTTTGAAAACGGAAAAGAACCCGCACAAGTACACACAAAAACCTACATCCTTAAAAAAACAATGTTGATTGATTATATTAAAACCATGATATCGAGGGCTAACGCTTGGCCTAGTCATTTTAGGGATGGGATGACTTCCTTAATTAAAAATAAAAATAAAAATAACTTAAATAAATATGGAAAAATAGTGCCGCACTAGAACGGCTTGTTATCTACGACTGTATATAATTTTTTAAACAAAAATCCACCATTTGAAAATTGAACCAGGAGGCTAACGTAAACATATTCATTATGTTTTCTTAAAAAAATAACATACCAACCTTAGGAGAACCCCATTTTTTGGGAGTTATACTTAATTTCCATAAATAATATTTATATATTCTGGAAGGTAATCCAATTGTCTATGTTTCATCTTCTTGCACCATATTCCAAAAAGTTGTGTAGGTAGCTCTAATATTGCTTTTTGACGTTCAAATTTCTGTTTTTCCAGAAGTCCATTGCAACTAACGCGTCATGAGTGGCCAACATTAGCTTGCACCAGCCCATATGATCTCAACACTTTAATCTTCTTATATGTTTGAAAAAATTCTACAAGAGCTTTAAACCCTTGAAGTTTCTCGAAGACCTCATCCTTGGTCTTTATGAAGTAGATCCAAGTCTTTTGAGATGAATCATCAATAAATGAAACAGAATAAATGTTACCTAATAGTGAAAATGAATTCATACCATATCTTTGAATGTATTAGTTTAAAAATATACCTTGATGTATTCTCACTACTTGGGAAAGTATTATTGGCATGATTTCCTAGTGCACAACCTTGTCAAGAATGAATGTATTAGTTTAAAAATATACCTTGATGTATTCTCACTACTTGGGAAAGTATTATTGGCATGATTTCCTAGTGCACAAACTTGTCTTCTTGATCGTGAAATTTGGCAATCCTTGCACCATGTCCTTCAAGATCATCCATGCTCTGTAGTGCAAGTGACCCAACTCTTGTGCCAAATCTTTCACAAGTTGTAATTTTCATGCACTAGGAATTTCACTAGATCCACTAACTATTTGTACAAGCCACCTTCTCTAATGCCTCTAGCCAAAACTCAACCAGGATCAAGGGATCTATTCAAATGATGACTAACTGATTGTCAAAGTCAACAATACATCCTAGCTCCACCATAAGTGAAACTGGAAATAAATTCTCAGTTAAACTAGGTACATATAAAATATCACCACTGAGCTCAGGAACATCACCCAAGGGCATCCCCAAATTTGATGGGTCCCATTCTTTTTACTGGATACATGGCATCATCATTAAGATCCACCTATATGCCTACCCCCTTCTCTTGAAATATATTAAAGACCTTCTCGTTGAAGGTCATATGGATGTTCCATTGTCTACATACCATCTGCAATAGACACGATGTTAGATGAAAGGCATAAGAACATAGAGAAGGTTGTCTCAAATTTGGATACAAGCTAAATCATTTTGGTAGAGGCTTTTGCACTCCGTGCAAACTGCTTTTGATTTTTTTTGTATTCCCTTCCCCTTTTTGTCTCAAGACACTAAGAAGCGTAGTGGCCAAGCTTAAAGACTTGATGTGGCTCAGGTCCTTCTTCCCTAATTTGAGGAACCTAAATCCTCTTTCTTTCCTTTTTGACCCTTCTTCACTCCTCCTTTCTTACTACATAATCATCATGTTAATGAGGGTTAGATTTTTCCCTTCCTCCTCTATACCTACAATAATCTTCAATCTTGTCTCCTCCCATAGCTTCTTAAAGGAGGGAAATGCATTTCGAGCATAGACACTCTGAACAAAATGTTACCAATAAGATGAAAACTCATTCATGGCTTTGGGTACTAACTCTTCACTCCGAACCTCTTCTCCAACTATTGCACACTAATCATGGAATTCATCAAGGAACTCTTGAACCTCGTCCAACTATTACACACTAATCATGGAATTCATCAAGGAACTCTTGAACTTGTTTTATCTAAAAACACATTTGTTGACTAAAACAATACTACCAATGACATGAAAAAACTTGCAACACTAGTAAAATCATTTATGTTTACCCTAATTAACTCAAAAAATTAAACAATACACACACTCTTAATTGTAATGAAACCCAAAAACACACAACTTGAGGGGACGTTGATTGCATTGGTTCCATATTCATATTCATATTGAGTAATGTGTTGTAAGCCTTGTAGCATTCAAAAGACTATTGACTAATCATTTTGTATATTAATATATGAGAATAGAAAGCCTCCATGACTCTAGAATTAGGGATACTAATGATTACCACCATAAAATAATATTAATTAAAAATATTAAACATAAGGTGCCAAGTTTTTAAATTTGTCTTCTCGCGAGGTTGTGCACTGAGTTGGATGATCCTCTGATTTTCCGTTCCAACCAAAAATTCGATTCTCAGCATATCGAATCGAAGACGGTTTTGAGCTTCCTACGCCTCTAGTTCGTCGTCTCCTCTTGGATCGGATCCAAGCTTTTACAGATTGTTTAGCTTTCAATTTTACGATACCTACTGCAATACATAAATCACAATTGCTGACGAGCAATACACAGCGTCGATGTTAGGTGGTCCAATTCTCGACAGAAAAATAAAACCAGCAAACAGCATTAAAATCTTAACATGCAACCAAATCTCTCTGAGAAAGAACACACCGTTTAAATTCATAGAGAATTTATAACACGCCGTTTAAATTCATAGAGAATCAAAATTATAAAGAAACCAATTCATTGGTGTTAAATGTCACTATACAGATCCCAGCCCACACTCAGTGTGATATATTACTGGCAGATCCCGATACAGAGGGGTTCTGTGTCTCGATCAAACAAGGGCTAATCTTTATTCGATTGTTCAAATAACAAATTCGCTGTAGCTTTACCCAAAACCCTCATAAATTTACCAAACCCTGCATCAGGAATCAACTTCAAATCTTCCCCTCGTCCTCGACCTTCCCGGAGCCGTGGCGCCGCAAGCCCCGGCCGAGATTACGCCTCTCGAACCCACCACCTCCGAGGGTTTTGTCCCCATTGTTTATGGGGACGGTGTCGACATAGAGAGCAGAGGACATTTCAATCTGGTGAATACGAATGGCTCCGAGTAGCCGCTCGGGAAGCTCTTCATCCGACTGGGACTCCACCATGAACGCCATGTCCACCGTGACAGAGGTCACGTAACCGAGGGCGAGGTGAATTATAGCAGTGGCGAGCGCCGAAGAGCCGATGTCTACATCGATCTCCAAATAATTATGCCCTCTGTGATAATGGCAGGTGAGGGCCTTGCCCAGGAGGCACGCTGCGTGGCTGCCCACGGTGTTCCGCACGATCCAGGGGCCCTTCACGATCCGATTCAGGAGCTTGAATCTGCTGTTTCGGAAGGCGTCGTCACCGTGAACGAAGCGGTAGAAGAGAGACCCTGGTGGGATTGGATCCTCCGTCGTGTAGTAGAACACCGCGCTGTGCTTCTGGTCTCTCCCGGGCACCTGCAGGTTCACAGCGAACACGAACGCCTTCAGTGCCCTGCCCTCACCCTGGGCATGGCGGAGGGCGGCCATGGCACGGTTGTCCGGACGGGCAAGGACGTGGTCGAGCTTGGCCGAGGAGCGGAGCCAGTCCATGCCCAGAGGCTTCATCACCCAGTCCCCGGATGGGACCTTCTGCCTCTTGCTGAAATAGTCGGTACCTCGGACTGAGAACAGATCGCCCAGCGGCGACGACCAGCCATTGACGCCCGTTTCTGGATTCACTTCTCGGAGTGGCCCCGACTTCCGGACTTGCTCCATCCAGTCTGTATAAAACTCCCCGACCCCGGACATGGCTCTCGGGCAGATCTCTGGTTCGACTCTTGTTAATGAATAAATGGGTGAACCTCTGTATTTATGGAGAGATGGGAAATGTATCGTTGTAAGCAAAGTGCGCTGATAAGAAACGTGTGATAGGAAGCAAATTAAAGTGCAGTCCTCGCTTTCTTCCTTTGGATTTTTCCCGTTGCTTCCGCATCATATTTTGACAAAGAAAAAGCTTTGTGCCACCCTGGTCAGTGCCAGATATGCATTCACATCTGAACAAACGGTGGCCATTAAGATTCCCATCACAATATCACCATTATTATTGATGTGCCTTGGAATCTTGCCTATCCTGGTTTTGTGGTTGTTATGTATTTGATTTCACCAGTTGTGTGGTTCTGCATTCATTCCTGAACGTGCAGTGGCGAATAAGATTCCCATCGCAACATTAACATTCATTTATTTTGAACTTATCCTGCCCTGTCATGCCATGCGGGTCGTTTGCTTCTTCCTATCAGTTACAGGAATTATCTGGTTGTCAAGCAAGAGTAGTTGATTAGTTCGATGGACAATAGGAATTGTCTGGTTGTGAAGCAAAAGCTGGATTAGTTAGATGGGTTTGGCAAGCAATATGTATCTAGCACTAATATTTTAATCAAACTATTTATATCCAAACAGCAACAACATAACATTATATCCCAAAAGTTACTGCTCTCGCGTAAAAACGGGCGCGTAAAAACGGGTTGAAATTTTTACTGGAAATTGTTATTTTCATAATTTTGTAATTTCAGTAATCTGGTTTGTTTCCTCTAGACTAAATGTCCAATTTTAAAACTACCAAGATCTTCGAAATTGTAATCCGAGCACTCCAAATTACAATTTGAACAAAAATTAGTCTCGCAACTTGGGACGTTTTAGTTAGCCCTTATACTGCTCCTTACTACTTGGTACATATTACTTAAGTATTTATGTAAATATAATTTTGAAATAAAATTATTAATAAATAAAATGAAATTGCTTACGATTTAGTTAGTCTTTATACTGCCCCTACTGCTTGGTACATATTGCTTACCTATTTATATTAATATAATTTTGAAATGAAATTATTAATAAATGAAATGAAATTGCTTACGTTTTAGTTAGCCTTTATACTGCTCCCTACTGCTTGGTACATATTGCTTACCTATTTATGTTAATATAATTTTGGAATGGAATTATTAATAAACCGTTATTACTCTTACAATGAACCAAAGCTTTGGAATATAATTTTTTTTTTGAAAATCTTTGAAAATAGTAAATTATTTTTAATTGTGATAAGAATTTTGTTGAGATGTAATTCCATTGTTGAAAGTTATAATTTCATGTTAGTGATTTTTTATTATAAAATTTTATTTTTACATATTTTGACTCATTTTTTAATAATCTAAATTGTTGATTTTTTAAAAAATGAATAGATATTAGCAAAACTTTGATCCACTGATTAAGTCATTTCATATTCTTACAATATTCTATTGTGTTAGCTTAAAAGGGTTCATGTAGGTTGCTTGTAAAAATTTGTGCCAATGTAGTATTGTTGGTCTCCCTTACCTCTCATATAAATAGATGAAAGAGAGAGTCTTTCTATTCATATCTTCATTTGTACTCTTTTCTTTGTATTTAGCTTCGTAGAAAAAGTGGATAGGACTTCCTCATGAACCCTACATGGAGATATGAAGACTAGAGGGGGTGTCTTTATTGGAGCTTGACCTTTGTGAGATTATAGGATTTACTCTTGTTAAGAAGATGCTAGTGACGATCACTCTTGGGTACCTACACAAAGTTGGTACCCAAAAAGGCGCAATGGAAGCGCGCGAGTGGAAAAAAAACAAGGGCGTGCACGTGCATTCAAATACGCATACGCGCCCCTGCTTTAGCAATGCCGATCGTCCACATTGGTGAGTTGACGTGGACAAAACGTGCACGTACACGTTATTAATGCGTACACAAATATATGCGCGCCTGTTTTTTTTATAAAAGAAAAAAACAGATTGCGGGTTTGTTATCACAATAACAAACCCGCGAACGTAAAGTGGGAATATAGAGACCCCGCGAGTGCGTGTTGGAGCACCAAACAACCTCCTACTCAGCATCAAACTCAACCTCCACTCCGTTGCCGCTATTTCCTCCAGGTAGGTGCTCAACCAAGCATTTTTTTTTCCATTCAAATTTAAATTAAAAAAAAAATTCAATCAATTAAAAAACCAACAAGTTGTCATTGCAGATTAATTACATCTAACAAAATGACAAACACGCCACAACCATCAGAGGAAACCAATGAAACCGAACCATCAGAAGATAACATAAACATTGGAATGAACAATGAACCTGGTGATGAACCATCTGAAAACCCCAATGATGAATTACATCAAGATTTAAACGAATTAAGGGTATTAAGCGATGAATTGAAGAGCACCAAGGAACCCTCTTGGGTTTCCCTGGCTACATCATTGCAAAACATCATTAAATCCATCAACATTGTCCACAGTGAGATCACAAATCTGAGCCAATACAGGGCTCGAATGAGGGAGCACTATTCCATTTGGATATCCAAAGAACAAATTAAATACCTCAACATCACGAAAGCACAATTGTACAACAAATTCATAGATCCTAGGACAAGACAACCTCTAGATGTGAGGAAGAGACGGTTCGCATGGAATGGTGTATTTACTAGCCATGGAGAGATAACTGGAGAAAGAGATGGTTTATGGTGTTTGAGAGGCCCCCATGCAATAATTTGGAGGTTCCACAGTATTTTCTTAGGAAATTGTGGGTTGAGTTTGAGCTGGGCCACCATGTCAATTATTTTGACATCACTGAGTTTTAGGGTGTCAGTCTTGGCTCTACCTAAGATTGAGCTCAGGCCCACCGCAATCCACTCAAAGGACCTCCTGCACCTAGGAGAGAGCCAAAACCCCCTCCTCATCCACCTGGGTTTGGTAGCGGCCTAGATGAGAATGATGACTCAGTTAGACATGCCACACGTCATTTGCTTAGACATACCACATTTGTGGCTATGTCTTCACAGAGTCGGGAGGACAACGATGACACACACACACAACTGCACAGTCTATGGGTGGTGGTCGGGACATGCCAGGTACAAGTGGAACCCAGGTGGGGCCATCTGATTCGACTAGAACAACGACACATCGTTGTTCTCACTGTGGTCATTTTTGCCATGCTCCTACGCAGCAACATGCCACAGAGAGCTACATGGACCAGGTTAGCTATTGTTTTATTTAATGTTCAATTATTTATTGTATTTTATTTGATATCGTATTTTTATTATATTTAACTTTGAATTACACATTGTTTACTTTATCTGTTTTAATGTACAGTTATTCAGGGCCGAGTCTCCATCCTCCAGGTGGGAGGACATTGGTTCCTTCGACGTAGACGGAGCCATGGCAACAACAGAGGAGATTGCGGCACCATACACAAAGGTAACTTCTTTACTTTGAATAATTAGATCTAGTTATGAGTAATTTGTGTTCAGTAATTACAAATTAATTAGCACCGAGTAACCATTTTTTATATTATCATCATTTAAAACTAAAATCAAAATCAATAATTCTCACAAAACATGTCTATCATATTATCATCGGATTTTACAGTTGTGTTTATCATATTGTCTAAATTATTTGAGAGCTATAAATTCATATAATCCAACCAAACAAAAATGAAACCTTATAAAACATGAAAACCTAAGAAAAGTAGACATGTGTTCATGTTCAGTTTAGGCATCCTTTGCTTCTCCATTTTCAACTTCTTTCATTTATGATACTACTTGTGCTTATTCTATGTTTTCACATAACAAACTACCACCCCCGAAATGTATCATAAATAAGGAATGGATTAGAAGTTAATTAAAATGTAATTAGCGTAGTTAATCACTTAATGGAATTCTATCGGAAATCTTTTCTGACTGCATGTAGACCCATGTGAGGTAAACTGGTGTGGTTAACGATTTTGCACGGATAACAATGTGCGGTTAGGTAAAAATTTTGAATTTTTCATGCATGGTAGTAACCATTAGTGAATTTTTTGACCACCCATTTCGATTTTACCCAGAACCTCCATCAGCGGATGTTTTGACCCATTTTGATTTTACCCAGAACCTCCATCAGCGGATTTTTTGACCCATTTCGATTTTACCTAGAACCTCCATCAGCGTATTTTTTGACCCATTTCGATTTTACCCAGAACCTCCATCAACGGATTTTTTGACCCATTTCAATTTTACCCAAAACCTCTGATCAAACTAGGCCGTATGCCATGCTTGACCTCACTCACAAGCCATGTAAGATAACCCTGTGAACAAACCAGGTCCCTTCTTGAGAAAAACTAGCAAGATAACCCTGTGAACCATAGGTTGGTGGATCCCCTACATAAAAAAGAATCACTAATCAAATCAGATCGGACACGATTTCAGATCAAAGCAATTTAGATTGCATGGAAATTTTCTGAACAAAGGGTATAATGTTTTTTTCCAGATATGGTTGTATTTCTGTTTGGGATTCGTTTAATGAATGTAATTGCTGAAAATACTTTTTTTTTCATTTATATATTTTTATAAGGCTTGTATCATTTATTTTTTAATTTCTGTTGTACAATTTCAGATCACATGGGATGCGATTCCAGATCAAACTAGATCAGATTGCATCGAAATTTTCTGACCAAAGACAATGCATGATGGTGCAGGATAAGTTTGCCACTATCATTTGTATTTCTATTTGAGATTCTTCATTTTTATATTTTTATAAGGTTTGTAACATTCCTTTTTTAATTTCCATTGTACATTTTTTTTCTAACCAGTCTGGCTATAACAGTTATTTACCAAATACTGTATATGCACAGTAATCAATTTTACCCCTAGTTTTTTGATGCAGAAATCTTATAGGACTCGGAAGATTTTATTTTGTTGTGTATGCAACGCCATAACCCTGGTTACAAGGAGAAAATAAATTAATGGTTCTTACCAAAGGTTAGTGTAGCATTTATATTGTGCCTATAGAGCTAGATTGTATTTTTCACTATTTATTTCCAATTCAGAGATCCCCTGTGTAACCTGCGTGGCTCCTTTGGGCATCTTGTCATGATTGCAAATTATAAATTTTCATAAATTTAATCATGTTCAGTACAAACCCTAATCCATTGCCACATAAAGAACGGAAGCCGTTGCCTCCAGAAGTTGTGGAAGAAGCATTCCGAATACTTGCAGAAGAGGATGCTATACGAGAAAAACAACGACAAATGAAGCAACAATTATCTAAACAATGAAGGAAGTCATGACAATTATGTAAAATTGTTAAAAAAGATTGTTGGAGTGATGATGAAATAGAGTCTAGCGGTAATGATGCTCAGGTCTAGCTTAACAATATGCAAATACCTTATCAACTCCGTTGTCGCTCATCTATGCAGTGTGTTAGGGGAAAAGCTCCAAACTTTGATACTGTTGCTCTTCTTAAAGAAGAAAATGGTTTAGAAGAGATCATTCTCTGCAAAGTTATTGATGAGTCCCATATAGGAAATGTAGAGTTGACAAACTTGGATCCTTGTGAGAATGATCCAATTCTTTACACTATTGGTACTAGTGGCACATGGACACGTAGTATAGATGATGTTTTACCCGTTCTAATGGTGTATGCAGATGATAGTGGCAAACTTATGCTTCACCATCCTTCATTATCTAAAATAAAATCATAGTTATCTTCAAGGTCATATGAATATCATTCCACTGTAGTCATCAAGCAAGGGTTTTACATGGGATCTAGGTCAGATGTGACTCCCTTATTGGGAGATGATCGCTTTATCAAGATTGGAAGAAAGAAATTCATTCAAATGGATGGGCTTCTGGTGCACAGCACAAATCCATTTGATTTTACCATAAAGGCAGGCATGTATGTCCGTATTTATTATGAAAATTTGCCTGGTATTTCCGAAGAAGAGTCATTGAAAATTCCATATCTTGTGGAAGTGTTGAATTGTTTAGTAGATGTTTCTACTGGTGGAACATTCTGTTGGGTAAGAATTTTTGAATGTGAGTTGGATGTTATTGGTAGAGGCCACCATATTCCCCAAGGTGTGAATTTACATCCACATGAGGTGTTCTATACAAAACAAGGTTTATTGATATCAACTGAAATCATTGATGGTGAGTATGCATGTATTTTTTAATTCATATTTTTCAGTTTAAATCACAATTTTTTTTCACCCAAAAAAAACCCAGTTTCTTGCTATTCATGTTTATTAATCAAAGAAAAATTACAGAAAACATAAGGTGCATAAGTTCCAAATAAAGCTACCAGCTAGACTCTGTAGAGACTCTTTGTAACAATCATTAGTTGTATGTTCTATTGGATAGAACAGATGCCACATAAAATCATCAATACATATTGATCACTATGCCTTATTGACTGAGACAAAAAATATTAAAAGCTGGAAATGTACTAAACTGGGTAGAGTGCACATATGTAAAAGTCTTCAGATAGTATCTAATGCACAAATGACTATATACTAATTACAATGGATAGAACCTTTATCCACTAATGTGGAATCCAGAAATTCCTCGAAATAAAGTGTACCCTCTTCCAGACCAACAGTTTTCTTTGATAGAAAATATGTCTGTGTGTTGAGTTCCTTGTGAATATGACAAAAAGATAAATACTAAAAATTACTCCCAACATTTGTTAATCTTTGTTTCCACTGATCCATATTTGTAACTTGTAACATGGATTTCCCTGCCAACTAGTCGAAGATGCATTTTGAATCTCCACAAACCTGAAGTAATGTGATCCTTTTAAAGTTAGCAAAGAATAGTAAATCCCAACTGGCTATCAGCTCAACTCTAGTGTTTGATCCTCTGCCACAACCTAACCAAACACGAAAAAACTGATTGCCTAGGAATCTGATATAAATACCTCCCCCACATTCACCCAGTTGTGCAACTAATGTTATCTTTATAGTAATTAATGTTATTTTTATTTTTATTGCAGGCATTGTTGATGTTTTCTTTACTGTGAGCTCTATCAAAAGGTGGGGCAAGAGCACTCGAAAGGGAGAATCTTTTTTTTGTCATTTTATTGCTATGAAAGATGATAAGCACACCACTTTCCAACTTCTTGCAACAAAGGGTGATGATGAAGTTGTGACTGCCAGATTAGCTGCCTCTACAGAATATGGAACTCACAATGCATTACCATCATGTATTCGAGCATTGCAGCCACATCGAATCCATTGTCACAATATCCATCTTCTTTCCTACAAAGTTTTCAACCACATAAGGTCTCGTAACATGATACGTAGTGAATCTTTTGTGGAAATTCCTTGTTCAGATGAAAGTTTCATAATTACTTTTGAGCTTATTGCAATGCATGCCATACCTCCTAGGATTGTGAAGAAAAACAAATCACTAGAGTTCACCATAGAAGGCTATGCGAATCTTAAGGAGGTTGTTTTCTATACATGGTCAACCTTTCCTGATAGATATCAGCTATCTTCAGGCTCAAGCAATGATAGTCAACCTGGTGTAAAATGGAGAGTGGGACCAATATTTAGATTTCGGTATTTGTATAATAGCCTACAGCCTCGTGTGCAGGTGCACTTTTCATGGGAATCACACCAATGGGATCCTATCCATCATTGTTATGGATTGGGGATGAGGACTAGTGCAAGCCATTTGGAGATGTAAGCATTATACCTATCATAAATATGGTGAATTCTGTATGAGAGATCTGTGGTATAATATCTATGGTGAAATGTTTGAACTTTGTAATTTGAAGTTTTTATAAGTAAATATAAATCTAAATCTGGGGAAATCCAAATAGTCTTCTTTGTGTGCTTGCTGAGATTGTTAGTGATTCAGTCTTGACTGTGCACTTTGATTTTGTAGCCTTGTAGTATTATCTATTGATCCTGCAGGGCTACATCACATGACATATTGATGTTGTGTTATCAATGGTTTTTGTTTTCCAAGGAAAAAATCTTTATCTTTGATATTTCAAAGTTTGAAATCAGAATATACATTTTTTAGCCTATGGGATCTTGAAAAGATACATATGTTTTGTCTTCAAACTATTCTAATAGCTATTTATCCTAGTCTTCCATAATCAACAAAATATTTGGTGAATTATATATGACAGATCTGTGGTGTAACATGTATGGTGAAATATGTTTTTTTTTCCCAGGGAAAAAATCACACTTTTAATTTCAGAGCAGAAATAGCATACATTCTATATCATCCTCTCCTTTACTGCCTCAGTAAAGATTATCTTTTTCAATAACTGATAGATAACATTTAGCATATTTACCATTTTGGCTTCCAAGCCTAAATATGTCAACAAGGATCACTGACCCAAGTATACATAATCATCCATTTAGTTGCAGAGTAGGCTACTGAAAGAGGTTTTTGTCAAAAATGATTATGCATTCCTAGCTTGCATTTTTATGCTTATGGCTTGCATTTTACACCAAGTGTCCATAACAGTAAAAAAATGTTAAAATTGCAGCTTTCATAGATCGACTATGAGCATATGAGGTTAGGTTATATAAAATTAACACAAGGATAGTCTTCTCAATATATCTAACCATCCAATTTCCAAAACCATTTACTATAAACATTTAATAGGAGGGTTTGGCTTGCATTTTTATTAATCTAGGTAGATATTTCATAAATACAAGACGACCATGTAGTGTTTATGCACAACATGCAATCTATGAACCCAAATTGAAAAACTAAATGTATAATAATGTGGAAAATAGTAAAACATACAATTTCCAACTAAACTCACTCAAAACTACCCAATACTTAGGGTTGGGCGGGCATTTCTCTGATTTGGGTAAAACTGGGTTGAAAACACAAAAGTTTTCATTTTCTCAATTTAACCGTGGACAAATGAAACATAATTTTAAAAAAATTAAAGAGGCTTTTGTCAAAAATATATCTATCTTCAACCCCATGGTGGTAGTTTCAACTTATGACAATTGTACGGACTGTGGCGTGCATTTTCCTAAGCCCATTTTTTAATATTTACACACTGTTTTTTATGTAACAACTTAGAATTTCAGTCATTAATTTTGAATTTGTCCAAGATACTTGCAATTTTAGTCATTCATTTTCACTTTGACTGCTATGCATTACTAGCTTGCATTTTTATGCTTATGGCTTGCATTTTACACCAAGTGTCCATAAAAGTAAAAAAAATGTTAAAATTGCACCTCTCATAGGTCGACTGTGAGCATATGAGGTTAGGTTATATAAAATTAACACCAGGATAGTCTTCTCAATATATCTAGCCATCCAATTTCCAAAACCATTTACTATAAACATTTAATAGAAGGGTTTGGCTTGCATTTTTATTAATCTAGGTGGATATTTCATAAATACAAGACAACCATGTAGTGTTTTTGCACAACAGGCACTTTTTGAACCCAAACTGAAAAACTAAATGTACAATAATGTGGAAAATAGTAAAACATACCATTTCCAACTAAACTCACTCAAAACTGCCCAATATTTAGGGGCATTTATCTGATCTGGGTAAACCTGGGTTGAAAACACAAAAGTTGTCATTTTGTCAATTTAACTGTGGACAAATGAAACATAATTTTAAAAAACTGAAAGAGGTTTTTATCAAAAATATATCTATCTTCAACCCCATGGTGTTAGTTTCAACTTATGACAATTGTACGGACTGTGGCGTGGATTTTCCTAAGCCCATTTTTTAATATTTACACACTGTTTTTTACGTAACAACTTAGAATTTCAATCATTAATTTTGAAATATTTACACATTGTTTTTTACGTAACAACTTAGAATTTAGGTCATTAATTTTGAATTTGTCCAAGATACTTGGAATTTTAATTATTCATGTTCAATTTGACTGCTATGCATTCCTAGCTTGCATTTTTATGCTTATGGCTTACATTTTACACCAAGTGTCCATAACAGTAAAAAAAGGTTAAAATTGCACCTTTCATAGGCGACTGTGAGCATATGAGGTTAGGTTATATAAAATTAACACAATGATAGTCTCCTCAATATATCTATCCATCCAATTTCCAAAACCATTTACTATAAACATTTAATAGGAGGATTTGGCTTGCATTTTTATTAATTTATGTGGATATTTCATAAATACAAGACAACCATGTAGTGTTTTTGCACAACATGCATTTTCTGAACCCAAATTGAAAAACTAAATGTACAATAAT
Organism: Larix kaempferi; assembly: GCA_027924585.1. Lineage (NCBI taxonomy): Eukaryota > Viridiplantae > Streptophyta > Pinopsida > Pinales > Pinaceae > Larix > Larix kaempferi. The sequence goes on along the minus strand of BSBM01000910.1, from coordinate 1,450,007 downwards.
GTGAAAAATAGTAAAACATACAATTTCCAACTAAACTCACTCAAAACTACCCAATACTTAGGGTTGGGTAGGCATTCCTCTGGTCTGGGTAAAATTGGGTTGAAAAGAGGCTTTTGTCAAAAATATATCTATCTTCAACCCCATGGTGTTAGTTTCAACTTATGACAATTGTACAAATTGTGGCGTGCATTTTCCTAAGCCCATTTTTTAATATTTACACTGTTTTTTACGTAACAACTTAGAATTTCAATTTTTTTTTTTTAATTTGTCCAAGATACTTGGAATTTTAGTCATTCATGTTCAATTTGACTGCCATGCATTCCTAGCTTGCATTTTTATGCTTATGGCTTGCATTTTACACCAAGTGTCCATAATAGTAAAAAAATGTTAAAATTGCACATTTCATAGGTCGACTTTGAGCATATGAAGTTAGGTTATATAAAATTAACACAACGATAGTCTTCTCAATATATCTAGCCATCCAATTTCCAAAACCATTTACTATAAACATTTAATAAGAGGGTTTGGCTTGCATTTTTATTAATCTAGGTGGATATTTCATAAATACAAGACAACCATGTAGTGTTTTTGCACAACATGCACTTTCTGAACCCACATTGAAAAACTAAATATACAATAATGTGGAAAATAGTAAAACATATCATTTCCAACTAAACTCACTCAAAACTACCCAATACTTAGGGTTGGGCGAGCATTTCTCTGATCTGGGTAAAATTGGGTTGAAAACACAAAAGTTGTCATTTTGTCAATTTAACTGTGGACAAATGAAACATAATTTTAAAAAACTGAAAGAGGCTTTTGTAAAAAAATATATCTATCTTCAACCCCATGGTGTTAGTTTCAATTGATGACAATTGTACGGACTGTGGCCTGCATTTTCCTAAGCCCATTTTTTAATATTTACACACTGTTTTTTACATAACAACTTAGAATTTCAGTCATTTTTTTTAATTTGTCCAAGATACTTGGAATTTCAGTCATTCATGTTCAATTTGACTGCTATGCATTCCTACCTTGCATTTTTATGCTTATGGCTTGCATTTTACACCAAGTGTCCATAACAGTAAATAAAGGTTAAAATTGCACCTTTCATAGGTCGACTGTGAGCATATGAGGTTAGGTTATATAAATTAACACAAGGATAGTGTTCTCAATATATCTAGCCATCTAATTTCCAAAACCATTTACCATAAACATTTAATAGGAGGGTTTGGCTTGCATTTTTATTCATCTAGGTGGATATTTCATAAATACAAGACAACCATGTAGTGTTTATGCACAACATGCACTTTATGAACCCAAATTGAAAAAATAAATGTATAATAATGTGTAAAATAGTAAAACATACCATTTCCAACTAAATTCACTCAAAACTACCCAATACTTAGGGTTGGGTGAGCATTTCTCTGATCTGTGTAAAACTGGGTTGAAAACACAAAAGTTTCCATTTTGTCAATTTAACTGTGGAAAAATGAAACATAATTTAAAAAAAATGAAAGAGGATTTTGTCAAAAATATATCTATCTTCAACCCCATGGTGTTAGTTTAAACTTATGACAATCGCACCGACTGTGGCATGCATTTTCCTAAGCCCATTTTTTAATATTTGCACACTGTTTTTTACGTAACAACTAAGAATTTCAGTCATTGTTTTTAATTTTTCCAATATACTCGGAATTTTAGTCATTCATGTTCAATTTGACTGCTATGCATTCCTAGCTTGCATTTTTATGCTTATGGCTTGCATTTTACACCAAGTGTCCATAACAGTAAAAAAAAGGTTAAAATTGCACCTTTCATAGGTCAACTGTGAGCATATGAGGTTAGGTTATATAAAATTAACACAAGGATAGTCTTCTCAATATATCTAGACATCCAATTTCCAAAACCATTTACTATAAGCGTTTAATAAGAGGGTTTGGCTTGCATTTTTATTAATCTAGGTGGATATTTCATAAATACAAGACAACCATGTAGTGTTTTTGCACAACAAGCATTTTCTGAACCCAAATTGAAAAAATTAATGTATAATAATGTGAAAAATAGTAAAACATACCATTTACAACTAAACTCACTCAAAAATACCCAATACTTAGGGCTGGGAGGGCATTTCTTTTATCTGGGTAAAACTGGGTTGAAAACACAAAAGTTGCCAGTTTGTCAAATTAGCTGTGGACAAATGAAACATAATTTTAAAAAACTGAAAGAGGCTTTTGTCAAAAATATATCCATCTTCAACCCCATGGTGTTAGTTTCAACTTATGACAATTGTATGGACTGTGGCGTGCATTTTCCTAAGCCTAGTTTTGAATATTTACACTGTTTTTTACGAAACTTAGAATTTCAGTCATTTTTTTTGAATTTGTCCAAGATACTTGGAATTTTAGTCATTCATGTTCAATTGGACTGCTATGCATTCCTAGCTTGAATTTTTATTCTTATGGCTTGCATTTTACACCAAGTGTCCATAAAAGTAAAAAAATGTTAAAATTGCACCTCTCATAGGTCGACTGTGAGCATATGAGGTTAGGTTATATAAAATTAACACTAGAATAGTCTTCTCAATATATCTAGCCATCCAATTTCCAAAACCATTTACTATAATCATTTAATAGGAGGGTTTGGTTTGAGAGTACATCAAAACATGTAGAGAAGAATATTACTCTATTATTATATTTCTCACTCTATTACTCTATTTTTCCACAATAGTTAGAATGCCAAATTTTTAATCTATTATTTACTCTTACTTTATTATTTTCAATAAGTATACTTAACATGCTAGAAAGTTAACTATATTGAAATTGAAAATGTAAGTTGTGTATAGCGGACTTGAAACACATTTGTAATTTTTATTATAGTTTGGAAAAGTCACTACACATTTGTAACTTTTATTATAGTTTGGAAACGTCAGAACACATTTGTAATTATTATTTTAGTTTGGAAAAGTCAGCGTGTTGGTTTCCTGTGCGTGCATTCGTGTGCATCCCCTTCTTCTTTTCTAAGCGTGCCATCTGTTAGTTTTTCAGAATTTACTTCAATCTGATCTAGGATCTTAACTGAGAGAACAACATGTACAACATATCTACAGCATATCAATCATGGACATAATAATGCAAGCACACAAGAGACAATAGACACAAAGTTTCACTGGGGAAAGCCATAAAGGTGAAAAACCCCACAACTTTCTCAGAGATAGATAGAGAAATGATACAACCCAAGCATAAGAGATAGTCTTCTCCTAGCAACAACTTCTCCTCCTCCACTAGTGCGCCACTCTCCAATGAATGTGTGAGAGAGAAAATAGAATGATCAAATATAGTTCCTCCCGCACTCTATTTATACTTGACTTGACTTGCCTAATAACCTTTACTAGGTCGGCCTTAACTTAACCACATAACATAATGCTGACAGGGCCGACCCCCAATAGGGTGGTCTAATAACCCATTAAGTATAAGTAACGACACTTACAATATAAATGACGACACTTCCGTATAAAGGAATAATAACATCTCTATAGGAATACAAACACTTCCGTATGGAGGAATAATAACATCTCTATAGGAATACAATATACATATATGAAATACATTCTGAAGTTACATATACATCAACACTCCCTCTTAACTAGGAAGGTATTTATCGACACAGGTCTTCTAGCACAAGTCTTCTTCTCTGGATCATCGTCACTGGATAATCGTCATTGAATCATCATCATCGTCACGACTTCTGCTATCTCAATCAATCTTTGAACTACTCGTCATAGGAAGTTCTATAGAGCCAGTCCTTTTTCATACTGGATATAGGCCCACCACCTGTAGGTCTTCATCATCACTGGCCATACTGTGGAATCCTTAGGACTTATTACGTGTGTCAACAAAACCTCGAAAGAGCATCCTAGGCATTTTACGAGCACACAGAGCAACCTATCGGATCTCCCAGGATATTTTACATGTGACTGTCACAAAACCTTAAAAGAGTGTCTTGCCCAGCAAGATCTCTAAAGAGCATCCGAGGCCTTTTACGTGTCTATCACAACCTGTCTGTATCTCCAGGACTTATTACATGTGACCCCTACCACAAAACTTTAAAAGAGTGTCTTTCCAAGCAAGATCTCTAAAGAGCATCTAAGGCCTTTTTAATCCTGTCCAGATCTCCAGGACTTATTACATGTGGTCCCCACAAAACTTTAAAAGAGTGTCTTGCCAAGTAAGATCTCTAAAGAGCATCTGAGGCCTTTTTCATCCTGTCCAGATCTCCAGGACTTATTACATGTGGTCTAGAAAAACCTTAAAAGAGTGTCTTGCCAAGCAAGATCTCTAAAGAGCATCTGAGGCCTTTTTCATCCTGTCCAAATCTCTAGGACTTATTACATGGTACCATTGCACAACCTGTCCACGACCACAGAGTATCAACCTGATACTCACCATACATCGTCCTAATGTACATGATCATCCTGATCATCATCACTGCATCGTCCCGATGCATGTCATCTGGAGCAACATCTTGAAGCTCATCATCCATGATCATCCTGATCATACAATGCATCCACCTGATGCATACCAAGTATCTACCTGATACATATCATTATACATGATCTACCTGATCGTACAATGTATCCACCTGATACATATCATCATACATGATCTATCTGATCGTACAATGTATCCACCTGATACATATCATCATACATGATCTACCTGATCATACAATGTATCCACCTGATACATATAATCATACATGATCTACCTGATCATACAATGTATCCACCTGATACATATACAATTCCATGATATAACTGTTCATATCAAGCATCCAACATGATGCATATACATATACATGATCCAACTGATCATAACAATCATCCAACATGATGCATATACATATATATGATCCAACTAATCATAACAAGCATCCAACATGATGCATATACAGAGTAGTAACTGGAGCATCATCCTGATGCTCATCACACAGCGCTTATATCCACAACCATGGGAAGGATCCTCCTCTCACCATGCTTGGAATGGCTCCTGCAAATGTGTCCATCACTTCTTCCTCGAAGTGTCGTCTATCTGAGGAACACCAAACCTCCCTCTAAAGTACTCAACCTTCACTCTGGCTAGTGGTTTCATCAACACATCTGCAACCTGCTCATCTGTCGCAACATACAGGAGCTTCACTTCTCCTCTCTACACCATATCCCTGATATAGTGATATTTGATCTCAATGTGCACCTATCATGGAACACTGGGTTCTCAGATAGCTTCACACAACTCTGGTTGTCACAAAAGATACCAGTAGGATCTAATGTGAGATCAAATAGCTCAGACGGTATCTTCCTAAGCCATACTGCCTCACAACTAGCCGAACAAGCTGCAACATACTCTGCTTCGGCTGTACTCAGTGCTACGCAGGACTGCTTCCTGCTAAACCAAGAGATCACACCTGATCCCATACTGAACCAACACCCAGAAGTGCTCTTCCTATCTACAGCACTGCCTACCCAGTCTGAATCAACATAACCCTGTAGGTTAAACTTTTGATTCACATCATACTTGAGACCATAATCAATTGTACCCTTCAGGTACCTCAGAATATGCTTTACAGCAACCAGGTGAACACTCCTCGGATCCGTCAGGAACTGGCTCAATGTGTTCACCGCAAAGCAAATATCTGGTCTAGTGTTCGTCAAGTACATCAAGGACCCAATCATTTGACGATACATAGTGACATCAACTGGCTCAGATGAAGCATCATACATAAGCTTCAGGTTCGATGCCATAGGTGTGGCCATGGCCTTGCAGTCCATCATCCCGAACCTCTTCAGGATCTCTACTGCATACTTCCCTTGTCCAAGGAAGATTCCATCTGCACTCTGCCACACCTCCATGCCTAGAAAGTAGTGCATCATCCCCAAGTCTTTCATTTCAAACTCAGCAGTAAGCTTCCTCTTCATGTCGGCAATTAATCTATCCTCACCCGTAACAAACAGGTCATCCACATATAAGAGTAGAATCATAGGATTTCCTTCCTCAACCTTGTAGTAAAGGTTGGAATCCGCTTTACTCTTGGTAAAGCCCAAACTGGATAGAAAGCTATCTATCCTACCATACCAAGTACTAGGAGCTTGCTTCAAGCCATATAGGGCTTTCTTTAGTCTGCACACATATGACTCTCTATCATGTGTCTCAAAACTAAGTGGCTGCTCCACATACACTTCCTCCTTGACTACACCCTTCAAGAAAGCTGTCTTGACATCCATCTGGTGTATCTTCCATTTCATCACTGTAGTGAGAGCAAGTACTGATCTGATGGAAGTGTACCTGGCTACAGGAGCAAAAGTCTCTTCATAGTCTATTCCCTCTTTCTAGGAGAAGCCACGAGCTACAACCATCGCTTTGTATTTCTCTATGATACCATCTGCAGCATGCTTGATCTTATAGATCCACTTGGAAGTCACAACAAACTTCCCTTTAGGTCTTGGGACCACATCCCAAACATGATCGATTGGTACTTCTCGACCATGGCATCCTTTTACTATATCCCATATCATGGGAACTTCAGATTCTTCAATATCTTCAATAGATAGTTTGAACTTCGTTGCTGGAACAAATGTTGTAGTCTTTCTTTTGTAGGTGATGGCATATGATCTTTCCTACAAAGCAAGTTAAATTGCATGATTAGAAACATCTCATAGTTTTCAGAACAAATTCTTACACATAAAGAAATATGTCATACAGTCATGCAATTATTTTAGCCAATGCTTCAATACAACATTTATCCATATCCCGTAACTTTCTAGATGCCTTCCAATCTCTACTAGAACATTGTTAAGAGTGTGCACAACTCCCAGCATGTCAGCAAAGAGGTTTCATTCTAGATAAGTAGCAATGGAATGTTGTACAGTGCCATAAGCCACTTGCCTGTCACATGCATATTAGTAGTTAACTGTTCATTAATGCAATTATTCTAATATGCATAATACACACCCTAAGTCTAGGAACATAAGCATATACATCATTGAGCAATATTATTTAAACAAACAATTATGCAATAAATGACAATTCAAATACTTATCTTTGTTTGGTTGTAGGGTGGATTCCCTCTCAATATTTGCTTCCTTGCAGGAACTACTGGAGTGTGCTCCCTCTTGATCTTTGCTTCCTGGATTACCTGTCTTTGAACTTATATCCATCCTCTATCACTATGCATACTTACTATTATCATCATTGTGTTATCCTCGAGGTCTCATACATACATTCATTAGTATAATATTAATACTATCAAAAACATTATGATTCTAAGTAATCTTAAACATGTATAGTCAAGATCATTTCATACACAGATAATTTATCACAATTCTTTTACTTATGCATATTCCTATTTGACCATAGGACTTTTCTGGTTAGTCATATCATCAATCAAAGTAAGAAGCATAATATGCATAAACCCTTGATTACTTACATTTCTAACTTCATGAATAATCATTATCAACCATCCAATAGTATAAGATCCTAACACAAGATAGGATTCTAACTTGATATAGGAAAAACATACCTGGTTATCATATTTTCTAGTTATGTCTAGCAATGTCTTCTTGTTCTCTTCAATGACTTTTGCTAGTAACCTGCATATCTCATAGGTTAAGCATAGTAGATCCAAATTATACATACCTCGTAAGTAGAGCCTCTATGTGATCCATGACAATGGATGAATCTTTGTCTTCATGTCACCATGGTCATATGTTCTTGAACTAGAACATGATTTGTAATTTTCTCTTTATTGATGTACATTTCATGTTAGCGGACAACATCAACCTCATACAACACCACAATGCATTAGTACAATCATAAGTGTCAAAACCCTAATCAATGAATATCTGCATTCATAATTTTATTAAGGTGATACGACAAGTCTAAAGTTAATCAAGATTGTACTAACCTTAATGAAGACAAACATACCATAAACTTAATCATGAACAGATCTCGAAAGATACCTGGATGAGTCATACCTGTCGAGTTCGTTTGTAATATTCTTATGTAAGGCCTTAGCCTCATCTCCCTCTGAAACAGGAAATTCTTCACTTATGCAGGTGACCAATCCGTTCTCTTCTAGGATTAACCCAATCCACTTGAATTGCAAAAACTGGATCTGGAGCTAGATTAGGGTTTGTCAAGAAAACCCTAAAAATTCAAACTTTGAATTTCAAACTTCTGAAAGGATAGAAAGATGCGCCTTGATGAGATGATCAACCTGGTATACTCAGAATTTGAAAACTGCAAAGTTTCACCCCTCAAATTTGCTTTTCAATCTTCCGGATTCACTGGGAGGACCCTGAATTAGGGTTTGAGTTTCCCGAAGTTTCACCCAACCAAATAGTTTGATCCAAAGCTCTAAACTTTGATTTTTCCAAGGAGCTTCCAATTATGGTCACAGATTTCAAAAATTCCCATTTTTGCAGAAGCCCTAATTTTTCACCTTTCCAATCAAAGTCCCGAACAAGGGTTTGATCAAGATTGGCCTTCTGCCCAACCAAAAAATTTGATCTTGGTCTCTAAATTTCTATTTTTATGAGTATCATCCAGCCTTGGTATCCGATACAAAAAATTCCAACATTCTCCAAAACCCTAACTTCCTAGAGCTATGAATGAAGGTGCTCAAAATCCAATTCTGTTTTGACAGAAATATGCACCTGATTGTTTCTGGTGTAACTCCAAAATTTCAGAGCTACAGGGTCTGAAAATTCTTCCTGTGGTATCCCGACCTGTTATATTTCCAACTCCATAGGTCTGACCTCAAATGGATTCTCAGAGAGAGAGTTATGCCAAGTGTCGCATCGTGACTTGTTTATGGGATAAAACAGGAGAGCAAACTTGTACGACGTGACATGTGTCACTGGTTCAATTTCGGCCTCTGAAAAACTTACCTGAGAAATTACAGTCCATGTCCTACCTGTCACTTTTTACGAAATTTTATTTGGAGCTTCCTATCCCAAGTTATGACCTTTTTTCCTAGGTCACCTATTTATGACTCAGATTTGGAAGAGGCAGAAACCCTATGTTATACAGATCATAAATCACAAAGTACAACGAATTAGAGGTTTTCCTTTGGACACAAGGTACACGGGGATATTATATTCGACCTGTAATATTTTCAGATTCTGAAATCTCGCTGAAATGTGTTTATAGAGAAAGTGCTACGATGACTGGTTTTTGCTATATCAAGCCCTAGCTTTGCAAGAGCAACAAGTGTCATAAGTGCCATACCATGCCTTCTTTCAGGCTAGCTCTGATACCATGTTAGTTTTTCAGAATTTACTTCAATCTGATCTAGGATCTTAACTGAGAGAACAACATGTACAGCATATCTACAGCATATCAATCATGGACATAATAATGCAAGCACACAAGAGACAATAGAAACACAGAGTTTCACTGGGGAAAACCATAAAGGTGAAAAACCCCACAACTTCCTCAGAGATAGATAGAGCAATGATACAACCCAAGCATAAGAGATAGTCTTCTCCTAGTAGCAGCTTATCCTCCTCCACTAGTGCACCACTCTCCAATGAGTGCGTGAGAGAGAAAATAGAATGATCAAATAGAGTGCCTCCCGCACTCTATTTATACTTGACTTGACTTACTTAATAACCTTTACTAGGTCAGCCTTAACTTAACCACATAACATAATGCTGACAGGGCCGACCCCCAATAGGGTGGTCTAATAACCCTTTTACCTGTATGACTTATACAGGGCCGACCCCATCAAGGTGGTCTAATAACCCATCAAGTTTAAGTAACGACACTTACAATATAAATGACGACACTTCCGTATAGAGGAATAATAACATCTCTATAGGAATACAAACACTTCCATATAGAGGAATAATAACATCTCTATAGGAATACAATATACATATATGAAATACATTCCGAAGTTACATATACATCAACACCATCATCCTGCAAAATGGAAACAACAGCCTCATGTTCCATGCCATCAATTGAAACAGGGGGTTCTGAAGTTGCTGAGAGGTTCATTGTCAGAAAATTCGGAGAGAGCGTTGAGGCATGGAGTGAGAGAACCAACTAGCCAGAAGGTATGCTAAATGTCCTGGTCAGAGCAGGAGTGCATCATTTTCTTTTCGGTCAGTTCAATTTCAACAATGAAGAGATAGATAATGCCATTTCTAGTTATGATGTCCAGTCCAAGGAATTGATTATTTTTGGGAGGAGGGTTTGTCTGGACCCTGATTTGTTGTCCAGTGCAACGAAAATTCCATGCAGGGGGGGAGTAATGTGACCACCAAGAAAACCCTCAAAGTAGAAAAGGGTGAGATGGCAAACAAAATATGTGGAAAAAAGGTTTTGGTTGCCCAGAATGGTTTAAACACTACAATATTTGTACCCAAAATCCGACGAGCAAATCCGATGACCTCTGATGAAAAATACTGTGTCGTCGGATTTCACTTTCAAAATTATGAAATTTCATAAAAAAAATTTAAATGTTAGAATTACATGTCGGATATCCGACGGATTCTACTGAAAAAATATCAGCATATTATGCCCAAATACATCGGATATCCGACAGGTTCTATTGAAAAAGACATTGTTTAAAAAATATTAAAAAAGATTTTGCAAATCTTGTTTATATCGAAAGAGACATTGTGATTGTGACAGTTTGGATGCACGGAGATGATGAAATTGTTGTACACACTTATGAATGTTTGGATGCACACCCATTGATTAGTTTGTTTGATTGTGACCATTTGTAGGCACAAACATGATGAACTTGTTGTACTCACTTATGACCGTTTGGATGCGCACACGACATTGATGAGTTTGCTGTGATGAATTATGATTAAGATAATATTAGATTATGTTCCCTGGCCCCTGGATGCTCGGGTTTTCAACATAATGCGATAACATCATTGACATTCATTTCGTTTCCGTATTTTGTTTTGTAATGGCTTTGTAAGACACACCCAATGGGAAAATGAGAAAAATATTTTTAGGATTGTGGTCTCATTGGTTATCTGTGAGGGGACAATTAAATATGATTAGTCGATAGTGTTGAAAGTTGTGATGATGGTCATGTTGACTTCGACGACGTCGATGATTTAATTATAATCATCATCATCATCACTGATGATGATGGCTGTGATCACGACGACGACGATGGTGTACTTGTTTGTGATGATGATTACTGACGACGATGATGAATAATATCTCATGGTAATTATGAACAAATCTGACTGCACCTCCGAACAGTCATATAGTTCCTTTCATATAGTATGATCCGATATCATGACACTAGTAGCGCCTCCCGACTCCCAACGGTCATGTTCTCTCTTTCAGTCCACTGTCCATCAAAATCAACAACAATCCTACGGAACAATTGTCTCTTTCAATCCATCGATATTTTGTGGATGATTTTTTCATCTATTTTTATATGTTAGAATATTAATTTTACGTTTAATATATTGCTTGTTTACTTTAGGTTTTATACACACACATTTGCGAATATATATGATGGTTGGTCAAGTGTAGAATGGAGAAACTAGTGTATTTCCTAGCCATGAATTCATAAACTTTTGGTAATAACACCCTACAACAGAGATGCCTAAGGATGTCTTGGGAATAGCTTGATAGTTTTTCTACATCAAATAAGATAAAGAGAATAAGTTTACTAATTACACAAAGAGGAGGTTGCAAATTCCCCCAAGGAAGGAGAATTCAATGAGGTAGAGGCAAGTATTCAAGTTCAAAGGCACGATATTAAAGAAACATTATGATAAACATAGAATGAAGAGGAGAGCATGGAAAAAATGTCATGAACAATGATCCTCTCCCATGCTTTCTTCTTAGGATTTTATTCAAATTGAAGAGTCTCAAGAGAGAACCTCATCCATGCCATCCTTGTGTGAAATCAAAATATTAATTCATGGAGATAATTATTGGTTTACATTGCATACGTCATCTTGTCTAGTGAATATGAGTTTTTTTTAGATTTGAACTTGGGAATTCTTCTTGTCAAATTCATTATTGTCTATGCATGGATATTGCTGTAGGCATATGATAAAACACAAAGGCATGGGAGAATATCAAATCTTGTGAATGAAAATAGTTATTTATAATTCACCATACCTATAGAAATGATCTCCACTTGCAATGGAAACTGGTATCTTGAATGTATCCACTAGATTCCAAGACCATTGAAGATGTTTGTTAGATTCCAAGAGTTATTTTGTGTCCAAAAGATCAATGAATGTGAGCCAATAAGCAACCTGAAAGAGCTTGAAAATCCCATATTTTTTGGTAGCATTGTCGGGAACAAAAAACTCTATTTTTTTAACTAGCAGCAAACGCGCGCACGTGTGTTTGTAGCGTGTACATGACATCAGCGCGTATGCTCCAAAACACGCGCATGCGCCAATGCATACCATTTACACAATTAATGACCAACGTTTACGCCATTTAATGCCAAACG